>JAGFMF010011752.1:3834496-3861139 GCA_019455555.1 Galemys pyrenaicus
AAAGGCCTTATATGTTTGTCTTGATGCGGCGGATGGCAGAACCCATTCAGAGAGGGCAGGTTTGGGGGTTCTGGGTGCTCCCCTCCCTGCCCTGTAACAATATCATGGTCAATAAATAAATAAAATCCAATAACACTAAACTATAAATGAAAAAGTAAGAGATTCCAAAACATGCAAAAAAATCCTATGGATTAAATACTGTTTATATTTTCTAAGGCTTACAACAGTTTCTCAAGTAGGATGCTTAGCATAATTGAATTCAGTAATGTTAGTCAGATACATGAACCAATGTTTTATAAAAACTGCTTCTGTAAGTTGATTATTACCTATTATAGGAAAATGTTTATAACTTACTTTGCAAAGCAAACTTTGTTCTACAAACAAGAATTCTTAACTGTTCTCTTCTGCATGTTTCTATAGTATGAATATTCACAACCAACTAATGAATCTACTCTGTCCTCTTTAAACTCAACTCTTAAATTAGTGTCATATGCCAGGCTTTCCCAGAAAATATTTACATTAAATTTGTTCCCCAGTTATGTCATTCATGAAGATCAGTGCTTCAGCTGGGAGGGAAATTCTGATTTATTTGGGGTGGTCACTCCTTTTAGAAAACCTCTTGAGGAAAAAAATGCCTTTCATATCTATTGGGTGCCAATTTGGAGTCCCAAAGCCTTAAAATTAGTTATTCTTTAAATTCAAATGGTGTAATAATTGGAAATTGAGAGACCATGTATATGCCCCAGTCATTGCTAGATACCTTTCATTTGTTTTTCTTGTGTTCTCTTTTTCCCTGAAAGATGTGAATTTGAGAGACTTTAATAGAGCATTCATTTAGAAAATAGATACATAAACCTCATACATAGATGTTCTTCAGATAAGCATAATCACATTTCTATGCCTGAAATACTATGGATTTTACTATATAATGATTCTGTGCCATCATTAAGACTATTTTCAAGGAAATAACAAGATCTGGATAATTTCTTCACTCCACAAATCAGGGATGTCTCCCAAATATTTATTAATTATAAAAGAGCAATATCTTGCAATGGAAAATCCGGCAGAGATCTCCTAAAACAGGTGATGAAGACTCAGGGCACCGGCAGTAAGACTTACTAATATGTCTTATCCCCTTATATCATCCACTGAAAAGGGAGCCTCACTTCTGTGGAATTCTTTCACAAATCTTAACTAAATTATAATCATGGGAAAACATGACTCAAACCCAAACTGAGGATATTCTACAACGTGCCTGATCAGGTCATCAAAAGTGTCAAGGTCCTAAAAACAAATAGATTGAGAAACTGTCACAAATTGGAGACAGGAGGTACAGCCTGCTGCAGTGGCTGTACCAATGTCAGCTTCTTTGAGGGGAGCTTGTTGAAACTATTTAGGGACACTCAAGTGAGGTTTTTTGATAGAGCTTGTCAGTTGGGAGCTGCCTGGGTCATACAAAAGTTGTATTCAAAATTTCAAATTCTATTTAACCAAAATAATCTTTTAAAAAATCTATAATATTACCAATGTGTTTCCAAGACTTGATATCAATTTCACTTTTAAAATACTATTTATCATATTCACTCCCACTGCCCCTCATACTGCCATTTAATATTTTCTACTAGCAGGATTGTTTGGAGACCTAAGTAGCCAGTGAAGATTTTTTACTGAATGGGAATATCAGTGTTTTCTCAAAGAAGAGTATGTGGTTTGTAAAAATTCAGAAGTCAAACAACTAATGACAACTACTTGACCAAGAACCAGAAGCTCGAGTTACTTTTTATTCTCTCCAGTATGCTAGTAAGTAGGACAGCAATTTAGAATCTTGAAATGCAGACTTTGCTCTGTCCTTTTTGTCACCAACTGTATTTTGAATCGAAGTAAGGAGATATTTTGTGCTTACCTGTAAATATTTTCAGGATCAGCTTTCCAAAGCCTGCCATTATTTGTCATGGCAAATAATCTCAGATGTTATTGAAAACCAAGGTCCACCTCAATTTACCCTAGTTACATAAAGAACATATCCTACTTTTAGCCAGTTTTTCATCTTAATTCTTTTATAATTTCTTGTCTTGATTCCTTTATAATTGCTTTGGCTGTAGAAAATTGGCATATCAGTTTGCTCTTCTGGACCCATTGGCAGCCTGATCACTCTAACTTGTCAGATAAGTAAATATCTGGCTGCATTCCAGACTTTGGGTGGGACCTAACAACCTAGCTTAACTAGTCCTCTAAGTGATTCTGATTGAAGCCATTTGAGAAGTACTGCCATGTGGGAAATGTGTGCTGTTTACTTGACAGGCAAACAGGGAAGTGCAGGGAATGTATCAAATGAGAAAATAAGCAGTGGCTCAAGTGCTCTGACTAAATGGATACACACACAAAAAAAACAGCCCTAAATGGGCTTCATGAGCTGGATCTATTCAGATACATATGAAGTGTCTCATTCACTTTGACTTCCAGGGGGTTATGCTGGGGAGAGATCCTAATACACTTCCTTCCTTGGGGCAGATACCTGAATTTTTCAGCATACAGAAAGCTGCAGAGCAGACTGATGACGCAATAGGTAGTCTGTGCACATGGGGACTGAAAAAGTGTAACATATATTTACATAGATAAATAAATGTATATATAAAATCTAGATTTTTGGTAGTGTTATTAAAAGTATCAAGGTAATCATTATTAGAAAAATACAGAACACCTTTGCCCTTCCTTATATTGTATGATTTTATATAGTTTTTATTTTAATTGTTAAGATTAGGGTACTGGGCCTCCCTGGTGGCGCAGTGGGTTAAGCAACGCACTATGAAACAAACCGCAGTCACTGCATCACGAGTTCGATCCCTGCTGCCGGCCAGGGCGGGGACCCACATGGCACCGCAGACCTCTCCTGCTGTGCCCGCTGCTCCCCTCAGCAGTGTGCTTCCGTTGATCTGCCTGTTCTGCTCCCCGCTCTCTGTGGTGAATCCTCTCACCCCCCCACACCTCTGGCCTGTACCCCAGTGCTTGTATGCATATATAAATAAATCTTAAAAAAAAAAAAAAGATTAGGGTACTAAGGACAATCTTCCAGTGCCTGAGGTTTCATAAGTTTTGAATTTGACTCAGAAATCTCTACTCGTGTATCTCCCAGGCAGCTCAGATTCAACATGTCACAAATAGAATCTGTTATCTTTCCAAGATTTTGAATCGAAGTAAGATTGCTTCTCCTCCTGAGACTATAGTAAGCCATCTATCCAATCTAGAAATCCTTGGGGGTATCCTCTATTATTTCCCTTTCTCATTTTTCTGGTAGCAGTCTGTCAGCTAGTCTTGTTGATGCTGCTTCCTAAATATTTCTGAAGTCTGTCTCCTCCTGACTATTCTAAAACTACAATTTTGCTCAAGTTTTCATTATTTCATACTAGAATTCTGCAGCAGAATTTGTCCTGGTGTCTGGGTGGAGCTGTCTTCCACACAGCCACAAAAAGGAGCTTTCTTAACACAGCGCCTAGTGACAGTCCTTCCTCCCAGTGTCAAACTCTTCCATTGATCAATTGAAAATCCTTAACCTGACCTTCATGACCCTGCATTGGTTACCCTTCTAGTCCAAAGATTAACCTTTCTTCATCCCCACAACTCTGTGTGACAGCCTTAGCCCATTGTTTCCCATTTTTGAAATCCCTGTCGCACCCTGGCGTCACAACAGGCTATTTTCTTTTGCCTGAAATGCTTCAAGCACTTCCTCCTGCCCCTCCCCCCTGACACCTAGTGGCTAACTGCTGTGTTTTGTTTTGTTTTGTTTTTATACCACCCCCCAATCTTCTCAACATTTAAGAACACTCTTCTCTGTATTCCGAAGTACCTTTATATAACTCAGCTTATAATTATAGCATATCACATTGTGTTATAATTATCTGATTCCTGCAATGTAAGATGATTGGAAAAAAAGAGGGTTTCTTTTTTCTCTTTGAATCTACAATGTTTACCATATGGTATATGTTAAATAAAGGTTGGATAAATAGATGAGTAAATAAATGACTGTCTCACAGAGCGAATGGCAAAAGGTGTGTCTAAAGTTCATGTTAGCAGAATTCTAGTAATATTTTTTAACAAAAAAGGTGAAAGTAAAAAGTTTATTAACCTAGGATGGTAACCACAGCGTCTTAGTTCTGGTGCCCAGAACTTACCAGATTTGGTGACAATGTCCTTAGTGTACAAGTGAAGTGATACATATGCTGAAAATAATTTTATTTGATACATCTGGCACACAAGACTGTCTCCTAACTTTAAATATCATGATATTTTGAATTTCTCGATAACTAATGCTTTTGATCTTTTTACCCCAGCATAAATATGTGGGAAATATCTGTTACTGAATTTTCAATCATTTCAATATTGAAAATCTGAATCAATTTTCATGATTACTGTTTTTTCACAAATACCACCTACTAGAGAATTCTTTTTCTCTCCTAGTCAGAGGTTGTTTTCATTCTTTTTATATTGTTCATGAAAACAATTGAAAAATATTTTTAGAAATATTTCAGATGAAAATAATCTGAAAAGGCCTGTTTTGAACATCTTAGGGAGAGCTGTACACAAACTTCAGTTATAAGCATGAAATTAAAAATCAAATTAATTTTCTAAAAGAATGACCTTGTGTTATTTGAAATGTAGGAGGGACTGAAATGATAAAAACTCCTAGAAGAAAACCTTGGGGATGTGCTCCTTGACATTTGTCCTGATAGTGATATTTTGAATATGACACTGAAAGCATAAGCAACAAAATAATTTTTTTTAAATGTGAACTACATAAAACTGACAAACTTTATAGCAAGAAAAAAAATGAGCAACAAAATGAAAAGGCAACCTACAGGAGGAAATACTTGCAAATTATATCTGACAAGAAGTTAATACCCAAAATATACAAGAAACTCATATAACTCAATAGCAAGAAGCATCCAGTGAACAGTGGATAAAGGACCTGAACAAATATTTTTCCAGAGAAAATACTCAAATGGCCAACAGGTGCATTCAAAGGGGCTGAATATTATTGATCATCATGGAAATGCAAGTAAAAACTGTAGTGAGAGGTCACCTCCCATGTGTTAGAATACCTAGCATCAAAAAAATAAGATATAAGAGCTGGTGGGCACATCAATAAAAGGTAGCACTTGTATACTGTTGGGAATATAAACTGGTTAAACTACTGTGAAAAACAGGATAGAGGTTCTTCAAAACATTAAAAATAGAACATAAGATCCAGCAATTTCACTTTTGGTTATATATCAAAGGGAAACGAAATCACTACCTCAAAGAGATATCTGGACCCCATGTTCACTGCGGCATTATTTACAATAGCTAAGATATGGAAACAGTCTGTGTGCATCGAGGGTGAGTGACTAAAGAAGTTGGGACATATATACAGCATGGAATGTTATTATCTATACAAAGGAAATCCTGCCATTTGTAACACATGGGTGGACCTTGTACTAAGTGAAATAAGTTAGGCAGAGAATGACAAACACTATGTGATTTCAGTTACATGTAGAATCTTTTGCAAACCAAAATCACAGATACAGAGAACAAATTGGTAGCTGTTATGTGTGATGAGGGTGGGGAGGGAAGTTGGTGGAGGTGGTCAAAGGGTACAAAATTCCAGTTACAAGGTAAAGAAGTTCTGGAAATATAATGTATAGCATTATGATTATATATAGTTAACAGTACTGTATTGTTCATTTGTGAGTTTCTGAAAGAGTGGATCTTAAACATTCTCTTCCAAGAAAATAAAAATTTTTAAGTATATGAGGTGATAGAAGTTAACTTATTGCTGTAATCATTTTGCAATATATACATATATCAAACTTTATGTATACTTTATATATACAATCTTTATATATACAATACTTTATATATACAATACATGTATACTTTATATATACAATCATATATGTCAATTATATCTCAGTAAAATGGAAAATAAATAGAATGTAACAGAATGAGAAGTCTGAACAAGATTACTAGCCACCAGTATATGTATGCGACTGAGAGAAAACATTAATGTGCTTTTTCAGCAATGAGGCTCATTAGTACTAGGCAGGGAACTTTGTGGAATAATTCAGAATTTTTATCATTGAACTATTCTAAACTAATAGACTTAAAATGTCTGCCATGTTCCGGTGCATAACAGGCATTTAATAAACTGTCGCGATCGTTTTTACTGTGAGCTCACTGTGCTAAAGGCAATTAAGAGCTTGTTTCTAGCCTCTACACCGAGAACCAAACAAAAAAAGATGAGTAAGAAGTTCATTTACTATGTCTTGTTTCCACATTTCAATTCTGCAGCCTGCATTGCCTTTTCTTTTTTACCTTGTTTCAATTACCCAGGAAAGATTTTTTTAAAAGCAGCTAATTCCCTCCATCTTTCTTCTTTATCCTACTCCATGAAAGGTGTCTACTGAAGGGGGAGTTTACAGAAGAAGGCAGGTTTGCTGGTGAGTTAAATCTGTGTAGCAATGGGTGGAATGAATCACTATTCTCTCTTGAGGCTTCACTGGTGTGCCACTTGTTTACTTGAATGACTATAATTACCTACTTCAGCTAGAATCAAACAGAAGTAAAGAACCTGGCAAATATAAAAGACTAAAGATATTATTCAGGACATCAATTCACTGGTTATAAAAAATCAGAACCAATAGTAACTGGAGTTACTGCATTTAAAAGTCATTATTCTTCAATGTATATGGTGTGGAAAACTGAAGGGATTTTGAAACAAGTGTTTGTCGATGTTTATTGATTTTTTTTAAAAAAGACTTTTATTGGGCCCTCCCCTGGTGGCACAGTGGGTTAGGCAATGCACTGTGAAGCAAAACACAGTCACTGCAGCACAAGTTTAATCCCTGCCACAGGCCAGAGAGGTGACACACATGGCAAGGCAGACCTCTCCTGCCTTGTCCGCTGCTGCCCTAGGCAGTGTGTTTCAGTCAGTCTGCCTGTTCTGCATCCCACTCTGTCTCTGGTGTATCCTCTCACCCCTAGCACTTCTGGCCTGTACCCCAGTTCTTAATATGAATAAAAAAATCTAAAAAAAAAAAAGATTTTTATTTTTGCATACAAAACTGGATTCCAGGCCAGAGGGGTAGGGGGTGAGAGGATTCACCAGAGACAGAGTGAAGAGCAAAACAGGCAGATGTATTGAAATACACTGCTGAGGGGAGCAGCGGATGAGACAGGAGAGGTCTGTTACTCCATGTCGGTTAGCTCTCTGGCCTGTGAAGATGGAGGATGGAGGATCGTACTCATGTTGCAGTAGTTTGATAGTGCTGAGACTTAAACCCCTTGAGCCACCAGGGAGGCCCCAAAGTGCAGCATTTTTAAGGGATCTTTTTAATCTATAATTTTAAGGAATCCCTTTGTCAAATTTATAGGTCATGCTCTGTTCCTGTTCCTCTTGCAATTTTTTTTAACTTTTTCATTTTTTAGGCAAGACTGATTCATTTGCTGTGATTATAGGGAAAACAGGATGAGCTTTTATCATCAAAAGTCTAGGATATGTATAATCAGATCATACTCAGTGTTAGAAAAGGTCACCATTCTGAGATTATTTCCCACCGACTCTTTTCTAGAATTATTTTAACCTTCTGCTTTTGTCATGTGAGAATTTGCTGGGTTTTCCCTTCCTTTTAGTTTTGTATTGTTCCAACTGCTGTACCACTACTTTCTTAGTAGAAGCACTTTTGTCTGGAAACATGTATCTGCTTCTTTGTACTTGCTTGGGGTCAGTCAGAATGACTTAGCTGCCCAATCCCAGGGTTAGATTACAGGAAGATGGCACAACATAACAGGCAGCTGGTAACTCTTCATGGCCCTATTTACTGAAATAGCAAGAAATGCAAGTGTGGCAAAAACTCTGTGTGGTGGATCAGTTTTCCTACAGGGACAAAACAAAGCCACTTCTGGCTCTGTTATGCCATTTTCCTTGATAGATAAAAATGAATTCTATGTTTGACCCAGAGAGATAGTATCACCCTCCTAGACAACCACTGTGTTCTTTTGAATTGGGTATCACAAACATTTGCATAATGTCAGCACACTCTGTAGAGGAGTTGCTGGCTTATGTAGCTTATTGGTAATGAAGGACAAAACATGCTTTTGATTGTTACAGAACATTCGGTTATCTTAAATTACAAAGAACAATTATAACTGGTTTGTTTTATTCAAGTTTCTTGTCAATAACTGGATTAAAGTAAATAGGTATCAATGTTTTGGTCAGTAGGCAGTGTGCCTATTTTTCTTTTTCTTTTTTTTTTAAAAGATTTATTTATTTATGCATACAAGCACTGGGGTACAGGCCAGAGGTGGGGGGTGGGTGAGAGGATTCACCACAGAGAGTGGGGAGCAGAACAGGCAAATCAACTGAAGTACACTGCTGAGGGGAGCAGCGGGCAAGGCAGGAGAGGTCTGCTGCGCCATGTGGGTCCCCTCCCTGGCCGGCAGTAGGGATCGAACTCGTGCTGCAGTGGCTGCAGTTCACTTCATAGTGTGCTGCCCAACCCACTGCACCACCAGGGAGGCCCCCTATTTTTCTTTTTAAGGACAGATTTTTAGACTACTTGGATAAAATTATAAAACCTTAATATAGCACAGAGTTGGAAATAAACCCTATCTTTGCTTTGGAGAATGCTAGAAACAAAAATTGTGCAATAAGCCAAGTTTGTCCTCTACGTTTTCTCCCTAGTTGTATGCAATTCTAGCCCCGGAGACCACCCCCAGACACTGTGTTTGGAGATGAGCTTTTCCCAATCTCTTGCCCTCTCGTGGTTCCCAGATTATTCAGACCTTTGTCTCAACACCTCCTCCCTTTTTCTCAAGTTCACCCAAGTTGAGTTTAGCCCCTGATGTGTTGAACCATGTCGCTGAGGACATCAAAATGCCTTCCAGAGCTTCTTAAAGTTGATTGGCAATAGAAAGGAAATCATTTTTCTCAATCCTTATTAAGAAAATTTATTAATGACTTGGAACCACAATAAGAGGATGGCTACATTTTCTTTCTGTGTCATACTGGACTATTGACTCACAGGACCATCTAAGAATTGCTTAATTTTTAGGGACATATACCATTGTTTGTTACTATTGATGAGGGCTCACACTTTGTGATGTTGCATGTTAACATAGATTTTTGTCTAATAGAGAGGCAAATGATTTCTGTCAATAGAAAAAAATGTAACCCAAGGATTATGGTTGTATTGCCCCATAAGAGATTAGCCATTTCGGTTTCTAGTATCTCAGTCTTCCAATAGTTTATCCTCATCCAGTGCTATGAATATTCAGTTTCTCAAACATTCATTGACCCAGCATTAATACCCTTCTGGTTCTCTCACCAATCGTTACAGTTTGACACATATTTATTCTATGCTTCTGTAATAGTCATGTTTTTGTCTTTTGAAAAGTATACTCTGCCATCCTAAGGGAAGATTTAGGCAGTCATATCTTTTCTAGGGTGACATGCAGAAACTAAATGTCCTTTAGTCACTTTCGGTAAAAACAGTTTAAATTCAGCAACCACACCCTTCTCTTGATTTTTTAAGAGACTTATGAAGATGCACAGGTCTTTAGAGATGATTAACTTCCTTCATAGGATGGAGCAAATTGTGCTAATTACAGTGTTAGCCCAGGATTTGTTCCACAAGCACCACATGTGTGGCAACTTGTGCCCAGTCACTGAGTAAGCGGTGTTTGTGAAGAGGAGGTAGAAAATGCAATAATAATCAAGAGGCATCATTTTATGGGCATGAGACGTGATTACATCAATACTTCCTGGTTCCAACCTCAAAGCATTATCAGATCCAGATCATTAACTCCCACCACACCCCCTGATTAACATCAGATTGATCTAGTTTCTCATTTCTTTTTTTAAGATTTATTTATTTATGCAAACAAGAGCTGGGGTACAGACCAGAGTCACAGGAGGTGAGAGAATTCACCAGACAGAGTGGGGAGCAGAATAGGCAGACTGACTGAAACACTGCTGAGGGGAGCAGCGGGAGAGGCAGGAGAGGTCTGCAGTGCCATGTGGGCCCCCTCCCTGGTGGGCAGCAGGGATTGAACCCATGCTGCAGTGGCTGCGGTTTGCTTCATAGTGCATTGCTTAACACACTGCGCCACCAGGGAGGCCCAAGTTTCTAATTTCTTATTCTCTACCCAACTCGCGAAGATTCATTCAGCAGTTCATGTGAGAACCAACCAGTCTCATGTACTCAGCACAGGGCTGACAAGAGATACGTGCCCCTGGATATGACTCAGTAACTCTAGTCACTAACTGAATCTATAGTTACATTTGCTATCCTATTGCCCATGGCATAAACCAGATCCCTCATACAAGGCAACCTGACAACTGCCATAGGTATTAGAAATTAACTAGGGTCAAACTGATGCTTGATTTTTCAATTTATTTTAATTAAAACCTTTAAAAAACAACTGAGAATCATCTTAAATAAAACTAATAAAAGTTAGCTACCCTGATTAAAGCAAAGATGCAGGGTCTAGAAGTCTACCTATTCAGCTATTCCTTTTCTAAGTTATTTTTGAAGACTCCATGTGCTGTGCAGACCATGGTTTTAAGAGCATTCTTCTTGGCCAAACCTGTCATTTTGCAGAAGAGATAACTGAGGGCCAGAGATGGGGGGGTAGGGAGGAAGGATGTATTCAAGATACCATAGTGATTACTGGAAGATTTTATTCAGACTCTATTCAGGGTTTTCTGAACATATTAGGTATATTATGTTTGAAGTATCTTTTGTGGTCTAGCTTAGAAATGAAACACCTAGAATAAAGAACTAGTAATTTTCCAGTACACATATTCATTCATAGCACTATTTCTATAGGTAAATGCATTCATAATAAACTAGGATCTACAAGGACAAATCTTCCCAGGTTAGTGAATGGAATAGAGGGAGGATTAAAAAACAGAGTATTCCTATGACTTTAACTACAGTGACTGTAAAAAAAAAAATCCAACATTGTAACTTGAAATTTCTGTCTTGATTCAGAAAGTCATTAGCATATAAGAAGGTCAAAATGAGTATTTTATTATTTCAAGAAGGTAAGACAGCTCTTTTTAAATAGCCAATTATGTCATTATGTCCTCATTTAGTTATTTTCAGTGTTTATTTTTCCTTCTGTAAGATAAATGCAAGACTGAAAATGGCTTGTTAAAAATTCTTTAGAGAAATATGAGTAATCTTTTAAGAGACTCCTGGAAAAATATTTAACTCTTTTTTAACCTGCTTTTCCCACAATGTATTAGATTCAAGTGTCATGGTTTAAAAGCTACCTTCACACTCTTATGTGAATATTTGGTAACTAAGTTAACCATATGAAGAAATTGTTATTTTAAGGAGAAGTACAGTTTCATGAGGACCTATTTGAAGAGTCACGGTTGACCTCATGCCATTCCGGAATCCATTATTCAGAATAATGATCTAGGCATTTCAACTCATGGCAACTAACCAACCTTGAACATACACTAATTCCTCCCAGCACCTTGTTTATCTAGACCCTCGCTCACTTACTGAATTATTACTGATGGTAAGAAGAGTCCTTTATTACTTTATATGGCTGTCACTTTCTGGTCTTTTAGATGCTAGTTCTTTCCTAGTTCCTGTTGATCTTTCTTGGAAACTATTATTCTCCATTACTTTTTAATTTTACCCATTGTCTTTAGAAAAATATGAATATTCCAGTCCATATTTCAAGTCCTCTCCAACTGCATTATCAGTCTTCTCCATGTCTGATCAATATCACTTACTGTATTTTGCCAGTTCCTTGGCCCCAGTCTGGAATAGCAAGTCTGATCCAGGGGATCTTTTCAAACCCTTCCATCCTGACTTGTACTGAAACTTTGTGAGAGACAGGTGAGGTGATGACCATGTCCTCTCTACTTGATCTCTTTTTCCCGTTCTCTCAACACCTGTAATAAAGATGTTATCACTGTGCAATAATAATAATAATAATGGGCACAAACAGTATTGTCCATTTCAAACTACTTGCTGTCACTAAATTATTTTACATGCATAATCTCTGCTAAAACATATCTGACAAAACAATGACAAACTAGGTAATATGGATATTATATTCTCTGTTTTATGAACAAGAAAATTAAGGCTCAAAGAATTCGGAAATTTGTACAAAGTCATACAACAAGTTAATGCCAGAGCCAAGAGTCAACAGTTGGTATGATTCCAAAGCTTTTGATCGGAACCTGATATCTTGCTGTTTCCCACAAATGATGGAATACCATGAGCATATAAGGATGTAAAAATTCAGCATCTGTGCCACAAAGTTGACTGTTTCGTTTGATGGAACAGAGAAGTTCACAAATCAACTTCCTATAAGGCAGTGTATAAAAAATTCTGGAAAAGTCTGTCAAAAGTATAGCCTAAATCTAATGGGCTTCCCAGAAGCCATGATATGTTACTATTTGAAAAATAGCATTTTAATGGATATATGAACCATTCAAATTTACATGTAATTACATGTTTTCTGTGTATGAAACACTGCTAATTGACATTGGGAAATACAGATACATAAGACATAGAGAGTCTTTAAAAGACTCTCTAATTGAAAACTAATAAAAATAAAATGAAATAAACCATTCAAGTTTTCAATTAGAGAGTCTTTTAGAGAGAGTTTCATACACAGAAAACAGTGAGCGATTATTGCCTCACAATATTTTTTTTTCCACAAAAGCAACTTAATCAGGCTTTCCAATGTGCATTTCACTAAGTACCATTCTGTCTTAAATATTCTTATGGAATCCTGTATTTAGCTTTCACCATATTCATCGACTTCCAAATGTGAGTTTTGTGTACATCTTCTCTAGTAGATCGTGCCATGAGGACAAGGGCTCTAAGTATCCTGTAGAACACTGAAGCTCAGCTACTTCCAATGTGTGCACAGAGCAGGTGTTCAAGAAATATTTGTTGAATGACCATAAGAGACAGCTCAATGAATCCATTCAAAAATGGTTTCCTTATCCTACTGACGTCAGAAAGAGTTGCCTACTATGCAATCCTCTGGGATAGTCACAGCTGCAATTCAACAAATGAAATCACCAAGAATCTTCAGTAAAGAAACATCCTTAGAGTTGATCATATAGTTTCTTAAATAGACTGAAGAACCACTCCTCTCCCTTGTTCCCTAGAAATATCTGTTAACATTCAGTGAAATCACCACTGAGCAGGCACTGTTAAGAAAACTTTTTTTTTAAATTGGATACAGCATTTGTCATACAATGTTACAACTTTTGATTCCAAAAAGTGTGTTCTCTTCTATATTTTTTTCCAGCTTCAAAGAGACTGGGAACCCTAAAAGATGGAGACAGGGAGATACCATTCTACGGTTGCCCCTTCACCCACATAAAGACAGCAGTTCTGCTTTTATTCCTCATTGGGTAACACTTGAAAGCCTTTGTTCAAAATAGCTTTCCTGATTGAGTGCTATTTTATTTGTCTGTCTCTGATATTCAACTATGAGCTTCACATTTGTTTGTGGGGATGGGACAGTACTAACTTCACAGGGCTCCAAAAGTATTAAAAGGATGAAAGGTTGAAAGTTAAGTCTTTGAAGAAAGGTTAAATGTGTTGAAGTAATTTTGCTTAAAAGACATAAAAATACTAAGAAGCAACAAATCCTACTAAAATAAAATTCAGCATGTTACATGATCACGTCCATGAGTAGGCTGCTTGGTTTTTCCATCACCATATGTTGTAAGCTAAGCGGCCAGTCCTATTTAAAGTGTCCCCTCGTGGATCCAGCATTCTGATTCCAGAACTTAATCATCCTCATTCTCTGCCTCTGTATTAATATCAAGATGAACTATGCTCACCCCATTTTAAGACTAACATTAAATAAGTGTTTACTGTCTATCAGATAATGTGCCAAGTATATTTCATTCATTCTGGACGTATTTTTCAAGTGCCTCTGTATGCCACACACACCTGCCCATGGTGTTTGGAATACTTCAGTGAATAACACAGACAAAAATGCTGCCTTGTGAAACTTACACACCAGTGAGCAAAAGTGAGATAATTAACAATAAGTATCATCAATCTGGGCCTCCCTGGTGGTACAATGGGTTAAGCTATGTACTATGAAGCAAAATGCAGCCACTGCAGCATGAGTTTGATCCCTGCTGCCTGCCAGGGAGGGGACCCACATGGCGCAGCAAACCTCTCCTGTCTCACCTGCTGCTCCCCTCAGCAGTGTTTCAGTCGATCTGCCTCTCTGTTCCCTACTCTGTCTGTCACCCCACACGCATTTGGCCTGTACCCCAGTTCTTGTATGCATAAATAAATAAATCTTTAAAAAAAATAAGTATCATCAACATTATTTAGAATGTAGGAAGGTAATAAATGATCTAAAAATATAGAGCAGGGGAGAGGGGCAGGCTGGACCTCACTGAAAAGGCAACATCTGAGCAGAGACTTAAAACTATTGAGCAAGTGAACTCTATGGATATCTAGAGGAAGAACATAATGACCAGGTGGGATTATTAAGGCTCTAAGTCAAACATTTGTTTGTTGCATTTAAGACATAATAAAACGTTTCTGGATGTTGGCAGGCTTTCAGCTGGACTGAAATGGGAAGCCATTTGACGAGTAGAGAAATGTCATGACTGACTTGTGTTTTGAAAGATCACTCTGGCTCAGAAGACAGTATGGAATCAGGGTAATGAGTTAGGAGGTGATAGCTACTCTATAATAATGCAGGGTGAGAGAAAGTCAATATTCAGACCAAATAAGAACAATGGAGAGAGTGAGAGTCAAAAAGATAGTGGATGTTAATTTTGAACACAAAGCAACAGAAGATGGAAAGTCAAGGAGTGACTCTAAGACTTATTAACCTCAATCTTTACAAGGAAGTAAAGTATAATCTCTAAGAGTGCAGATGAGGAAACTGAAGCCTAGGTAGAGAGTTACTTTAGGTTATTTAGCTAAGATGCAGTAGAGCCGAGATTTGAACCCAGGCTTGTCTGACTCCTGAGATGGTGCCTTAACTATAATGCTGCACAGTGTCTTGGGCATTGAACTATTACTGTGAACTCTGATGTTAGATAACTGAGAAATGGATTCCAGCTGTGTTTTCAGGCTAGGGTTCAAGCACCTACCTTGAACCCTAGATTCCATTAACATGTTTCATACCTTGACCCCTACTTGATTAGTGACTATATTCCTGTCCCTCCAACTGCAACTTTTTTAGAGTCTCTTGTTGCTAAGTCCTCCCCTCCAACTTTCTTAATCTCTCTGATCACACAACTGTCCTTGATTAGCTTGACTTTTCCCTGAACCTTGGACTTCTGCCCAAAGCACTTCTTTCCCTGTTGGGCATTTCCAGAATGATTTCCTCTACAATTCCAGAGCTACTTTTTAATATTTGTCCTCTTAGGCTCACTTTATATTAATTGAATCTTCACCACTTAAGTAAGTTAAAATCATGTGATTTTCCATGAGGAAGGAAAGATGTGGTAGGAACAATGTGTTGACAGTGACTTTCTTGAGATCTCTATTCTTTTCCCAGTCATAGTGGGAGTGAAATGTGTGTTCATAGCAACCAACTTGGAGGCCTCCTGGCAGGACAAATTTTTCTGATCTGTTAGCTCCCAACACTTGGCCTCCAAGAAAATCTCCCTTACAGTTTATCTTCTTCAACCTGAATAACTTAGTGTCCTCATATTTCTTTTTGCTGCTCCACGCAAATTTATAGTGAGCAAATAACATTACCTTAGCAACCACCACTGAAATTCCCTCTACAGAGAAATTCAACATTGGAGAAAATGATGACTAGGATGTGAGCCAGCACCTAGGTCTCAGCAGAGGGTCAGGCTGACAAACACGAGGGAGAAAAAGTGAAACTCCTGGTTTGATGGCAGATGAGAAGAAGAGCAACAGATGAACAGAGATGGATAAAGGAGAGGGGAGATAAAGTCTTCAAGTCAGAGGAGAGCTGTTCAGGGTACAGTGAGATCCTCTCCAATTTATAGAAAAATCTGCTCATTCTTGGAAGACTTATTTGAGTGAGGACTAAGAAGAGGCTCAGTTTGAGGTTAAGATCTTAATAGTTTAGGGCAGAGGCATTGTGTGAAGAAACAGCCCAAGTAAGGAGTTTTGAACAACACTGGTTATGAAATAAAGAAGTTCGAGGCAATTTTCTATAGATCTCACAGGCAAGGAGATTTCCAGCTGATGTCTGTCTTATATCTATAATACTGCAAATGCTTTTAATCTTCTTCCATTTATTTTCTTACATGAATTTCACTTTCTTTGCCCGAAAAATACCACAGTTCCACCATTTCAGTATATTGAAATTTTACTCAACTTAAATCTTATTTTTCTGGAAACCATGATCATCTCAGCACAAAGTGAATGTTCTCTTATATATGGCCTTATTTCCCATTTTAAAGTTATATTTATGCTTCTAGAAAGCATAAACGTATAGGAGTATAGAAGAGATAAAGGGCAGGAGGAAAAATTCTAGGTAGTGAAGCATAGGTTCAGTGTATTGATTCTGTAGATGATTTCAGTGGCATATACCTCATCACATTTTATACCTTACAACATACTGTATGACAATTGTACCTCATTAAAGTGCTCAGAAGAATTCTAAGCCCTTAACAGTTCTTTGAAATGCCTAGTGAAATGCCACATACCCTCTAAGGACTAAATATTTACTGCTAATTTTTTTGAGTCAATAATAGCTCAGCGGTTTCCCCATAATCATGAACTTATGGTAATTTTCTGATATCAACAACAGTTCAATTAAGATTGACTAACGTTTATTAAGCCTCACTGAATAAACACAGTGTAAGACGTGCTTTTGAAGAGTTTATAATCAGTCTGATTTGATGTATCCAGGAACTTCCTATTTAACAACAAATAAAATTCAGTAAATTCTATAAAATTCAATAATTCAACAAAAGATATAATCAGATTTGTTTTGCATCACTCAAATTAAACATCTGACTGACTTTTGTTTACCCAGTAACTGCAATTTTGTATGATATTCAGGAAGAATTTTCATCAGTTTCCTGTTTATAATAGCAAAATTATTTACCATTAATTAAGTACAAATACCTCATGCACCAGGCACTTTGTAGAATTATCCTAATTAACCTTACAACAAATAAGGCGGGAACTAATTAGCTAACTTAGCATTCCTTTTAAGTAATGAGAAACTAAGATTCAGAGAAATGAAGGTTTCAATGAAGGTCATATAATCAGTAAGTGCTGGACTTGAGATCTGAGTACAAATCCGACTTCAAAACAGTTTTCTATTTTAGTAATCCACAGCCTCTAGGATTGTCCTGGCAGGAATGCCATGCGTTTAATAATATACTGTTAACTATTGTTAAATCAAAAGGTAAATTCTCTATGTTTTAAAATGCATATGTAACAAAGAAGATTAAAAACAGTCTCTGTTTATTCATCTTCAATTTAAAAACTACTGAAACTACACACACACATCCCCCTACAACTGCCACTTAGTGTTTGAATGACACTTCTCCCCCTGCTACACCTAAGTGTTTTCATCAATATGTGGTATTGATTTGTGCTCTTAGTGTTTGCTGTGACAGGTGTCATACTTGTGTACCTTGCTATTTCCCCCCAATCAATTTTGTTTGTTTGTTTTTTTTAAAGATTTATTTATTTATGCACACAAGAACTGGGTACAGGCTAGAGGTGTGGGGGGTGAGAGAATCCACCAGAGACAGAGTGGGGAACAGAACAGGCAGATTAACTGAAACACACTGCTGAGGAGAGCAGCAGGTGAGGCAGGATGGATCTGCCTCGCCATGTGGGTCACCTCCTGGCCAGGGGCAGGGATTGAACTGGTGCTGCAGTGGATATGGTCTGCTTCATAGTGTGTTGCTTAACCTATTGCACCACCAGGGAGGCCCTCAATATTGTTTTAAAGATGTATCTGCATGTATTTAAAATGGCTTGTCCCATTCCATGACTCTAGCTTAGATTTTTAAATCTACCCTCTGTTTAAAAGGTAATTAGGTTAAATTTAATATTTTGCTGTTATAAAGAAAAGTTCCTTGTACTCATCACTTATGCAAGGTGCTAGATTTCCTCTAGTTTACAGAAAAGAATCAGTCTAGAGATGGAAATTATGGTTATAGGATATGTGTCTTTATTTAAAACATTTTTTCTAGCCTTATTGAGTTGTAATTGGCTTATAACATTATGTAAGTTTAGGGTATACAACAAGTTAATTGATACGCTTGTGTATTATAAAATGATTACCACCGTGTTGGAGGAAGTCAAGAGGATCTAAGCGCTGGTTGACCCTTCAGTTGGACGCTGGTATCGCAGGCTCCTCACCCCCTCCCTTGCTCTTGGGATGTATGTTCCTCCCACTATTCCATCCCTGGAGCCATTTCAAGGCCTTGAGAGACCAATGTGTAGGTGTTGGGACCATCTGTACTGAACAGGTGACTGAATCGGTTATGACCTCTCTGTAAGTTTTTAAGATTCCGGCATGTGGGAGCAGAGATCTATTCTTCTTGCAGTTACTTAAGCCAAGCCTTGTAAGCAAGTTCCCTTTTTCATTAAAACCTCCACTTGCCAATCTGGAGTGACTGCCTTTCTCCTGGGTCATTCTTTGCCCTCTGGGTATGGAAGTCAGTTCAAATTTCACCCAGAAAGCTCTGGAGGTTTCAAATCAATGAACAGTAATGTTAGCTAACACCTCCAGCATATCACATATCATAGTTTTCTTTTTTTGTGGTGAAGACATGTAAGAGCTACTTTCATAACAAATTTTGCAACAGTGGATAAAGAAGATGTGGTATGTACATATACATAAAATTCAACCGGAAGAAATGAAACAGTCAACATTTTGACATCAACCACAGAAAGACAAATGCTGCATATCACCGACATGTAAAAGCTAGAAGAGCTGAACTCGTAGATACAGAAGGTTAACAGGAGGTTCCCAGGGGCTTGGAAGTCAGGGGAATGGAGATTTGGTGGTTAAAGGGTACAAATTTCCAGATTGAAGATGAATATGTTTTGGGGACATAATGCACAGCATTGGGATTATAGTTAACAAGTATATAATTGAAAGCTGTTAATTGAGTAGACCTTAAGATTTCCTCTACTTTTAACCTAATGGATGTACACCTAGTCTCCAGCAGCAATCCACTGAATTGCCACTGATCATGTAATGGTTTCTGGGAAAGTCTCCTGGAGCCAGAGACAGAGCCCACTTACAAGCTTTAAATGGGAAAAGCTAGCCTTCTGAGCTGAGTGCTTCCAGAAATTCCTTATTACCATTTGTCATATTAAATATTTATCCTTTTATTTACTATCATCTTGTTACATAGAAGTTCTTTCCTTGTAGTTATTTTTTAAATTCTCATTGCCTACTGTACTGTGTCACCTGAGAATTTAAATTGCTTTGGGAAAAGTGCTGCTTCTAAAGATTAAAAAAATAATAAATTTCAACTGTTTCATGTCTTTCAGTTTAATCATAGCTTGAAATGTCCAGAACACTATCCTATTTAATAATTACCAGGTAATTATCTTATTTGGATCACCCAGTATCCTGTGTTCCCAAGGCATGCCTGTGGAAGGCCAGAGAGAAGACCCAGAATGGAAGAAAACTGCTAAAGGAGGGGAATGTTTGACTGGGGTAATTAATGTTGCAATCAGCTAGGTTTCAGATGTGGTTTTTAGCCTGCAAGAGTAATTTGGAAAGTATCTGACATGAGAGTACTGGACTTCTAAAATTATACCTAATGTAGACTAAACACCATCAAATCTATTAGGGGGAGATTTGACTTCCTAATGTAGGCATAACCTTAGATAAACAAACTCATTGTGATACTTTTAGTACTGTACTCAACTCGTTTCAGATTCCCCCAATTCCATTATAATTAATTATTTATTGAAATCCATCTGTGTACTTGACTCTGAACAGCCATAAATGAAAACCTAGGCCTTCTCTTGGGACCTCCCAAGCTAAATTCTGTTGGTTAATATCCTGGTATTATTGGACAATGGATTGGTCTACAGCTTTAAAAAATTCTCTAAAGCTTGCATGAATCATGTAAAACTTGAAAAGTGATTATCTCTTATATTAGCTCTAATTTAAAGACAGACTCATTGTTTCTTGAGTTCCTAATATAGTCATGGTAAAGTTCTTATGTTATACTTCAGAGTATTAACATGTGGAGAAATGTTTGGCTTATTGATTAAATGATTTGATTAATAATTAAATAAAAGTTACTTTACAAAGGACAAACCCCATTAAGGAATATGTCTACACTTTCAATATATGCAACAAACTAGGCTATTAAAGAAGTTTTGAACAGTGTATGACTAGTGTAAAATAAACCATTTTGCTAATTTTGGCTTAATGTCCCATCACCTGTACACTACAGCAGTGCTCTGGGCATTGCTACTGAAAGTATGGTCTGGTTACTAGCAACCACCTGGGAATTGAGCAGGCCACCCCAAACCTGTTGAGTCAGAATCTGTGTTTTTACCAAGGTCCCTAGGCGATTTATGCACTATCAAGTCTGAGCTATATTGTGCTGTAGACCCTTATTGCATTATTAAATTCTAGGGCCCTAATTTGGCAAATGTTGACATTTTGTTCCTAAATTTAGCTGATTTCAAAAAGCTATGGCAAGAGGAAGCTGTAAAGTATTCGTTCCAGCAGGTCTCTTGATTGTGCAAGCTTGTTCTGGTGGAATGTCAGGGTTTGCCCCGAAATAAACTGCTCCCATGAAATACATCCAGGTGGGACCTAAAGTCCCATTTGAGTGCTCCAGACCTCACCTGATCTAATTAACCAAAGTGGAAGGATTGAATGTGGTTGGGCTGAGGGCCAAGGTCCTCTTCTGAACAAATGTCACCATAATCATGGTATTTCTCTCCACACTTAGCACAGAGGAGCAGGTTAGTTTGTGAGGACTTAATGGAACAAAAGTCCAGCTCCAGAGCTATCTCTGGACTGCTTACTAGGAGGTAAAAGACCTAGACAATAAAAGGTAAGAGTCAAGAATATTTTGGACTCAAAAAGGAGAGGGATATTTTTAAATGTAGGTATTGGTTGGACATGGATCAAAAGAATAAAGTGATTAGTGGTTTTGGGAGTATGGCATCCATTTCAGTATGTATTTGAGGCTACACGTATTATTTTTCACATCCATAGGTCCATTCCTGTTCGTGTTGGCTGCCATCATCTTAGTCCACGATTTGGGTAATGACATTGGCCTTTTATTCCCTAACATTTAGGTTTTATTACACAAGCATATTGACTTAATATCATCAAATGATGAACTAGAAATTTAAGTTCTCTTCCATGTTGGTAATGACATATTTTTTAACCAAAAATTTTGGTATGGATTTATTTACATTTTATCTCTAATCCTCATGGGTAGTCAGAAAGGAAAGGGCATTAAGGTGGAGAAAGAAAGAAGAAAAGGAGAAGCAGCAAAGTTTCCCTTAGGAAAAGGGTTGGAAACTCACTGAAATAAGGACAAAGATTTCTCTTCGCAGAGATTTTTCCCTTTTCAGGACTTAACCCCTGTCCCCATGACAAATCTTGTGAAAAAGCTCTATTTGTTGTTAATCCTTTGTGTAAGATTCATCTATTACAAAATAATGGCTGGATTAAGGAGTGAGAATTGTATAACTGATATCCTATTTTGTTTTTCACATGATTGATACAGGAAGTTTTAAAGAAGAGCCTTAGAGTTTGTCTTATATTTCAATAAAGTTCAATGTTAAAACCTTTTAAAACAAATTATCTTGGGTTCTTTTATTTCTGATATTATAGTCAAAATTATCATGAATCAACTCCATTTTCTTTGGATATATTATTTTAGACCAGGTCTGTTGAATAATACATTTTATTTCAACATTTACTTCATTGAGTACCTATTGTATACTAGACAAAGTGTTTAACAGGTAAGTGAAACATAGTTTCTACTCACAATGTGTTCACAGTTATTGGAGGTAGCTACTATAGGTCATAGAACCAAGTATGTTATAACATTGTACATGACATGACCTTCTACATTTTAAACTTCTTTATGCTTATAAGTGTGTGCATAGCCATACTTACACACATAGCATTCGTGCATAAATATGCATTCACATATGTATATAAGTTGAAGAAAAAACAATTATGTATATATTTATAAACACTTCTATATACCTCAGACAAAGAAAATGTTCATACTTAAGAGAGAATAGACAGCTGATTAAACTTCTGTTTAATATTTATGATGCTATTCATGATTCTATATATTTTGGACCATGTCCTCTTTGCAAATCTGTTGAGAGCTATGGAATCTCACCTATGAAAGTGCTAAGAATGTGAGATGTTAGAAGGTTGAAGGACTCTTAGAAGTTCATCTTTGTATCCTGGGCTGGGAATTCCAGACACAGGGAAAAGCAGCCTTTCCAACAGAAAATTTTTAAATAGCAGGGTACTTTGCTGTTGAGCAGTTCAATTTGGGATCTCAAAATTAAAATGCCCACAAATGCCTATTAAAATAAAATGGAACTCATAAACCCTGCATATATAGTTTTCTATAGTGATTCAAATGACTGTAAACAGCCCAATGAAGCCATCATTTATAGACTTATTTAAATATCAGGTCACAATCTTTTACAAATCAGTACATGTAAATCTTATTTTTTTTCCTTTAGCATATCTGATGAGCAGTTATTGATAGACCCTCTAATTATGCAGAAAGATTTTTCTTTTTAAGAGGATGAAACATCACCTGATAGGATTTTGAAAAGTTGATTTGTTTTGTCAATTGCTTTTCTCTCTATCAGATCTCAGTCCAAGAGGTCATTTTGTTTTTGAGAGTCTTCTGTTTTTGAGAACAGTGACTGCTTTCTTGAATTGTCATATTAGTACAGGCAATTTCATCTTTTTTTCTGATGTTATGCAAAACATATCTGCCTTTTTAAATTGCCTGATCCAAACCTTCCTTACTATCTGCATTTTCTACCCTTTGATCCCTCTCTGCACTTTTCAGTATCAAAAAGCTATAGCTGAAAAGTGGCCAAGTTCAAGGGTGCCCAGCATTACATTCGGTCATGGATTCATAAAATCAAGTCAGTCACACGCCTCGCATGTTTTCTCTAATCAGACTGTGTGCAATACAAGAGCACCGCTTTCCTCTTTATTTAGCAAGTCGTGTTAAAGGAGAATTATCTTTAAAATAATGAGTAACTTCCCCTCTATTCGAAGCACACAGCAACTTAATCATCTTAATCATGAGATCCTCTTCAAAATATCGTTGCACAACATTTCCTGCTAAGCAATTATCACAGTTTTAATTTTCCATGTTTGTAATTGTTGTATTTCTGCATCTGCTATTATATCATAAGGATCAGGTGTCAGGAACTTGTTAGGAAGTCACATCTTTATTTCCTAGCACCTCGCATGGTGTCAGGCATGTCACAGGTGATAGTTAATATGTGATGAATGAATTCAACCTCCCCAAATATTTTGGAAGTTTCTCTTCTGAAATTGTCTTCAGAACTAGTTTCCCAGCAACAAGAAAAAGACTTTCTTGATTTTCTTTGAAGAGCATTAGAGCATTGTGATTGGTCTGCTGTTTTCATCTCTCTCTCTCTTCTTTGCTCTATCTAGCACCTCCCATTGGCATCTCTCCTCTCTCATCACTGTAATTGAAGCAATCACTGGAACTTTCCTGGCACATTGCTAAGGACGCTGACCTGGACCCAGTGGGGCCTCTGGGGCATGGGGGATGGAGGTAAATGAAAACTGTAGTTACACACTCATTGCACTGACTAAATTCATCTGGGTGATGAATGCCCCGTCGTTGGTGTAAAAGCCTGAAATAGGTGTGATTAGCTAAACTCTGTAAGTGTGTATTGTTGAAAGTTTAGGACTGAAGTTTCAAGTGAGTTAATTCTAACTGGAATGTTGTACATTGAGTTGATGGTGCGAATAGTAATTATTGACAATGGAGGGAGGGGATGAATTTTAACAGGCCTTTTTATCCATTTCAGTCATGTTTAGGTTTCTATTACTTTACACTGTGTTTACTTTAATAGTTAGAAAAAGATATACAACACACAGTTTTGTATCCAAAAAGAGACGTTCTTAAGTCATTTTCAAGACTCTACCAATTGAAAAATGCTTCAAAAGCATAAAATGAAGTTAAAGTAATATATAATAAAATATATGAATATATAATATATAAAAATGACTATATAATAAAAATACACCATTAAGGTTAATGTGTTGATAATAAAACCACTTAGCATTACTTTATTGTGAAACTGATAAAGTTATGTACTGCACTGGTCCCAGAGCCTCCTGGCTCTGGCGTACTCCTGCTTCCCAGCTGTATGTCTCTGGGCAGGCTACTCAGTTTCCTCATCTGTAAATAAGGGTTGTCATAGTTCTTACCTCATAGATCATAAAGCATCTAGAACAAGTACATAGAAACACTATACTACTATTGTTTCATATTTAAAATAATTTGCATAAACATTATTCATATATGATTTAGCAGAGCCCATTTATACAGTTTATATTTGAGAAAAATAAGTAATGTTTTACTTGATATCTAGAAAGTTTGCTCCACTTCTGATTCTATTTATTCTTTATTAAGTAATATTTGCATGTATTTATTTAATTGTGGCATCTACAAACATTCAGGCAAAGGAAAGGTATAAAGGTTGGTCAGGTACTCAGGGAAAACTGCGATCTGGCATGACGATGATGACAATGATAGTGTTAGAGGTTAAAACCAGCTTGACTACTTCTGTACTAGCCGTGAGACTTCAGCTGGATCACCCAACCTCTCTGAGTCCCTTTTCTCAGCTCCGTGATCAAGATAGTTACTACTTCATTCAATTGCTGTGAAATACTGTTTGTTAAAGTACTTTGTGAATACTATTTTTGGGGATTCAGTATGCTAGTTTCACCTAGGGAGTCAACGACACCCATCTTTCCCTATGCCCCTCACCTACATGCCCCCTGTTCCTCTCTAACCTTTCCCTATTGTCCACATTTTCTTTGAAGTTGTTTATTTCAGATCCTCTCCTAAGGACGCAGTCATGCATGGTTTCGTTCATTCCCAGATATCGTTCTCATTGGCGCTTCCGATAGTTTAATGTATTGAAAATCAGGGAGGGGGAAATGGTTTTCAAAACTCATTGAAACATAGCTTAGAGAAAGATAAACTACCTCATTAAAATTGGAAAATAATCAAAGCAAATAGAGTCACTTCTTTATGAGCTAGAAGCAGTAGTGTTCTTTTTCAAGTGAAAGCAATAAGCAAAAGCAGATCTCTAAAAGTCATTTATTGGCTCTTCAGTAGCGCCTTTAATTTCACTATTCAGTAAATAAATATCCATCAAACAGAAAACTGAGGGTCATTCATGTCTTTTAGGTGTAATATTTAGAGACACAAATTCATGTGTAGTATAGGAAAGCCTGTTAGCATATCAGTATACACACACATATACACAAGTATTTGTTTTCACAAAACAAGCAATTTAATCACTTAGAGATATCTTTGAATGCTATAAACATCAACTTCCTAAGCTGGTGGTTTACTTAGCATGATGATATGTAGTACAAATAACAGTTGAAGTGAAATGAAAAAGAATATTTCACAATAGAAAAGATTAACTTTGGAAATTTTACATAGTTTTTTTCTGCTACAATTTAGTCATTAGGGTTGCTCAGATTGTATTTCTAAAATAGCCTATCCACATGCATTTTAAAAAAGTCTGCTGGATGAAAAGTCTGGCTTTATGAGTTTCTGGCTATACTTACTTCCCACTTAATCATAAAGACCATGCATTTTTAGAATAATTCATCACTGAAAAGATACAATGGTAAAGGTCTCCAACAAACACATGCACACTCATACACTTTCAGAATTCTAAAATCTGCCAGCATCTCATTACTTATTTTCAACATAATGGGTCTCAAAGTCTGTTCTGTTGTAAAGTATTCAGCAGATTATATGGCTAACTAGCTTTGCTTTTCACTGTCTTTTATTAGACAGTCTGGACTCCACCCACATTTTTTCTCTGCATCTCCTTTATCAGACTTAGAGACAAGAATAACCTGGGGCTCAAGGAAGCCCAGGCAGCTGCTTGTGACTTGTCTCGTGGTGTGTCAGTTCCCTTTAACAGAGTATCTTCCTCTTTCTAGCAGATATTTGAAAATATTTCACTTAGAGAGTTGAAAATCCATGTGGGAATAATATAGTACAGATCAAAATCCAGACTGAAAGAGGATAAAGGAATTTTCTCAAGCTAAGAAAACTAGCTGTGATAAAGTTTGTGTTAGATGAGTGAAGGAATAGTTGAAAACTTTTCTCAAACAATAATGGAACATGGGTTAAGAGCCACAGTATTGGTTTAATTCACTGCTTGATGGGAGCCTTAGACAGTTGGTAGATGTTGAGACCAACAAAATTGTTAGGAAAGCAGTTATGATTGGATTCTTTCCAGTTCATCTGGGTTACTGCTATGAAAAATAAGGAGCATTAATGTGAAATGTAGTTTCTAAGAAACTCTTTAGAAGCTAAGAGAGTAGAAAGGAGAAAAGGAGGGGAGGGAGGGAGGGAGGGAGGGAGGAAGG
>JAGFMF010011752.1:3861189-3894722 GCA_019455555.1 Galemys pyrenaicus
GGGAGGGAGGGAGAGAAAAAGAGTAAGAAATGGAGAGGTAATAAACATCCCAAGAATCAAAATTCAGATCAAGTGAAAATAGTTGTCCCCAAACATGATGGCATCACTGAGCTTCTAGAGTAATTTTCTTTTTGTTTGCCTCTCGTTTTCCTTTTGTGACAGTGAGCAGAAAGTCAAAATCAGTATTTTTTTTTTAAAGGAGTAAAATTGTCTTTATTTGCTGATGACATAATTTTATATGTAGAAGATCTTAAGGAAGTAACAAAAAAAACTGCTAGAACTAATAATATTGGTTAGCAGCTCCATCTATAAAGATGATGATTTTTTTCCTACAAGTAGATGGTGAATAATCCAAAAATGAAGTTAAGGAAATAATTCAGTTATAGTCACAATACTGTCAAAAGATAACAATATTCAGCATATATTTAACAAAAGATGTACAGGAAGTATAAAGTATAGAGTGAAAACTATAAAAGTATGTTGAGAGAAATCAAAGACAGATAACTAATGATGTATTTCATATTCACGTATTGGAAAAATTGAATATTGCTAAGTTAGCAGCTCCCTCCAATTTTGTATTTCAGTTCTACACAATCCTTGTCAAAATTCCAGCATTTTTTTGGGTAGAAGTTGAAAAGCAGATCCTAAAACTTATAGAGAAGTGCAAAGGACTTACAGTAGCCAAAAATACTTTGAAAAAGAACACATTCAGAGGACTAGTATCTTTGATTAAAATTAGCACATTTTCCCCCTTGTTAGAAACACTTAAAATGTTTGTAAGGAGGAGTGATAATTGACCACTAAAAGTTTTCCAATGATTTCCCAATTGCCATGGATAACTGCAAACTAGGGGAATGCTATTAAGTAATATTCCAGGTTTCATATTTGGATGATTTTAAAATATTACTGCTATCTGCCTTCTTATAACAGAGCAATTGTGGAGCTTGTGCAAACAGGCACTTTGACAAACTATGACTCGCCCAGGTCAATGTTTGTTCACCATGTTGGGCTGGGTGTCTCCTGAATTCTCCGGGAGAAGCTTCCTTATGTGAGGCTGGTGTGTCTCAGCTATTGTTTTGTGACATCTTAGAGTAATTTCTATTATATCAGGGGGTTACACCTTGTATAAAATAGTCTCAAAACAAGATTCAAATTAACCAGATTTTTGTAGACATGTCCTATATTTTAAGGGTAACTTCCCACCCCTCAACCTCTTTTTGAGATGGAGAGAAATGAAAGAAGACTGTCATGATGTGGACTCAATTTGATTTCCCTTGCTAAACCACAAAAGTCATTTATTGAAGACCATTTTTTGAAGGTCTTTAATAATGACACATGCTACATACACTGTGTGTAGATGAGGGACATAGTAACCCTATGAACAGAGCTTACAAATGAAGGAACTGAAACTATGAAACACAGATACCTGGCCCAGGTCATAGAGTTATCAAAGCAGTTTGGGAATTTTTTTTTTTTAAAGATTTATTTATTTATACATACACGAGCTGGGGCACAGGCCAGAGGTGTGGGAGGTGCGAGAGTCCACCAGACAGAGCAGGGGACAGAATAGGCAGACTGACCGAAACACACTGCTGAGGGGAGCAGCAGGCGAGGCAGGAGAGGTCTGCCTGAGCCATGGGCGACAGGGATCGAACTCATGCTGCAGTGGCTGCGGTTTGCTTCATAGTGCTTTGCTTAACCTACTGCGCCACCAGGGAGGGCCCGCAGTTTGGGAATTTTAATCTAGTTTTTATAGCCAAAGTCTTTACTCTTCATAGCACATCGCATTCATTCTCTAGCTCCTTAAGTTGGAGACTATGTCATAACACATCTTTATATATTATAGTCTCAAATTGGAAACCTAGAGCCAAGGACACATACTTTAAATAATTGCTTGGATAAATCACCTGACCTCTCTGAGTCTCACATGCTTCATTTATGGGTACATCACAATTGTTAACACTTACGGAGCACTTCTGTACTGCAGACATTTTTACATACATTTCATACTCCCACTTAATTAGAACCTCCTGATACCCTAACCTGTGCCATAAAGATAATTAAACCTTTTATATAGAAAGGAATAAGAAACTGAGAACGTTTAATAATTTGGGCAAGTTCACAGAGCTAACATTGTAGAATCTTGATTCATTAGTCTTGGACTGTTGCATCGAGCAGGGGCCCTTAACCTCTGCCCTGTACTGCTTCCTGTAAACCCACTCAAGTCCTCTCCCAGCCCTTTAGCCTGTGGCTCTATTAGCTGCAGACATTCTCAGACCATCTTGATGAACCCCTGAGTTGTCAAGCCTTCCTTTTTACACTTTAACTTACAATGATACTTTTTAAAAAAAAGATTTATTTATTTATGCATACAAGAACTAGGGTATAGACCAGAGGTGTTGAGTGTGTGTGTGTGTGTGTGTGTTTTGGGGGGAGGTGAATTCTGGAGAATTCACCAGAGACAGAATGGGGAACAGAACAGGCAGATCTACTAAAATACACTGCTGAAAGTAGCAGTGGGCTACAGGAGAAGTCTGCTTCACAATGTGGGTCAGCTCCCTGGCTGGGGATCGAACTCATGCTGCAGTGACTGCAGATACTTTAATAGTGCTGCAACTTAACTCCTTGTGTCATCAGGAACGCTTCCCTTGAAATGATTTTAAAAACAAAGCTTTGGTTTAGAATCCTTTACAATTAGAAAAATTTCCCCTGCTGTTAATAATCCCAAATTCTGCTCTTAAATGCTTATTCTATAGCTTCTATCTAGCACAATTTACTTACTAAGACTCTCTCCAGATGATATACACAAGCCATATCTTATATGTACTGTATTTCTCCATTTTCAATACCCTCTTTAAAAAACATCATGCCCTCTACCTTTAAAAAAGATCTGACTCATTATAGCACAAAATATAGTTTGATATCATATTAGGAGACCACATGAGCACTCTTATTTTCACAATAACAAGATGTGATGTTATAACAGTGGATTCTGCTTCAAAGGTGAAGAGAAAACACCAGGAACAGATGCTTGCTTAACAAATAACAATCTTGTTTTTATTCCATTTGTGTTAAAACCATCTGTCATAGAGCAAAAGTAAACAAAAAAAAATAAAAAATAAAAGATTTTTCAAACCTCTCTTTAGTGAATGTAAATATGTTAATTATAGTAAATATTGAGAGTTATAGGCAAAAAAATTGTATTAATACTACCGGTTAAGCATTTGACATTAGTTTCCAGAATAGGTGTAATTATCTATATAGAGGTGATGAAAATAAAGATAAATAGTCAAAGAGAATAGTGAACACGGCGAACAGATGCTAAAGAAAATCTCAGTTTTGTCAAACTTTGTGTTTAATACCATGTGTTGAAATTCTTTCACTCATTTAATCACTAGAACATCACTTTTTACATTTAGCTATTTTAATGACACTTAAAAAGGATGGAAGTTTACAAGTCTATCCACATATATACTACATCTTGTTTTAGTATTGCTTATTTTGATAAAATGCTACCCTTTTAGAAGCATATTTTAAGTCAATTAACTTTGGGGGAAAATACAAATAAAATTTTAGTACATTTGCATTTTGTGAGAAAACAAAATTTTAGGACAATGATTTTTTTCATATTCAATAGTTCCCTTACTTACTATTGGTAAACTTTTAAAAAATATTGAGAAACTGGCAATCTTTCTTTACTTGTTTCCAAATATTTAATACTGTTTAAAACGGGTTCATTTTTCCTAAAGCATCTAGCAAGGTAGTATAAGAGAAACAATTCAGAAAATCCCCCCTCTGTTATTGGAGAGAAAGAAGAGCTTATCTGACACTTACCCTCCTATTTTCTGAAAGACTTCAAGCCATACTCAAAATGAGTCTTTTAAGAGGAGTGATCTATTTGTCTGCTTCAGGAATTAAACAGCATTGACCCATTCCCTTCAAATAGTGGGAGAGTCTACAAGAGCATTTTTGAAGATTTAAGATTTAATGGATCTAAAATGTTTAAAAAGAAAAAAAATTTACTCTAGTGACTATATCTCCTACATCATTTTTTCCCTGGTGGTGTGTTTTCTGAAATGCCTGCCTGCTTGGCTCTTGGTATTTCTGAATTCTTTCCAGTCATGGGAATACATCCCTTCATTTTATGCTACTCTGTTGAGGTTTTTTTGGAAAGAAGGTCAAAAGGAGGTTGTAAAATGCAAAACAGACTGGTAAGTTATTGACTTTAACATGGAAATGGCCTAGGGCTCAGTTCAGGCTGGGGTGGGATGAAGGTGAGGTTCAGATACTCCCTTACCACCCAGTGAGTAGAACTTCCTGGTCTGATGATTTCCTGCTTTCTTTGGAAGACAGTTGCTAGGTCTGTTTGGGAGTAAGCATCCTATTGCATTCCTTAAGATTGTGATCATAAGTTTCTTTCTGGATTCTTCTTAGATTTAGCATGACTTAGACTAGTTACCCATGAGGCTGGTAACTAAAGGTCTGAATTCTGAAATCTCACCTTTACTTGTCTTTTCTGTGATAGCCAAATCATGAATCATTATGCCTTGCTAGGTTAGCAGGGTATAGGGTGTGTGTGTGTGTGTGTGTGTGTGTGTGTTAAAGGACATAAACATATTAATATACTTCAGTATGAGGGACAATTTAGGGATCATAGGGACAATTTGAGCAAAAGTATAGAAATTAATAGAGGAGGGGGAGACAGTAAAAAAAAAAAGGAAAGATAGAAGTATAGTTATGATACCATCTGGGTGATGATATAGAAAGGTATCAGTGGGCAGTAAATTGGTGGGGGGTGGGCAGGAGAAGGCAAAACTCAAGCTGAGAGTTAAATGGCAAGAAATATACAGTTATGCAAACCACATTTGGAAGACTATTCTAAGCAGAGAAAAGCTAGTGCAAAGACTTTTGGGTTAGAATAATCTCAACATGTCTGAGGACTATTTCTATGACTGGAGTAAAGTGCATGAGATGTGAGAGGAGTGGGACTTAATTACAGTGGGCTTTGTCAACTAATGTTAGGAGTTTTATTCTTAATGTTATCAGAAGTCAGCTAAATTTTTAGTTAGGGTAAGTGTGAACTTTTGATATACAAATTTAAAAGATCATATTTTTAAAAGCTCACACAATGATGTACATTTTATAAGACCACCCATTTTTACAAGAAAATACTAAGGAGAATATTTTGTAGGAGAGGTTACAACTCCCAAAGATGTTCAAAACAGACCTTTCAATTGTGCTGCCTTGGCATGAGGCTTATTTTGAGCTGAGATCAGTTAGGCCCTTTAGGCTCATGGAAACTTTTGACACTCACCCCCTTAACTACCTAAAAAAATGAATTTTGGGATCTTAACCAAATTAGAGTCATAACCAGAAATAACCTTTCTAGCAGGGAAGCCTATCCATATGGCAGGGGAAGCAAAGAGCATCTGGTCTTTGTCATGAGTCACCCTTTCCTCATCCTGTGGTCCCCTCTCCTCTCTTCTTGAATTCCAGGCCTCAATCTCATCCTTAGTGCAGGATATATATCTTTACTTTACCTCACTGTCTCTGGAATGTACATGCCCACATAGGTGCCCAGTACATACATAATTAAATTAACTTATTTCCTCCTATTAATGTGTCTCATGTTAACTTGATTACTTGACCAGTCTGAGAGAACCAGAAGGGGAGGAGGAATTTTCTCCTCTTCCTGACAAAGATCAGGTAGAAGAATCTGAGCACGAAGGCAGGCAGGCAGTTGTTAATTTCAAGTGACTAACACTTGGGATCTAGTTGGGGGGGTGCTAAGAAAAGGATGATTCCAGATAAGATTGGATGCTAATACAGAGGCTGTGACTACCAGATAGATTGGATATGGTGGGTGAAGAAGAGAAAGGAATCAAAATTAAGTTGCATATTTGGGGCTGGAGATGGGTAAGGCTGGGATGTTTTGCTGGGATGGATAAAGTTGGAAGAAGTCAGATTAGAAAAGGGTTGTAGAGTCAGTAATTGTTTTGACCATATTATTTCTGAGACATCTGAGTGAAGGTGTTTAAGTAAGTTGTTACATCTATATACCCAGGAATTTTAATTTCTCGACTAAGACAGCCTGGAGATTTTGTTTGACTGTCATCATTTAGAGCTGTAATTTGAACCATTGGAGTAGATGAAATCTAAGGAGTTTGATACATTGCCCTAGTCCACTTTGATATTGAAAGATTGGGGAAAAGGGAAAGGTAAGCAAAAGTTTCTGAAAAAAAGCCACTCAGGGAGATAGGAGAGCCAGGACTGTATCATGGGAGGTAAGAAATGAAGGTGTTTCAAGAAGGATGGAGATTGCAGCAATTGATTGCTGCCAAAAGAGGACAGAGAAGTGACCTGTGGACTTGGCACCACAGAAACCATCACAGAACAATCTTTGTGGTTTGGTTCAGGCTGAAGCATACTGGGGTTGGTAATGAGTATGGAAGTAGTGTTGTGACAAGAGGCAACCATTTTAAGAAATTTTTATCTCTTCCAAGAAGTTTGTAGTCAGGAGAGTGTTATTGTTGTTGTTGCTTGTTTGTTTTTAGGTTAGATTTGGAGTACTTTTGTAAGCTGATGGCTTTGGGAAGGAAGATTCAGTATTTGAAAAACAATGAAATACAGTTATTGCAGAAATATTTGGAAATTTAAAATACTAAATTGTTCTTATTGGATTAGGAGAGAGAGAGAAGGGACTGGAGGAGAGAATAAAGAACTTGCTACTTTAAATTTCGAGTTTATTAATTCTTAAGTAGATCGAAACCAGAAAACACCTCATGAAAGCTGTATTTCAGTTACTGTATTCAGTTACAATGTAGTTCATTTACAATATAGCTTTCACTCAGAAAAACTTCAGCTATCTAATGGTGTGCTCACAGACAGGAAGCCTGAGTAGCAGATATTGAAGAATGACTGTGGGCTTCCCTGGTGGCCTAGGGGTTAAGTCTCAACACTATCACTGCAAGGGCCAGGGGTCAATCTCCGGCCAGGGAGCTGATCCACATGGCGCAGCAGACCTCTCCTGTCTTGCCTGCTGCTCCCCTCAGCAGTGTACTTCAGTAGACCCACCTGTTCTGCTCCCTGCTCTGTCTCTGGTGAAACCTCTCACATCTTGTACCTCTGGCCTACACCACAGTTATATGTAATAAATAAATAAATCTTCATTTTAACCAGAATTACTTCAAAAACAGGACAAAGCTTTGATTTTCTAAGAGATATGAACAGTTAAAAAAACTCATCTTAGCCTCTCTTAGCTTTATTTCACAGAAACACAGAAAATGTAAATGATGACATAGAAAGGGAAAAACTTCCTTTTCCTTTCAGTCGTATGTACTTACTAGTAAGCTGAGGGTAGATGACGTAGATAGAATGTGAATATATAAAGAAGTGAATTAAAATACTTGAGATAGCTGTGTGTAGCATTTTTGCCATCTGATAAGAATATATATGTGTGTGTGCAAGTTACAAAACACAAACTGTAATCTTGATGATTCCACATGTGAGTTAAATGCACTCCTATTTGCATTTAAAGTTGGCAGTACGCAATATAAAGATGAAAGGTAAAATTTCATGCTAATATTTTACAATTCAAAATTTTCTGAGTGCAGTATTAAATAGCAAAGAAAATACCATGACAAGTTGAGAGAGAAAGAATGCATTTCTTTTTTTTTTCTTTAATAAGGAGCACTGTTCATCATTTTACATGGGGGCTACAAATGATGTGCCTGAACCTGGGGCCAAGAAACAGAAACTGGTAAGAATCAGAGTAAAATAGAGAGGAGGTAAGACATAGACTTCTTGTCCTTGTCAAGTTTGCTTTGCAGAGAGGTAATTACATAAGAACAATTGTTATAAGAAGTATGGAGGAAAGGTACAGAGTGTTATGAGAATGTATAAATGGAAGTATTGATTATCTACTCAGTAATTCTCCTCCTTTGCCAACAAAATGCACCCCCTTTAAATACTCACACTGCCTAGACACCCACTTCCCCCACAAGGGGTGTGATTAGATTCTACCTGGTACTTTCTAAGTCAATTCTGCCCAGTGCTATCTACCCTGTTGGATGAGGGACGCTTTTGGGAAAGATTTCCTCCCTGATAAGAAAATAGGTGAAAAGAAAAATTTCCCCTTATTTCTTAATTGTATTTATTGAGTTACAGCAAAGTGTATGTTTTAGGGGTATAGGTTCACACCTCTGCAAATGTGTGAGGTCATCTGCTTGGAGCTGTGGTAACCATTTTGTGACTAGGAGGAGAAAGTAAAGAAAATGGCGGAAAGCTCACACAGGTTCATAACATAACTTGAAACCACTAAGTAGATCCAGAGTTACATGTGTCTAGAATTCTTATTAGGTGAGGAAAAAGAAATTGTCACGGTTAAAGACACTTTTAGTGGATTGTTCTGTCGCTTGACTTCAAGGATCCCCAAATGATATCTCAATCTAGGCTTATGAGGGAGGCTTCTCAGAGAAAATGACTCTTCATATACACCAAAAGGATGACCAGGAATTACATTTTCAATGATTAGAGAGATCTGGAATTTCAGGCAGACAGAATAAACATATTTGAAGGCCTTAAATCAGGAAACTGCTCCGTGGGTTTGAGAAGCTAACATCCCAAAGCGTATCCTGAAAAGCCGAGTAGGCTACAGCGTCCTGGACACTGTTCTAGGATGTCCAGCAGACAGTACACATCCTGCCGGAGGATGGCGATATGCTTGGTGGTGCTTCTCTGCAGACCATCCAAGAAATCTCAGGCTCCAGCTCTTTGAGTATCAGCTTCTCTCAGGTACTGAATAGAAAAAAATTTTTTGGCATTTATTGATATTCCCACTTGTGGGAAGTGGATGTCTTGTTTGTATGTAGCTACTGTGAGTAATGACATAGAAGCTATAAATTTTTTACCAAACTGTAAGCCTTTGGCACACAGCCCTCCTTGTCCTGAAAAATAAGCAGAATGATGTGACTGTGGCAAAAAGCAGGAATCAAATCCATGGAGGTGCATATCAACTGATACACCTACAAATATTAATGAAAGACTTGGATGAGTGCCCCAATGATAAAAATAATGAGCAGAGCAAAGCCATCAGGAGTGTTTGTATAATTGCAGCGTTAATGGTGAGAATCCAATCAGCCTCCGTAACCAAGGTATGCCCCGGGTCCACGATGACCCTACAACAATGACACGTAAAGGATTAGAGCCTCAGAGCCATTATCAACATCATGTTTGCCAACACACCATCTTAGTCATCAAATTCATGGCAGGAGCGGAGAGAGCTGTGCTTTACAAAACAGACCCGTACCCAGGGACCCATTTAAACTGCAATTATGTGATGGTTGTGACTTCCTGTAATTTGTGGGAGGTACAACATGAGACCCAGGAATGAATGTTAGAAACAGAAAGAAAAACAAAAAGAAGAAAATAGCATTTTAATTATGTGTAAAAAAGTTTATATGGCACCTGTCAGCATTAAAGAAACATGATCTCATTAATTCTCGTCATAAACATAGTCATCCCACAGTTAAATTAAAATAGTGAGATGTCTTAAGTGGCTTGTCCACAGCATGAGGGAACTCAAGACAGCAGGGAAATAAAATCAGCACTGATGATTAAATGAGTGGTTCTATCTTGCTTTTATTTTTTTAAACTGGACCAAGATTGGCAGGAAATAGATAATGCACTGAGACAAAGTGTTGCTGTTAGTTTTGAGATATACAAGTGAGAATACAACCCAGATTGATTTGGTCACCTAGTAATCTTCTTAAAAGAATCTACACTAGGTATTTTGGTGCATCTTCAAGGAAAATCCAATGAGAGTATCTAATGTGAGCTAGAATGGACATTCAAATTCCTCCTGGATCAGTGTCTTTTCTATTCATTCACTGGTTCATTCAACAAATATTCATGGATTGCCTGTATATACCAGGCACAGGTATATACAGTATAGATAGTATAGATATATACAGTATCTATCTCTTTCTCTATATAGACACTATATATGTAGAGTGTGTGTGTATATGTGTGTGTGCGTGTGTGTGTGTGTGTGTGTGTAGAAGGGGCTCTCCTTCTACAGGGTAGAAGGTAGGCAATAAACAAGAAAAAGATAAATGAGGAGGAGAATATGGGAGAGTGCTGCCAACTAAAAGGAAGCAGACCATAGAAAAAGAGAAGAATGTGAGTCTGGAAGGTGGGATCCCTTAGGGAAATTGGGATTCGATTCCTGCTGAAGTTTACAAGTGCAAAGCCTCTGAGAGAGAAAGGCAACACAAAGAAGTCAGTGTGACTGGATTGTGAGGAAAGAGAGGGTGGGTGGTAAAGCAGTTGACAAGCCATTAATTCATTCAAGAAAGATTGAAAGCTACACTCCAGGGGCCTCCCTGGTGGCGCAGTGGGTTAAGCAACGCACTATGAAGCAAACCGCAACCACTGCAGCACGAGTTCGAGTTCGAGTTCGATCCCTGCTGCCGGCCAGAGAGGGGACCCACATGGTGCAGCAGACCTCTCCTGTTGTGCCCGCTGCTCCCCTCAGCAGTGTACTTCTGTTGATCTGCCTATTCTGCTCCCCGCTCTGTCTGTGGTGAATCCTCTCACCCCCCCACCTCTGGCCTGTACCCCAGTGCTTGTATGCATAAATAAATAAATCTTTAAAAAAAAAAAGAAAGCTACACTCCAGTCATGCACCAGGTGCTGCTTCAGATGGAAGTAGCGTGACTTCCTGCTTTTGTTGGCTCCTTTGCAAGATTTCCCAGAATTATAAAGCCGAAGAGAGAAAATGTCCTGTCCAGCAGGCCTCAGTTTCTCTCCTGCCTGTTCTGCAATGAGGCACTTAGTGACCTTATTTTGCTTTAATGTGCTTTCATAAAAACAAAACAAAAACCCCTAATCTATTGCTGACATTTAAGGTAGTTTATGAAATAGGAATGAATATCAGCACAGTTTGTTCCAGTGAGTCTCTAATAATCAAGTGCTCCCTTATTTGGCATATTTTGATGTCCACAAAGGGATTCTAATTGAGAGGATTTTTACAAAATCAGCATTTAGTGTTCTGAGACAGTCATTTGGCAAATACTCTGTCAGGATAATTGGCTTCAATGTGTAATTTGAAGAGTGGTTCTGAAAAGTTTCCAACCTTCCATGTGAACAATGACAAATGACACCATAGACGTCCACATCCAAATGGGATCAATGGGGATATGTACATCTGTGGACTTTGTTTCTGTGGACAAATCCAAACCTCTTAACTTCCTTGTGGAAATGATATATAATGTGCTCTTTGTTCTGCTCTCGCCAAAGCTCTGATCATGTACTGAGACTCAGAAATCTCAAAAAGACCTACAAATCAAACATTACTTAGTACTTATTTTTATTTCCTTTCTGTTTTAGATTTTATAGTCACTTGAACTTATGTAGGAAGTGCTAGGTATACCAATATTATTTTTGCAATGTACTATATATAATAGGTGATCCCTAAGGAATATTTGGTTATCCGAAATTCACTGAAGGGCCTCCCTGGTGGCACAAGGGGTTAAGTACCACACTATGAAGCATATGCAGCCACTGCAGCATGAGTTCTATCCCCAGCCAGGGAGGTGACCCACATGGCACAACAGACCTCTCTTGCCTCGCCTGCTGCTCCTCTCAGCAGGATATTTCAGTCGATCTGCCTATTCTGCTCCCCAGTCTGCCTCTGGTGAATCTCTCACAGCCCACACCTCTGGCCTATACCCCAGTTCTCATATGCATAAATAAATAAGCCTTTAAAAAAAAGAAATTCACTGAAACTGGCTCATGTGAAAAGATGATTTATTACTAGATGTATGACAGTTGTTAAATTGGAAATTCCAAACACTAGAGGATATAAAGGGGTAAGGTGTTAAAGGTGAAGGAGATAGAATTTGTGGGAAGTATTTCTTACAGCTGTGTGTGTGTTTTGTCTGTCCCTCCCCTCCCAGGGAAGAGGAAAGTTTTGGGGAAGGGGCGTGGGGCTTCCATGCTGTCTGGGCGCACCAGTCTCCAAAGACCTCTAAGTGTTGACCAACTCAGAAATTCTCCAAGCCTGGCCTTTTGGGTTTTATGGCGTATTCATTACATAGGCAGGACTGATTAAATCATTGACCACTTGGTGATTGGACTTGATTTCCAGTCCCTCTTCCCCAGAGGTGGAAGTGGTGGGGCTGGGGCTGAAAGTCCCTACCCTCTAGGCTTCCCCAAAGTTACTAGTAACATCAAGAAAGACACCTTGGCCACCCTCAGCAAGAGAACAAAGACCAAATACATGTTTCTAAGTGCTAAGAACAGTTCTTGCAAATGAATCTAAGCTGGGGTAGTGCTTGGAGGGATGGGTGGAGGAGTGGAATCTTCAGTCTATAGTTAGTGGTTCAGAAGCACAGGTGCAAATTGGATTTGCAATTAGCATCAAGAGTGGGGGTGAGAAAAAAAAAAAGAGTGGGGGTGAGGCAGTCCGTAGTGCTGGACCTTTAACCTCTGGGATCTGACTATCTCAGGTTGATAGTGTCACAATTGAAGTTAAATGCTTTTTGGCACAGAAGAAAAAAATCCACACATATTGAAAGAGAATGGGAATTGGGATTACAGCAGGTAGTCTAAAGATGGACCACAGGCTTCTCTGGGAGGCTGCATCATCCTCTGGAGAAACACATTCATGTGAGGAAAAGAAGGGTAGCAATGGAGTCATGAAAGAACCCACAAAAGTAATGCAAACATATGTTCGATTCCTAGTTTTTGGCAGCCATAGGTAAGAATCATCTTTTCCTTTGACTATTTCCCCACTGCCCACTCTCCTAACACTTTCAGAACCAGAAATTAACCAGTGAGTGCAAAAGGAGGTAGAAAGAACAAATGAAAAGACCATTACCCTTCCGTCTCCAGAGGAGAGGTCCCTACACAAGAACTGTGAAGGGTGTGGGAGTTTGCCTTATTTGCAAGTTAGCCAACTACAGTTTCTTAGATGCTGGTAGAAGATATAAGACATCTGGGCCAGAAACAAATAACAGTTTATTACTCACAGCAATGATATTTTTACTCTGATTTTCAAAATTCTTGGTTCCTAAGGGTCATGTAAAGAGGGCTAGATTACACCTGCACATGGAGTGGGTCAGGCTATGAGAGATGGGTATCTAACTTTTGGAATCCAATTTTTTTTTAATAGGCAGTATATATGCCTGCCCTTTTCTCCAGAAAGATACATTAATTTTACTATACTGAACAAGGAGCAGTGTGTGCTTTCTTTCTAAGGAGACACGATCTCTGTCTTCAAAAACTGATCACTGTCTAAAGATCCTTGAAAAGATGGTCTAGAATAAAGAGAAGTCAGTGCCTCTCTAGCAAAAGATGCAGAAACATGGAGGAATCATCTCCTCCACAGGAAGTGGCCACAAGTTTGAGTGAAGTTGGAAGTTTTGTCTCCAACATTTAAATCATTAAATGTCATTTAAATTGCCCATATAAAAAGAAGCAGAAAAGAAACTTCAAAAATGGCAGAGAAAGATATCTCCCACTCCCAATAACATTTAAAGGGAGAACAGGGGGGCCAGTGTTAAGTTGCTTATCTTAATAGCCACGTTTGGCATTAAAATAATCCTTTCATAAGAATTTGTCGAATAACCCTAAAATCGCCTCTGTGTAGACATCTGAAAATGAAATATGGCCAAACCTGCAAACTAGAAAGAAGTTCAAAGTCCAGATTAGATAAACACTTATCATCTCTCTTTTTTTGTTTTCTCCTCTCTGCTTTCTCTACGAGTTTTGTTTTACTTTCTGCAGATCAATGCCCTCTGATCACTCTATTCTGCAATCCCCATAATCCTGGCTTGTGAGCAACTCGGAGTTGCTCTTGACCTGACTGACGTGGCCTCTGCTCGAGCTTTCCCTGCCAGCTCGCAGGACTATTTTGCCTCTAATCTAAGTTTCTCCAGAGAAAGAACCAGATGGTTATTGTTCAACCAGTGGCTGTTCTTCCCTTGATCAAGTGTCTAATTCTGTCCAGCGATCTGGAGGTGGGGCTGGGCTGGAGTCTGCAGAAGCCACGGGGAGATAATCAGGCTGCAGGAGCTACATACATGGGAATGTTCTGAGAGAAAAGAGAGGTGAGGGAGAGGTGTGAGCCCTAGTACACGTCTAAGTCCTGACGATGTGAATGCAGGAGAATGGTGTAACATATATTGTGCATCTGAAATTAAAAGTCTGACTTACTGGTTAGTATATAAAATTCTAAGGAACTGTAATAGAATTCTGTAAATACCTAATATTGGCATAAGAACATGGAGAATAGAGCTGGGTCAGGCCAAGCCTATTCAGCTCACAGAAAACTCAAAGTAGTTGCACAACTAACCAGAGCTATGTCCTTCCTGCTGACAAAGGGCAAAGGGCCCAAAGCAAGCAAAAGGACAACTCACTAGTCATCATCTCCAAAATGCAACCAAGGACATTTTTCAAGGTGTTTTCTTATTGTGGATAAATCTAATGCAATTTTGCCATTGATTCTATTTCTAAAATAATTTCAATGACTCTTTAAAAGATACCAAGCATACATAGGTAGGTATTTCTTTGTTCTTGAATAATTTGGGGTAAACTTAAATCCTCAAGTTAACAATTTTGACTAGCATATATTATAATTGGCTTAGGGAAAACATGGTTTTTAAAGTGTCACAGTGATTATTTTTTTTTTTTAACTGAACTTGGGGGAAAGATCAGGTTAATGATGAAGACAAAGAATGAGGCAGGTACCAATTCTGCTAATTCTTTCAAAAACATTTTTAAAAAAAAATATTTTATTTCTTTTTGCATAGAAGAATTAGGGTGTAGGCCAGAGGTTCGGGGTATGAGAGGATTCACTGGAGACAGATGGGGAGCAGAATAGGCAGATTGACTGAAACACACTGCTGAGAGGAGCAGCAGGCAAGACAGGAGAGATCTGCCCCATGTGCATCAGCTCCCTGGCTGGGGATCGAACTTATGCTGCAGTGACTGTGGATAGCTTCACAGTGCTGAGACTTAAACCCTTGTGCTACCAGGAAGGCCCTAATTTACTTTTTTAATGCTGAATAATAACCCACTGAATAGGTGTACCTACATTTTGTTAATCCATTTACTACTTGATGGACATTTGGTTGTTACCAGTTTCAGGGCCTTTATTAATAATACTGCTGTGAATATTCATGGTGTATATGTAAATATATGTTTGTTTGTTTATGTAAATGTTTGTAAACATATGTTTTCACTGAAATAGATAGTTGGGAGTGAAAGGTTTGGATGGTGGATACATTGTGTGGTGTTTTTAACTTTTTGAGAAATTGTTAATCTTTCCAAATGACTGTACCGTTTTACATTATTGGGCTGATTTATAATTCCACATATTTTAATTATACATACCCTTTATTTATTGTCTTTATTCAATTATCTGTTCATTTATAAACAAACTTCTACATTTGGAATTTGTTCTACATTATGCAACTTATCTACAAGTCTGCATCTTGCGCACACACACACATACACACCCTAAAGCTAATCAAAATCCCTTAAGCATCTCTATCCTTAATTTGGGGTCACAGAGTCAGGCTAAGGAATGGAGAAACCAACAATATATTAGATTTAGCCAATGAGTATAATTGGTTATTTTCATTTATGTGATTAGCTTCCTTTACAAAGTCAGCCCTAGAACAGATAACAAAATTTCCTTTTGGATGAGCAAACAAAAGAGCCAACAAATTCTATGTAGATAGAACTGGAAGATGGCCTGAAGTAGCTTGGTTTTAGGTGACCTTAAAATGATATTGGAAAAGGAGTCATTTTTTTCTAGGAGCAATAGAAACAAAACAACAACAAAAAATTTTCCCTCAGGAAAAAATACATACAAAATTCACATTGCATCATTTTAGAGAATGTTTGCCTCACTGATTGGAAGCCACCTAAAAAAACTTGTAGTATGTTTAGGGAGACATGAGAAAGCATATAGTAGAGACATTCTTTCCTTCCAGAGTGTGAACTAGAGAATGTAGTCCTTAAGTTTTAAGAAATGCTTGTTTGATAATAACAATATAAGTACTTCACCCATAGACCTATAGGGTAAGAATGCTTTTTGGGGGAGTGGGGGAAGGGTTAGAGGGGGAGATTCAAGTCAATATCGCAAAGCTACAAGACTTTCGAAATTTTTTCTTTTAAATCAGTCTGCAATGGGCCTCCCTGGTGGCGCAGTGGGTTAAGCAACGCACTATGAAGCAAAACCGCAGCCACTGCAGCACGAGTTCGATCCCTGCTGCCGGCCAGGGAGGGGACCCACATGGCAAGGCAGACCTCTCCTGCTGTTCCTGCTGCTCCCCTCAGCAGTGTACTTCAGTTGATCTGCCTGTTCTGCTCCCCACTCTCTGTGGTGAATCCTCTCACCTTCCCCCACACCTCTGGCCCGTACCCCAGTGCTTGTATGCATAAATAATAAATAAATCTTTTAAAAATAAATAAATCAGTTTGCAAGGTTGATTTGTTACATCATAAAGAACTAAATGGGAAAAGAGCAGAGTAGGCAAAAAAAAGTTTTCAAAGTTTTTTGAAAGAATTAGCAAAATTGGTACTTACCTCATTCTTTTTCTTTACCATTAACCTGATCTTTCCCCCAAGTTCAGTTTAAAAAAAATCACCATATGGTGATGGGGAATACATGGGGATTACAATTGATATCAATTATATATATATCACCACTGTGACACTTTATAAAAAACCATGTTTTCTCTAAGCCAATGATAATATATGCTAGTAAAAATTGCTACATGAGTTCCATCCCCAGCCAGGGAGCTGACCCACATGGCGCAGCAGACCTCTTATCTCGCCTACTGCTCCCCTTAGCAGTGTACTTCAGTAGATCTGCTTGTTCTGCTCCCTACTCTGTCTTGGTGAATCTTCTCACTCCCCACCCCAGTGCCTCTGGCCTGTACCCCAGTTCTCGTATACATAAATAAATAAATCTATTTTTAAAGTAAATTACTGACATATGCAATAATAAGCAGTACTTCAAAAATTGCACGCTAAAAGAAATGTGCCAGCTACAGTATCAGCAGTCCATTTGAGCTGCTACAACAATAGAAATTTATTTCTCACCGTTCTGAAGCCTGGGAAGTCTAGGATCAGGATGTGAGCAGAGTTTGGCAGAAGTGCTTTTAAGTTCCTTGCTGCAAAAAGATTTGCATAGTGCCACTAATTTACTGTAAATCACTTTGTAAAAAAAGACGAATCATGAAAAACAAAAGAAGGACATTAAATGAAAGTGGATAAAATGAAACACATCTTTTTTGTTAAAACCCTTTCTTTGTTCAAAGAGGTATCGGTAATGTATATAACTAGTAACGCCTATCTGGACAACATCTAAATGTTCCATCACATACCCAGTCCTTGCATTTCATCAAATCTTGTAAGCCAGACTCTGTGCTAAATTCTGTCTATATCATATTCTCCAATATCAAACAGCCTAGAACTGTTATAATTTTCAAGAAGCTTAATATTAATCAGGAAACACATAACCATTTCTCTTTTTATTGTGGGAAAGGAGGAATTTGATTCTTCTATTTTGCCTCCGGCTTCTAATGTTACATGACAAACTTGGTCAAGGCTGCATAAGAGAACTGGCTATTGTGGCTAAATTAGCTAAAGAACTGACAATTAATGTTCTCAAAGACTGCTGTGAATTACTAGCCACCTCTTTTATGTGTCACGATTTGGCAAATTTTTGGTTTTGATAGGTGGGAGGAATGACTTCACCAAAGGATTTGCGAACTGATCTGTTGTCATTTGTGACATAGTATGCAATATGGCTTTGCACTGTCTTATTTCACACTTTCAGTAAGTTTTATCGCCTTATTTTTAGAATATAAAAATGATGTACTGCATCAGTTGAAAAACCAGGCTTGAAACCAAACTGTCAACCAATTATGTTATCTATTGCAGCAAAATTGCCTTTTAGGAGATTAGTTATGAAGGGGGTAGTGGAATACTTTCAGTGAAAATGCTTGCAGCAAAGACAGTGAAACCACCTAGAACAGGCACTAACATGGTCAGGATTGGATGAGTTGCAAATGGTTGACTTCTTGCTGTGTCCTTGCTTGGAAAACAGTGAGGGAACTCTCTGGAGCCTCCATGATCAGGTTAATAGTCACCTCCCAAAGGCCACATCTACCAAGACTATTAGAATTTCAATATATAAATGGGGGCTTGGGACAAGCATTCAAACCATAGCACAATGTGATATATTTACATGTAATTTTTGAAAGGCAAAAGATAGCAACAAAAAGCAGCTTTTCCCTGTGGCTGAGAGTAGGGAGCAGGGGTGAAAACGTTTTGGAGTAATGGAAATAAGCCACAGTTTAATTGTAGTGTTGCCCAGATGGATGTATATTTTTGTCAAAAGTCACTAAATGCATTCTGAAAAATGTTTTTTTTTATTAGTATTTCAAGAACACTTGTAAAAAATCACATGTAGCTCGGAAGAAAAAAAAAGTGTGGTGTTTTGCATTTAACTACCTATTTATTGCCATTAACTTTGTTGTGGCAAAAAGAACATGATTCATTTTATTTGTGTTTGATAAGAGACATATTCTCAATAAAAGACAGTGCGCATTTTTGTTTTTCTATATATCATTGAATAAATAGTATTGATTAAGTGTGCTGGTCATGTAACTCAGGCAGTCATTTTATTTAATTGTCCATTTCTTTATTTTTTGTGGCTCTTTCACCATCACTGAAAGCAAAATTGCAATAAAACTTATTGCATCTTATATGTCACCTTTTTCAGCGCACATGGAAGGGAAGGTTGGGAAACTGCCCTTTACATATGTAAAAATTAGGAAGAGTCTGTTAATTCATACTTTTTGTGTCTCAATTCAGAATGTTATTCAGAATGTTTATTCTTATTCAGAATGTTTATTCTTAAAATTTATGACATAACGCTCTAAAATGGAGATCTTTTGGCCTTATCGGCCTCACCAGAATACAGTTATAGCCACATCTCAAAGTTCTAAATTATGTATCCATGAGGAAAGTAAAGTTTAGAGGAGATAATGAACTGGCTCCACTGTTCCTGTTGTTGCTCCAGTAAGAGTACTGTCTGGTTCTCGTGTTCTCAGGCTCTTTCTGCTGTTCCTTGCCAGTTACCTTTTTCTCCAGCTCTCCCAAATTGAACAGATTACTCATTTTTGAAAAAAGTGCACTTGTTCATAGAGAGAGAGAGAAATATATAGTCACTTTGCCTTTAGTATCTAAATGGCAGTGACTTGAGAACCAAGCTCCACTTGGCTATGAGTGTCACCCAGGGGTTTGGAGGTTACTCCTCACAGTTTCTCTCTCTCTCTCTCTCTCTCCCTCCCCCTCCCCCTCCAGAGGTATGTATAATACTGACATATAGTGCTGATATGTCAGTATTATATTGTATTTAATACAGTTCTATACTGTTCCTGTAATACATATATAATATTGATACATAGTACATATATGTCAGGATTAAGCTAAAACTAAAGAACAAAAAAGAAGGGTAAGAAACATTGGGGGTGGGGTTAAAGAACTGCAGTTGGGATACACAGTTTCAGATAGAAATCTAATATGTATTCCAAGTAGGGATAAAAGTGGGAAGTTTGTGGAGAAAAGGGGAAGAAGAGGTAAATTGTGAGAGAGTTAATTAGTGTTAACATACTTAAATTATCTTGGCTATGCATAATTGGTTACTGATTCTATGGTCTGGCGGATGCCCACAATCATTAGGCCTTGTGAACAGGATGTTCGTTCTCTCAAACAATGGTTCATGACATAATTGCTGCTTGGCCTGGTCCAAAGGTCTTTGGCCATTACAAACAATACAGTATGTGGCATCTCTGATCCTGTTTTAAATTGGCCTCACTTATGTCTCTTTCTCATAACTATGAGCCTCATGTATTCTTCACCCAGCTATAATAATCATAAACATTTTAAAATCTACATTCCCTACTATTCTAGATTATTTTGAAGCAAATTACAGAGAACAAGCAATAACAATGAATTGTAATGATGTTCAGAAAATTGGCAAGCTCCAGGGGCCCATGAGTCTCCCCTTCTCCCGCCCCCTCCCCCAGTACGCCTGGGCAGTTGCCACAGTTGTACATCTCAAGGAATGAAGCTGTTGGAATGGTAGTCAGCACCAATGAGCCCATTCAGGACCCAAGTGTCTCTCTCCTTCAGTGCTGTAATGGAAGCTTTCATGAGGCCCTGGAGCACAGTAATTTTTCTTAAATTCTCTGTAGTCCATGTCCATTTAGGCACCAAAATCACTCACTCACAACTCCAATGTGGGTAGTGGGTTGTAGTGAAGCAGGAAGATGCTAAGTCTGCTGCTCAGATTCTGCTGCTTGCTCTGCTGTTTGCCCACAGTAGTAGCTATGGCTACCTTGACCCCCACCCCCCCCAAACAATAAGTCTATAATAGATGGGAAGCTTCACATATGAATTGTGTAAGACCTTGCCTTTCCTACAATTCGGGGATCAGGCTTTTGGTAGCTATCCCACTGGGCCCGCTGGTATGACAAATAAATCTCTCTCCACCTCTCTGACTGCTGCCTGACTTCTCTGGGAAATTGCTAAAACAGTGGGGCAGGTCCTTCAGACATCCATAGAGCTCCTGTTCTCCCTCTTTGCGCCTGACACCTCTAATAGTCCCCTTTTAGACAATGGGGGAATGAGCACATAGGGGTGCTGATGCAGGAGAGTCCTGCTCTTTGTCATAAAATGTCAAGGTTTTTAGAATAAGCCTTTCCAGGTTGTGTTGAGGCTCTCTAAGCTTATGAAAAGCTTTCAGCATTAGCCTTACCATGAAAATTGGGGTAATGAAAATTACCCACAATTAGGATTTTTGTCAGAAATAACCTTTCTATCAGAGGAACCTGTCTCTATGGCAGGACAAGCATCTAATTATGCAACAGCTGCGCTTCATCATATGAGGCACCCTCTGTTCTTCACATGAGTCCTGCTCCTCTCTCCCTCAAGCCCCAGGTCCCTATCCTGTTCTTTAGCTCAGGATATATTCCCTCACTTTACCCGATAGACTTTATCTGCATCCATGTGGGTTCCCTATACACATGTTATTAAATTTGTTCTTTTATTCTTCTAGTCTGACTGATGTTAATTTGATTACTCAAGTAGCCTGAGAAGAAAAAGAAGGCTAGGGGAGATTCCCTCTCTGCCCTGAGCTATCACAAATATCCTGTCTGTCCTGGAGTTTTCAGAAATCATGGTCAGGAAGAGTCTCTTCAGCTATGTTCTTCCCTAGGTCTATTCTATCTCTCCCCAGTGGCAGGGAGTTCAGTATTTTGTATCTCTGCAAATGGGGTGGGAAATACTTGGAGAAAAGAAAATAATGTTTTGAAAGTAATATCCTGCCAAATACTGGTTGAAAATTCTGTAACAAGAATCAGTGAAGCCAGCACAGCATCCTTCATCACTTTGCAAGACAAGAGCGTCAGTCTAGGGGTATGGGTTCAGGAGCAGAGAGACCTGTATTATAACCCTTTTACCTGGGTCTCTTCCTCAGTGTCTTCATCTGTGTAATGGGCATACTAACACCTACTAAAGTGTCATTCTTAGGAGGTGAAATAATGTCTATCAGTGCTAGTTACATGTTAAGTACCTAATAACAGTAAGAATGAGGGTATGAAAATGAATTCTCACTTAGGTCATATAAGCACATTTCTTGAGGAGATGGACTCAAGGTGGGTCTTAAATGGTATATTCATCTTCTATAGAAAAATGTGGGGATGTGAGACAGAGAGAACTTTCAGTGCTAAGGAAATGTGTTCAGACAACAGCCAACCCCCATTCTATTGTCACACAAAGTTATGAGTCACAAAATATAGTATTAACTAAGGAAGGAGTGGGTTTTCTTTCTTGACTTAAGAAGTCCCTCTCGCCTCCCTGGTGGCGCAGTGGGTTAAGCAACGCACGATGAAGAAAACCGCAGCCACTGCAGCATGAGTTTGATCCCTGCTGCCGGCCAGGGAGAGGACCCACATGGCACAGCAGATCTCTCCTGCCTCGCCCGCTGCTGCCCTCAGCAGTGTGTTTCAGTCAGTCTGCCTGTTCTGCTCCCCGCTCTTGTCTGGTGAGTCCTCTCACCTCCTGTGACTCTGGCCTGTACCCCAGCTCTTGTATGCATAAATAAATCTTTAAAAAAAAAAAAGAAGTCCCTCTCATATGATATGCAAAATACATTCATAAAAATTATTTAGAAAATGCAGACAAGTAAAATAATGAATGTTAATGACTATAATGATATTTCAGATATAAATTTTTAAAAATTATATATTTTTTCAGGTAACATTGGTTTACAACTCTGTATATGATTTTGGGGTATAGGTGAACCCCTCTTCAGAAATAGGTCACCACATCACTCCCACACCAGAGCACCCATAATCCTCTATCACAGTCCATTGGGCCCTTTCCCCTCTTTGCTCCTCACCCAAGATATACATTTTTAATTATGATAAACTATACATAATATAAATTTAATAGCTTAACTGCCAAGTGTAGCATTCAGGAGGATTAGGTGTATTCATAGTTTTGTGCAACCAATATCCAGAATGTTTTATCTTCTGTAACTGAAACTCCCCCCTTCCAGCCTCCAGCAAGCACCATGTTACTTGGTCTTTTATGAATTGATTCCTCCAGGTACTTCACATAAAGGAATCATACAGCCATATGGTATTTTTTGTCACTGTTTTATTTCACTTATAATTGATGTTTTAATATAGCATTGATACCTGTTTTTGTATGGAAATGTTCAGAGCTATCATTTTTTATTTAGCTATTTCTCTGCAGTAGGACAGATGGAGGCTTAATATTTTAAAAAATCATTATAAATAACACTGCAATGATTACCATTAGAATAAATCTTTAAACACATTCACTGTTAATTCTTTAAAATTATTCTCTAATGCCTGTCACTGGGTCCTAGAATATGTGTGCACCAAGCTTTTGATAAACACTGCCAGTTGTCCTGTGGAAATGTAGGAACAATTTCTATTCCTATCACTGGTGTGAGTGCTGATTTCCTTGTCCCCTTTCTTTTTTTTTTTTAATATTTATTTATTTATGCATACACGAGCTGGGGTACAGGCTAGAGCTATGGGGGGGTGAGAGGATTCACCAGAGACAGAGTGGGGAGCAGAACAGGCAGACTGACTGAAACACACTGCTGAGGCGAGCAGTGCAGGGGAGGCAGGAGAAGTCTGCTGTACCATGTGGGTCCCCTCTGTCGGTGGAGACAGGGATCGAACTCGTGCTGCTATGGCTGCGGTTTGCTTCATAGTGTGCTGCTTAGCCCATTGTGCCACCAGGGAGGCCCTCCTTGTCCTTTTATTTGTTTTCTTTCACAGTTTAAATTATGGGCATATTTGACCCTTCATCAATCATTGCTTACAGCCCAAAGAAGCACAGACTTCTCATTGAATATAATATACCAAGTATTTTCCTTACTATAGCCCAAAGGGCCTAGTAGTTAACAGAACTTCATGCTTCAAGAAGCTCAGATAAGATAACCTAATAATCTTTAACTATGAAATCCAAGACTCTTGGTCCTTGAAGTTACATAAAGTCATGTTATTTAGCGGCCTAGTGTGCATCAACTGAATCCTAGTCATTCATTGTCCTTTAAATTTAACTCTTAACTATATTTACTGCTAAGAAAATTCAGCAAATAACTCGTTAGAGTGACAGAATTTTGATAAAAATCTAACTCAAAGATCCTACATACTAAAAAAATAACTTTAAAATTTGATCTAAAAAGATGTTTTAATCACTTTAGCCAGAAAATAAGTATGTTCACACTAATTATCGAATTTCCTATACTGACAACTTTTTATTTGTCATGATATAATTATATTTTCAAATATGCATATACAGGTACTGAGTTTTCTTGATTAAATGTCAAGTGCAAATTTAACGCATCCTTAGAGGTCCTCCTTATTATGTCATTTTCCAAACAACCAGTTTTAGACATTTAGCAAGGTAACAAAAGATTAATAAGCTTGAAGAGCAACAAAAACATTGCTTCTGGAAATTAGGGTGACTGAAGCATATCACTGAGGGTATTTAACAAAGTAAAAGACACTAAGAAGACTCTAAACACTTGTCAGGAAAAATACCAACCAATACCTAAATTGTGCTTAATTGATTCATCATGCACCTGCACAGTGCACACACTCACACATGTATGTGCACATGTCACACACATACACATACACAAGACAAAGCAGAAACACACAGAACGGTATTAGATCTGTAGTCATTCCCTTGCAATGCATAACATGAGTGTGTGTAAGGGAGAGATGGCTCTAGTTTAGGGATTTCATATTCTAGACAGTGATTCAGTCTTTAATCATAACTAGTGATTTCTTCCCCTTGGGCTGGTTCCTGTCAGTAAAATCTTATTTCTGAAATTCCACTTGACTTTATGTCCTAGCTTCCTCTTTTTATTGTTTTTCATGTGAAGACAGATTCACTGGTGTCAGCAGCCCCTGACTTAAGGTTAAAGTGAGTACAAGCCAATCCCGTTTTGATTCTGGGGCCTGGTAAGAAAGATGGGAGTCAGGGACAGGGGAAGACAGGAGTGTGAGAATTTTGAGCATGTGTTTCCAGTGACGGCCATCTTGTCTGAATGGGGTGAAATTTGGCCGGTGAAACTGAGGGCAAAATAATACATCTCACTTATTAAAACTTTGAGTGTTGATATATCTGTGGTGTTACAATCTCATGGTGTTAAAAGTGCCAGGATGAGCAACAGGCTGATGATGAAGGACAATGAGAAGAGGAGGGAGAGCAGGAGGAGCAGGGCATGTCCGAGGATGGGGGAAATCCACACAGAGGGTGAGCACAAATCCCAGGAAAAGTGAGAGTGTGGTGCTGGAACAAAAAGGGCTGGGCTGAAGACTGTGGGCCCAGAAGGCAAAAAGAAAAATGAACAGGGGGTAGAGGATTCCTGGAAACGCTATCAGGAGTCTTACAGGAAAAGCATGTGGGCAGCGATGATGAGAATGTGGAGATAGGTCAGGGGCTCAGAAGGGCTAAGGGACAAACAGCAACTAGGTGGTTTTCCTCGGATGGAAAGACATATACAGGATCCCTTTGCCCCAACAGGCCAATGCAGTGTCAGGAGGATGAGGGGTGGACGCAGGGGCCCAAGGGGCTCACAAGGAAGCTCACGTCTCTAATGCCCTTGGCCTTCAATTCTGATGTCTCTAAACGAGCGAATTACTGCTTGGGCCTCCCCGGCAGGCATCTGCCAGCCTATATGCTTCTCCCTCATGGTGATTCTTAGCTCTAGGTATTCATTCTTCTTACCAACTACAGTGCTCCTTCTTTAAGGAGGGGATTCTCACCCATGTTCATGGAAGAAGTGTTCATGGGACACTGTAAAATAATAAGAAGAACCATTTGGTACCACAAAAATTCTGCCCTGGGTCACACTAGCTGGTACCATCTAAGAATCAAAATAGTCCTTGGAGTTTCTTCCCAGTCCTGCTTCAGGAAGAGGACCTGGTACCCAGGGTGAGCAAGGGTACTGTTCAGTCTCTGTTCTTTGCTTCTACTTGTTATAGTAGGTCTCTGAGATGCTCACAGAAGGTTAATGTTCCCTCTGTTTCTGGTAGTGTGGTTTGTGGCTCTTGCTTTCCCTGATTAATGTCACTGGAGGCAGAAGGGTTCTTGAGGCAGCCTCAGTGTGTGCGTGTGTGTGTGGGGGGTATGCTAGGTTGGGCATGAAAGATCTCTCTCAGATTTCACTGAGACATATGCTACAACCACCTTACGGTGACACTGGCTCTCCCTGGCCCCTGGGCTATGGAATGGGGCACATGCTCCTCTCTAATTTCAAGTGTTCACTTAGGTTCCTCAATGGGTTGGCATTCCAGAACAGTAGTTTCTAATACCTTTTTGCCCATGCTACTCTTTCTTTAAATGAACATTTACATGAACGCCTGACACATAAGAGAGAGAAAAGTGGAGTACCTGTGTTGACGCAGGATAGGCGGTCACAGGAGGAAGTCGGTAGGAAGGATTTCTATTTGCCCTCTCCCTCCACCCTCTGTACTGTTCAGAGCAGGTTTGTTGAACTGTTAGGACTTTCAGGAATAACCTGAATTCCATGGAAACTCAGGGGCGGTAAGACCAAGCCTACATCAACAGGATCTCAACTTTTTCTAGAAAATGATGAGGTTCTGCTGGGTGATCACCTAGGAGGCCTTCAGCTCAAACATTTCATGAGCTTATGACTTGTTTTATCTCTTAATAGCACTAACCTTTGTTAGGCAATGACTATCTGTTAGGCATTTCCCTCATGGTTATGACCTCAGTTAATATAATCCCCCTGTAGAAGAGTTATTTAGTCTCCTTTTATAGATGAGCTAAAGTTCAAAGAAGTGAAGGTGAACCTGGTCAGCACAACACCATGTAATTCACTCATCTGCAACTTAGTGTATTTTTTCACTACTGCTTACCTTTTATGAGCTAACCCTAAGATCATGAATGTGAGTCCTCACATTTTAGTAGAATGGATTCTTCTATAAATGGGCAGCACTGCCTGCCAAACAAAAATGGTAGTTTCCTGGATGCCTTTTCTTTTAGAGATGAGCTGCCATTACAAATGGTAAGTCATGCCTGTTTCCTTTCACACCACCAGGTGCTATTTGTATATATACCAACACAGTCTCCTTTTTCACAGCAGTTTCCCAGAATCCTTTTCTACAAATTTCTTTCTTATTCATAACAGCACCTGTGTATTTTTAGGTGATGGGTCTGGTTATGATTAAACACAGACTGAACTTGAATATCCTCATCCAGCAAGTCAGCTTTTTGATTACAACCTGATGGCATGATTGTGCAGGGGACTATAACACAATCCCGCTGTGACTTTAAATCTTGTTTTATAAGAATTGTCCCCTTAAAATTCTGCCACATTCAGTTTCTCTTTTATTCTGTTATTTTCTGCCCAATAATGTGCCATAGTTTTCATTCCACTCCACGTCATTAGTATTCTGTGTCAGATGAGTTTCACACTCATGGCATCAATTTCATGTTTCCAAATGAAATGTCGGGAGGTTAAGAGATCAAGTACTCAGTAGCTGCATCCTTTTTTATCACACATATTTGTTTTATTTAAGAGGCAATATTCTAGGCATCCTAAGATGAAAGCAGGCTGTATTTTCCATCTTCTTCAACCCCCTTTTTCATTATTCTCCAGCTAGAGTGGCCTCTTTCCTATAGATGTTTAAGTAGCAGCTGATAGTGAAGTTAGCTAGAGGCTGTTCTGAGAGATTTATGTTTAACAGGAGACTCATACTCCCCTCCTTCCTTTTTTCTTTTTTTTTTTTTTAATGATGGGAAGATAATTTTCCCAGATATCCACATTTATTACTTGAGAGAAACAGAAATTGTGCAAAGATATAAATGGGTTCTCTCTAAAGCACAGAGCTTTATTTCACAAAAAGCACAATAAAACAAGCCAATTATGAATTTCTTTGTCAAGGTATGCTCTTAAATTTCATTTTTCCATAGCTATTAAAGAAATAGGTGGTTTAATTAAAAGACAAATCCACATATATTTGAATACACTCTCTCAGCTTTTTTGAGGTATAATTAGTGCATGAAATTGAAATATATTTAAAGTGTACAACACAATGACTTCATATACATGTCTATATTAAATATATACTATCAACCACAGTACTGTGTTGCATATTATATCCTCAGACTTTATTAATTTTATATGGACTTTGTGCTTTTGACCAGCATCTGCTCAGTTCTCCCATCCCCCAGCCCCTGGGAACCGTGTGCATTGCTGGGAGTGTAAACAGCACAACCTCTATGGAAAACACTATGGTTCCTCAAGACATTAAGAGTAGAATTATCATATGATCCAGCAATTCCACTGAGGGATGAAACCAGAAGTGATACCAAAGGAAACGAAACCTTATTTCAAAGAGATATCTGCATCCCCAGGCTCACTGCAGCATTATTTACAATAGGCAAGGTGTGATTAACAGTTAAAAAAAAAAAAACCTTAAAAATTTTGTCCATTCGAGAAATTCCCCTTCCAGTTTTCTGTAACCTCTCTACAATTATGCTTTAGGGGCACATTTTGGGTGAAACCACATATCCTGAGGGCATGTGCAATGCCAGGAAGCTCCTTTAGAGCTTTTTTGTGGCTCCTTTGTGGCTTCCAATGGATGGATCTTCCACCAAAATCTGCCTTCTAACAAGTGCATCATGAGAGTAACAGATAGTTTTTTCTGTAATACTAATGTTTGGAAACTACTTTGACTCATCACGATCTTGTGAGATAAACAGTGTATGGCTGTCCTTAGGCATCTTGCAGAACAGAGAAAGAGCATGGAGACTGAAAATGAACTGTTTCATATGTCACAAGAGAGCACAGGGAGGGCTTGAGCTGAGACTCTTCTCTTCCATACTGATTTATTCTCCTCCTCAACTCTGCAGGACTCTCCTTTTTGGGCTTCTTGTAACATTAAACCAGATTGTAGGGAAAAGAGAAAGTTAACATGAAAAAAGGAAATCAAGCTGAATGAAAATTGTATACGTGATTACATTTTATATTACTCACTGTTTCTGAGAAGATACTAGTTTGAGATTGTAAGGAAATAAAAATATTTAAGTTCTGATCAGTTCCTCATATACAGATGTGTAATGCTGGGTTTTTTAAACCACTTGAGGAGAAAGAAGATAATGGGAAGAGCTTTATGTATAAATATAGCATACTGTGCCAGTAATGCTACTATACCCAGAGGCCTGGCAGCTTTTTCTTCTTAGTTCTTATAGAAACACAGAGCTAAGTACAGAATTGATTTTTAGAAAAAAAAAAAAAATTTACCAACATTGTGAAAATACTTTCTTCATAGAGGCCATCACTTTCAGCGTTAACCCTTTCAATCAAAATCAGCTCTTCTAGAGGAACTATTTAGTACAGAGAACACTGGACATCTGGCCATGACAGCCAAGTTCTTGGTCCCTAGAATCTGTGAGACCCCTAGGAAAATGATATGAATCCACTCGGCTTGAGTTTCCGTTTCTGTGTACTAAGAGGTTTGATGGTTCTTGACTTGTTAGCCTGCATGACAAGGAACTTTGTTTCTCACAAATGCTGATGTTTGACCCAACCTCCAGACATTCTGAATTCATTAAAGTAGGTGAATCTCCGCTGATGGCTAACATGTATAGGAACCACTGTTGGAGGGCATCTCAGAGATGCCATTAGCTCTCTGATTCTATGTTACTATGGTCTTATTTTTCCTTCCTATGGCAAGCCAGGAGGTGACATATTATTCCAACTTTCACTTTCTTAGGTAATATTTTCAAACTTTAGTGTTGAGTAGTAAATACAGAGTTAAAAATGCAGATTAGAGCATTTTTGCCCCAGAGGCGCAAGGGGTTAGGGCATAGGACTATGAAGCATCTGCAGCCACCGCAGCAGGAGTTCGATCCCCAGCCAGGAAGCTAACCCACATAGCACAGCAGACCTCTCCTGCCTCGCAGGCTGCTCTCAGCAGTGGATTTCAGTCAATCTGCCTGTTCTATTCCCCACTCTCTCTCTGCCCAATATCTATGATAGATACCCCAGTTCATGGATGCATAAATAAAATATGTACTTAAAAAAATAAATAAGAGGTTACAACCTCTCAGCTATAAGGTGAGTAAAGTCTGAGGATCTAATGTAAAACATGGCAATTACAGCTGATAACACTGCTTTGTATAATTGAAATTTGCTAAGAAAGTAGAACTAAAATATCACACACACACACTCCAAACCACTAAACCATAAAAAATAAGTGTATGATACTAAGTTGACGGGAGTGTGAGGATGGTTTCTTCCAGAATTTACTCATATCAAATCACCATGATGTACATTTTCGATATCTTGCAACATCCATATCAATTACACCTCAATAAAGCTGGGGGAAAGTAAATAGAACAGCATGTTCCATTATCATTGCACTAAATCATAAGATTAATAAATAGTCTAAGAAAGGAAATCATATTTATTAATGTTCCCATGGAGCTAGGGTCTAAAACAATAAATTGAATCATAACAATTTGGCACCCATTAATCAAATAAATTAATTCCTCCACCTAAAAATCAAAAAAAGAGGATTAAAATACAGAATAGACAATTTCTATAAATAAATAGAAGCATTAAAAAAATAAAATGGAAAATAGGCAAAAGATATTGACAGTCATTATGTTGTATAAATTTTCACCAATAAAATTGTCAAACATTTTAAAAGTTTGAGAATATCAAATGATCACTGGAGGAACTAGTACAGTCACGCATTCATGAGGAACCAGAAATTGAATGGGCAGTTTAGAGAGTATGTTGATAGTAGTTATTAAATGTTTACGCTCTACAGTTTAAAAATATAATTTCATGTCTAGTATTAACCTTAGAAATATTGGAACACAAGCAAAAATAAACATCTTCAAGAATGATTTTAAAATAGAAAAACATGGAGATTGCAAATGGGAAATATTGAAAAAGCAGGACTTTACTGCCCTCTGATGGCCATAGTTAAAACTGCTACTTTTATCAAGTCTCAAGGAAACGCCCAGGTGTACGTTGTTAGGCGTCAAGAATCACTGTCTCAGAAAGGACACCCCAAGATGTTAACTAGTCAACTTTTCCTCCCTCAGGCAGACTTTTATCTAAATCAACCTAGCTTGCGCTCTGTTAAACTGATGGCAATTCATTAAAAAATGCTTCAGGGTATAAGTTGAAGTAATGTCATAGTGTGTGTCGCTTTAGTATACGCAGGGGAGTGATTAGAACACTCAAAGTATCTTAATCAGAAATCCATACTCCAAAAGTAGTTAATTAGCCTTTGACAGACTATTCAGGAATCCACACTGGAGAAATGGCTGACTACAGCATTTCAAATATTGCTGTCTAAATCTGTAATAGAATTTGCTAATTAGCGTAAGATATCAGAAACAAGACTCCTTTGGAGATTTGATGATGTTTGAAATATGAGATGGCTAGAAATACTATACAAGCACTGTAGCTCTTGTGTGAACAGGGTAGAAAATAGTAGCAACAAATACTTGTCTGTGGAGCAAAATACACTCATCATAGTTTATCTATGCAGCAAGTTTAGAAGGAGGTAATATATAGTTCTCACCTACATCTAATGTTTGGAGGTGTGGAAAGTCACCAAAGAGAAGTTGATAATTGTGAAATGGTTAAATTGACTTAGGTCAAATGGTGATAAGGCATCCAATGTATTCTTAAAACTTGACAGAAAATGAATACAAGAGTTATTTTGATGATTCCTTTCCTCCTGTTTTCATTGAGTTATTCACATATATATTTTATTAAGATATTTCTTCTAGAGGCCTCCCTGGTGATGCAGTGGGTTAAGCAACGCACTATGAAGCACACCGCAGCTACTGAAGCATGAATTTGATCCCAGAGTTCGATTCCTGGTGCCGGCCAGGAAGGGGACCCACATGGCACAGGCAGACCTTTCCTGCCTTGCCTGTTGCTCCCCTCAGCAGGGTGTTTCAGTCAGTCTGCCTGTACTGCTCCCCACTCTTGTCTGGTGAATCCTCTCACCCCCATGCCTCTGGCCTTGCCCCAGTTCTTGTATTCATAAATAAACCTTTTTTAAAAAAAAGATAGTTCTTCTAGTGTCTATTCCAAACCCCATTTATCATAATTTACATATGGCCCAGCTGAATACATAGAAATGAACTAGCCTCATCCAATATATTTTTCAACCATGTAGAGTTAGTTTAAAAAAAAAATCTGTGGTCAAAAGCACTTGATTTGGACAGTAGTTAGCAGGTGAAGTTGTTCTGTGCATGATTAAATCTCACAGAGTGATGGCTTGGACATCGATGCAAACACAATTAGCAGCCTAAAATGTAGTCAGCACTTTTTGTGCACGAGGAGCTTGTGTTATTCTAGTGCCAATGTTCTGTCAATTTGCTAGAAGGGCAATAAGCAATCATGAAGTTGAGATGATTTTGCAAATAATATTTATTTATTTATGCATACAAGAACTGGGGTACAGGCCAGGGGTACGGAGGGTGAGAGGAGTCACCAGAGACAGAGTAGGGAACAGAAAAGGTGGATCTACTGAAATACACTGCTGAGGGAAGCAGCTGGTGAGGCAGGAGAGGTCTGCTTCCCCATGTGGGTCAGCTCCCTGGCTGGAAATGGAACGCCTGCTGCGGCTATTAAATTGGGTTAGGGAGGAGTTAATCTTGCTCAGGATAATCTGATGCTAGGTAAACATTTATTGAGTACTCACCTGTGCCAGACATTGAAGAGAGATCTAGGCTACAGATGAAAGACTGAAATGCTCTTACCTTTGCAAACACACATGGGTCCAAACTGGGGGTGCAGGGGGCATGGTTGATCCTGTTGGCAGGTTCTCAGATTACAACTGCAAGGCATGACCCAAAAGCAGACACTGTGAAATAATAATAACAGGGTTTATTTACACAGGAGTGGCAAAAGGGAACACTGAGGCGAGGGGGAAAGGGGCAGTATTTATAGTCTTGCACATAGCTATATGCCATCTGTCTTACCTCCAGGTAGCATCCACTGAAGAGAAATGAGGTCCAAACTGAAGCCATATGTGACAAGCTGGTGGCTTCTCCACAGACACACTTTCTCACCAGTGGTTTAATTGCCAGAAGTCAAGCAGCTTACCTGCCAAAACCCCAGCAGCTTAACTGATTGAAAGCTTCAACTCTACCCCTATTTCCCATCATCTCTTGCTCAGGGAGTGAAGTCTGAAAATCTCCACCTTCTGCCATGGAGTTGACATCAGAGAGTGGAGTCTAGGAGGTTCCCCCTTGTATCATCAAGTTGGTTTTTAGTGCCACCCACTGGCTTGGAGGTTATCCTCACCATTCCACTTGCACAACCACGCTACCTATAAAACATGGCTAGGAACACCTGCCAATATCACTCAGTCCTGCCTAGTTTAGGAATGTTGCTTTAATTTTCATGGCTGTGCAATCTTTTGCTTGACACTTCTGAGAAGTCAAGTGTTATATCAACATGTTTTCTAGTATTTTAGATAAGTGTTTAGTTATTGTATCAACCAATATTCATTCAGGAAAATAGAAGCTACTCTTGATATTTCAATACAGGGAATAAGAGGTTTCACACGTGTCGGATGGGATAGGAAAGATGGATCGAGAAGCCCATTGCGAACCTCTCAGCCAGCAACACAAAAGAGCATGAAAGACACCAATGCGTGCTTCCCACTCACCACCTGCTCAGCATCTGCCTACAACTGCCACTGGGGAAGACTGGCCTTTGCTCTCCTTTGAAATCTCCCCTGTGCTCCATTCCAGTTTTCATGATCCCATCCTTTCCCAGGCAACACCCTAATTTTTTTTTCATTTTTTTATTAAAATATTTTAAAATTTACATATACTTGCCATTAATTGTAATCCCCATGTATTCCCCATCACCATCTCACCAGTGC
>JAGFMF010011752.1:3895228-3942646 GCA_019455555.1 Galemys pyrenaicus
TCTTTTGCCCATTTTTTGACTGGGTTGTTTTCTTTTTTTCTGTTTAGTCTGGTTAGTTCTTTGTGGATCTGTGTGATAAGTCCCTTGTCAGTAATGTTAACACCCTAATTTTTATAAAAGAGATTTGACAAAGTTCAGTGAGAGTTCAACTTTGATTGTTAGCCAACACACTATATAGGATCATAATTTGGAACTGATTTGCAGGTATCCCAACCCTGCAGCTATAAGAAAATAAAAGGTTCTCTCAGGAAAGTCCTAGAAAATTTTTGGTTCTCTGACTGCTTCAGAATTTAAAGGCTTTTCTTGTGTAAGCAGCGATGCCATACATCAGGGGAGCTACATGGTCCTGTTGTCAAACTTTCTACTAGAATATTCTATTGTAATAGCTATATGGTCTTTCAACACTTGACTTTCTATCGGCACTTAATTCTAGGCAACTAGAAATAAAAATTTAAAGATATACCAAAGTCTTAGAGGTTATCTCACAGGAGCAGTCTAAGGTCATACTTTTCTATGGAATGGGCAGGCTTTGGCCAACCCAGGCTAGTTGAATTAATCCTTTACTGCTCACATAGATTCACTGAACTTTGGTTTTCAAGGAACAACAGAGATTATCTGAATAAACCTCCTTTTCTATAGATAAGAAAATAGACTTTAGAATTAAATTCATGTGGATTTAAATTCCAAACTCACTACTTAAAAGCTGTGTAGCTTTGAAAAAGATGAAACTTTCTGAGCCCAGTTTTCCTCACAGATTCTTAGTGGTAGGGTTATGATAAGGATTAAGTGGAAATTTGTAAAAAGTCTTATGTCAGGTTAGTGATCAAAATACAGGAAGTACTAAAAGGGTAATTATTTTTCATTCATTCAATAAATTGAAAGCCTATTATTGCAATGAAGTAAGCGGAAGAAAAAGTTACTCCTCTATTAAAAACAAGGACTTTGATACACTAATTCCAGCAAAAATTTTTTTATCACTTCTTTTTTGGAAAATGCCTTGGAGGCCCCTTGGAAAATAGAGAGTAAGATGCCCAGAACTTAATCTACAAAAAATGAATAAATTGTTCTGCAAAATAACAGATGAAAAGACAGAAAGATGGGAGAAAAGGAGGAGGAAAGAGGGCTGGATAAAAGTGAAATAGAAAATATATCTTGAAAAACTGGCTGATGCCAAGTTGGTAAAAGCCCTCAGTTCTGCATAAATGAGTTGCCCAAAGTAGTAGATTTAATTAATAGCAGAGTTTAGATCAGAATCTTTCTAGAAATCACACCTCCTCTGGAAGAACCAACATTTTAATTTCAATCTCTTTCAATATGAAAATATGAAATGATACAATTCTTTTGTTAATGTCTGGGGTTTTCAGAAGCAAGCCACTAAATATTTGAGGTGAAACTATATTTCAAATAATTAAAATTTCACTTGCCAAATATTTCAGAGTTTACAGTTACATTTCAGTGGAGATCTATGGAAAAATAACCAGAATCCACCATATAATTGCAAAGATTGCAAAAGGAAACAAAACAGTACTTCACACTCAGCTACTTTGGTGTTTTGTAACAAGTAACTAAAGATCCTTGAATTGATTGTTATTTCTTTGAATTGATAAATCCCCTGATCTCATTCAGTTGACATTTTTATGATGCAACTGGGATATGAAATACTTCCTTGGTTTTTGGAAAACCAACAAAGCCTGAATTTTGCAGGAGTTGCTAACTTGTTACCTTTCGGTGGGGCTTCACTTTAGCTGCATAGCTAGAGAACTAGTCCAACCCAAAGAATATGTACAATAAAGAAATGGAGACATTTGAAAAACATTTTCCTTTTCTTGTTTTCCATTTGTGATAATAGCAATCTTGGCCCCAGCTCTAGGTTCCCATAGTCTCTGCTAAGGTCAGGCTTGCATACCAGAAAGAAGTCCTTATGCTGGTCCCCATAGTCAACTGACGGGCAAGCGCAGTAGAAACAAGTTCTCTTCTTTCTCACTGATGTCCCTAGTCCATCTTTTTCAGCTATTTCACCTTAATTATTTGTAATCACAGATTTCCATGATCTTGAAACCATCCTTCATAACTCTGGTCAATTTTTTCTTTGCTGCCTTATTTTTCTAAGGTTAGATTAAATTATTGCCTCTATTATAGTATTTCATATTCCTTGGACTTGGCCTCATGGTGAATTGACTTTAGTTCTCTGCTTGAATTTGAACTTAGTCGTGAGACTTGTTTTGGCCAGTGGGATGTCAACACACATGATGCAAGCAGAGACTTGAAATATATTTGTTATGTTAGGTTTTCCTTCTGCCACTGATGCCAGTGCCATGAAAGAAGACACACTAGCTGGTCCTCTGATCCAAGGAGGATGCATGGGATAGATCTGGATCCAATTTGCACTTGGAATGAAGTCCAGACAAACCAGCTCAGGTCAGTAACCACTGCTGACCTACACACTCATGTGGGAGAATATATGGCTGTTTTTGGCTGCTGAGTCGTGGGGTGTTTTGTTACCCAGCATTGCCATAAGTGCTAAACCATACTGTAGACAATGTCAGACATGTGACAGAAAGGACAAGAGAAGATAGCAAGAAAGAGCAACCTGTCCTTAACACCTGCTCTCTTCTTTTCATTGCTGCCCTTATTACCTAATTAGGCAGCACAGTCTCTGCATTATAGTTTTGTGGTTTATTAGCGTTGGAGTAGAATTTTTGAATCTGCAAAGTAAAGACAATAGTGAATTTTTAAAAGGACTCAGTGAGCATACCAAAATGCCAATATTATTACTGAAAGGTCACACAGGCCCCTCACTCAGGGACCTCACCGTAAACCCTCACCCAGGCCCCCAGGGCAGCAGTTCTGAGAAGCCAGCAGTAGCCAAGATAAGATGGTCGCTCTCGATGTGGAACAGGAAGACATGTGACTCATGTAGCTCAATCCCAGTGGAATGCAGCATGGGAATGCTGGGGGACCTGAACGCAAACTGGGGGCTTCGATATGGATCACAACCAATGGACAGCTTCTTCCCACCACAACCTTCCTACCAGAAGGAACTCCAAAATTTTCCACTCCAAAGTACCCCACCTATAAAAACCCTCCAGCCTGTAATTTTCGTGCAGCTTCCCCGATCCCCACTCTGTGGATCGGAGAACCTCGCCAGGGAGCGCAATAAAAGTTCCCACTGGTCAGAAACATGGCCTGGCTCTTTCTTTCTCTCTCTTGCTCCCTTGCTCTCCCATCCAACTGCGCCGAAACCTTTCAATTCCTTTCATGATCACTGTCATTAACATCATCATCATCATCATAATCATCATCATTATCATCATCATCATCAGCAGCAGCAGCAGCAGCAGCAGAAATTACAATGAACCCATCTCTCCTTTGACAGTTTTCCTGCCCTTCACCTGTACCAGAGGGTCCAGATCCATCCCACTCATTCTCCTATTGTAACAGGGTCATTCCCAGGAAAGGGGGAACTTCCAGAATCCTTGTTCTGCCCTAAGTGGGTGGAGCTGAGGAGGGAAAGAAGATTCTGCAGAGAGGACAGAAGGAAGGAAGAAGAAGGAAGCAGGATGGAGAGCAGCAAGGAGACCTGGAGGAGGCACGTGGAGCAGAGGGACATGTGAAGAAACTGCGCTTGCTTTTTGCTCTTGGACTGGTTAGGACAGGTGTGGGTGAGAGACCCGTGGGGAGGTTAACAATGGCAGCTTTCATCTTGATTTTGATTTTGCTCTTTCCCTCTCAGATTTGTCTGACCCTTTCTGACCCTTTTCTATGGGTCTCCGCTGAAAGGTCCTTTAGACTTGTGTTAGGCTTTTAGGCTTTGCTTTGGGCCAAGCCTATTTGGCTGGACTTTTACCCTCAAGGAGATGGGTAACTTTGGATGCTAAACTTAGTAACTCTGTTCTTTGTCCTTTCTGTATTGTACCCTAATTGTATTAAAGTTCCTTTCCATTAAAGGTTTTATGTTTGTCTTAATGCGGCAGATGGCAGAACCCATTCAGAGGGCAGGTTTGAGGGTTCTGGGGTGCTCCTCTCCCTGCCCTGTAACACTTGGACCAGAGGACGAGCTGATATACGTCCTTTTCATGGCACTGGTATCAGCAGTGGAAGGAAAATGTAACATAACAAGTATATTTCAAATCTCTGCTTGTATCACATCTGTTAACATCCTATCGGTGACCAGGCATCTTGCCCCTTTGTCAACAAACATGTGTTAACCCCAGACTCTTTGAGCTTAGTGAGAACCCTTGTTCAATTTACACCACCAGTAGGAAAAGAAGAGGTAACACAGAGACAAGGTGGAGGAGGAAAAGAGACAGGAAAAGAAGAGGGGAAATACCCAAGATCCAGGAGTGCCATCCTCAGCTTCATCTTAAGTGTGTAAACTTTTCTCTTTTCCCTTTGTACCCGACATGTGTTTATATTGATCCAGAAAATTATGTGATTGGTGTATCTTAATTTAGCATGTGAGGCTTTCTGTTCTAGAAATTCTGGGTAGATTGCCAGGAGTATGCTTGAAGGTTACCATTGCACCAGGGTAATTTTCCATATGACATATTTTTTCCTTGGCACCAGAATTTCTTTTGAGGAAAAAAAAACCCAAAAACTAAAACTACTGAGCGTTCTTCTACATATCCATCAAATTGATGTTATTTTGCACAGAAGAGCAATAAAACTTTTTCTCCATGTTTCTGGTGGAAGCAATTCTGATATCTGGTTAATGTTTAAAGAACTAGTAATTTCATATGAAACTGCAGTCTTTCCTTCAAGCAATTCTTTCTAGCTTTAATCACTGCCCTTATGTGATCTTTTTCATTTTATCATCATGGAGTTTGGGGTTATTTGGTTCTTTTGTCAAACTGATTATTGGTACTTCTATGGGTAACATTGCCATTGGGTTAGAGAGACAGCCACACTTGGAAAAGCAGCAAAAATCCAAATTCATGCATACCATGCAGATTGTGGCTTCCAGCCATTCCTCCCCAGCCACATCATCCCTCTCCAATCCCTTCCCTTCCCCTCCCCCACTATCCTCCCTTCTTCCCCACCTCCTCCTCATCTTCTTTCACCACCACCACCTCCCCCCACCAACCCTCCTTGTCTCATCTCAGGAACCATAAGTGAGTCCATTTGAAGCTGTATTCTGAATCATTGCTCTAAAAATTAAGGTTTTTGTTACAGGGCAACCCTAATATAAAGTGGGTTTGCCTGACTGGGTCCTCACCCTCACGCTTGAACGGCACTTATAATGCCCCAACTGCAGGCACACACAACAAAGGTTAATAAAGGGTTTTATTTATAAGGGGCAGGGAAATAGCGTAGTGAATAACAAAAGGGGAAAAGAGGGATACAGATCCGTAAATATCCTACCAGTTCCTCAGAGCTGGAACCCAAAGGCACGCAGAGAGCTGCCTCCCAAGGAAAAGAGAGAGCCCCAAGGCCCACGTGTCTGCTTTTATACTCAGCCTGGCTGCTCAACTCCACCCTCAGGTCCCAGAGATCCGCTCTTCGATAATGACCTTCTGGGATTTGTAGTTCTTGGATCTTGTAGGTCTGGAATGGAGGTCGATGTCCATAACCTATTTGTGTAATCCATTCAGGAGGGTCTTTCCCCCCTAACGGTTTGGTTGACTATATTAAGCTTGCCTCCCAGAGTTCTCAGAAAATAAGGTCTCCTAGGGGAAATTTCTCAGTCCTCTCTGCATAGATGTCCCTGGCATACCCACCCCACAAATATGTTAGGCATGTTTATATTAATCTTAATGCCATTGGAAAATAAGGCTAAAATTCAAGCACTAACTTCTTACTACATGTTCATAAAATGATGGTAATGTCCAAGAAAAGCCTTTATAAAAGGGTGGTTCTGTTTGGGGACAGAATCAGAAGTCTGGTCGCCAACCTCTCCCCCCCTCCCCCCCATGTCCTTCTTTACAACTCCCGCTGTCTTTCTTCTGCCTCCCTTAGACGGATCAACGCCATGATGTGTTCCAGTCACCATCACCGGAGCCTAAGGGAAAATGTCAGATTCTTAGAGTGAAACACTTAGAGATTTTTCAAAAACTCTTTTTCTTGCTAATGTTCTCTGCTGGAAAAGCATGAGGGATGACGCCCAGTCATTCTACAATTAAGCTTCAGGAGGCAGACTCATGGTTCATTGTTTTCCAATGCCTAAAGACAGAGAACGAGCTTTTTACTTCCTTTCATTCCCTGCATTACAAACAAACAACAAACTAATCAATCAACAAACTAATAAACAATAAAAGGCATACATCATTGGCCTTTCCATTATTTTCTCTTTATCAGTAAACACTCCTGTGGTGCATCTTTTTAAAAATCACATATTTTGTTCATTCTATCCTTAACTTGTCTTTCTGATTGTCAATTATCTAGAGTTAAGAGCACATCTTTTGAATTCTGCTGATGTCTCGCCAGCTACGTGCTCACTCACTGTCTTTATTTAGTACATCTCATTAGCTCCATCCATTCCACTTGCATACCTAGATGGCTACAGAAGAACTAAATATTCTCAATTGATTGCAAACACATTACAGAATATAAGCTTTGCCTGTCTTACACAACGAACTGGCTGCCATTCTCACCATCATAACTTTTGTGGAAAAACCGAGTGAAACTAAAAGTCTAAAAGCATGCTTCGTGTCATCTAGCATCTTTGAAATGAAAGATACAGCCACTGCTATAGCTGTTACCTTTTACGAAGTGTTCATTCTCAGCTGAATGTCATATATTCTTATCTAATCCTCAGAGCGAACCTGGAGGTAGCTATTTCTACATCTGGGCTTTGGGATAGGCACCGAGGCTTACAGAAGGCAGGTGATGTGTCTCAGGCACAATGAAAGCAGAGCACAAAAAAAAAAACAGTCCAAGATTCTCTGACCAGAAAGTCCTGGACTAGGCATTTCCAGAGTCTCTCACGTACTTTATTCCTTAGTGCTCCTCTCCGAAACATTTTGGAATGATTTGTCTCCTAGAGGACACCTGGTGGTTTACTCTTCCTCTGCTCATTCCAAATAATAATGTGGTTTAAAAATTCAGGTCACATATGAAACAAATGAAAGAGGATAGCTAATGTAAAAGTAAGTCAGAGATCCTCATGGGACATTTGGTTACGTAGTAGATAGAAATGGGTAATGAAAGCAGTGTGTGGGATTGAATAGCCTAACTGTTTAGTTAGCAAAGAAGAGCTGTAGCTGGAGGTAGGTGGTATTATATTCATGCAAGACAGTATTTCTGAGACAAAGAGAGTAGCTACACTTTTCTGAGTGTTCTTATGAGTCAGATACTGCACACATATTATTTCAAATCTACAGAACCTGTGGAGGCAAACGAGGCTCAGGCTGGTTAACCATGTACTGCAGCTGATTCAGTTAGGAAGCAGGGTGGGGCTGAGTTTTCACCCCAGGTTATCTGTGCCTTTTTTTTTAACTACAAGCCTGCAAAATTGGCCCAGGGGGAAGAAAGACTGGTGGCTAGAAGGAATGTGGGACATTAAGGCTCCATGGAAGATTTTCTTTGCTTGTTTCACAGAGGAACAAATGGAAGTTTTTGAAAATGGAAACTATGAAATCAGAACTGCCCACCTCTAAGAAGCAAAGTAACTTTGCAAAAATGAACAGAAAGCAACCTTTATTTATTCACATTTATCTATGTTTAGTGCAGCATATTTCTGAAATGTTTTAAATGCTTTGTTGTGTTACAAAGGACTTTCTAAGCTACAGACACAGGTCTCAGCTCAGATTACTATTTGTTAGATATTCTGTACAGCCTCACCTATGGTCCAGGAGAAAAGACCCGCCAGGTGCATATAGCACACATTCTTAGGTGTTTAAAAATAGATACTTATTTCTTCACCTAAACAATTATAAAATATAAACATGACTAGATTAGAAGGCAGAAATATTCATCAGTTGTATTGACTGACAATCATTTTCAGATCTCTAACTACTTTTATTGAATTCATTGGGATTCCTTTCTTATTTTTCCTTTCCTGGCTTGAAATGCAGTTTTGCCTCACTGACTGTACTGACTGTTTTACTTTTTTGATGGCTACATTATCCCCATTCTGAAACTGGTTTTGACCCACCGAAATAAAAATGTATCTGACAGTTTCAAAATCTAAACACATTATTAAGTTGCATTTTTACACAGGTCACAAAGTGAGTTACTGCTAGGATGGGATTGTAACTGTACTCAGCAATGTGTGAAGAGAGCTGCTATGAATTTGTCTCCACAGAAATGTGGAGAAATGGAGTCCTGCAGCTAATTTCTGTCATTGAAATGATCCAAAACCACCCTAACACAAAACTCTGCATTTCAGCCAGCAATCATTTCTATCTTTTCCTCAGATGTTTTATTACACTCTTTTTCAACCGTTCCTGCCAGAAATAATGATGGCAACTCCTAAAGACCAGCTCTCACTGGGGTGCCATGAGGTGCAAGCCCTGAGGACTCTGGTAAACTGCGTCCTTGCTGGGGACCAGGCTGAGCGATGAGGTGCCCTGTGGTGTGGGCTGTCCTGGATCTGGGCTCTCTTAGATGCTGTGCTCTTGCATCTCATTGGGATATTAAACTGCCAGGAGACAACCACTGTTAAATTTACAACTTGAATAAAACCTATTTTGCCATTGGCTTCGGCGGGTAACAATGTCAGTTGCACAAACCAGCGCATTTTGCCTCACAGCCTCTGGGTGGTTTCCTGTTCATGGGGCACATCTCTGGCGGGGGCTGGCATTGACAATGGGGTGGGCTGGTGACAACAGGATGATGGTAGAACAGCAGTTTGTCACTTGCTGAATACCTCTGTACAAGATCTTTGCTCCTGGATGGTGTCTTATGGCCAAAGTTTCTTCTCCCACAATCCTCCTCATGGTTTCCTTCCACAGTCCTCATTCTTCAATGATGCCATCCATTCCCATGGAGGAGATAAAATAATTCTGGCCCAGGTCTTTTTTTGTCAGGTTTCTCTAGGATCTTAAGAGTCTCTTAGTCTACTCTAGCTTTACTGATGTCTTGAGAAAAGCTGAACACCAGTTTCAAATAAGGACAGGAGGAAGTGGTGGCTAATTTAGCTCCACTTGAAGTATCATGTTTGAAACCTACTCTCAAATGGTTTAGAGAAAAAGAATTACACACACATACATGCAGAAAGAGATAGAAAAGAATGAGAAAGTGATAAAATGTTAACAGCTTTAGAATGAGCAATGGATGGAGGAAATATACATATAAGTTCAAATATATAAATATTTTATATTTTTCTCAACTTTTCTGTAAATTTAAATTATCTTAAGATAGAATTAAAAGAATTCACTAGGAGCTTACAAATAAAAAGGAAATCAGATATGACACAGCATAAGAAGGGGGTGGGGGATACAAACACACCTTTCATACAAGAGGGTATACATGTGGCCCAAAAGCCATCATAACATGCTGACATTATTCCTGGTGCTGGTGCTGATCAAGGCCACAGTGAAGTTTCCCTGTGCATTTGCACAAGTTCCCAAAATTTAAAAACCTGAAAATATCAAGTGTTAAGGGAGATCTGGTTTTAAACAATTCATTATAAACATCTGGGGGAGCACAATTTGTTATTGTCATATTAAACAACAGTTTTTCATAGTCTTAAAATGTTGAAGATTTGCATACTTTGTGACTCAGCAATTCTACTCTTGGAATATACCTGAGGAAATAAAATGTACATATACACTGGAGTCAGGTACAGCATGCTCACAGCAGTGCTGTCTGCAACAGGAAAAGTCTAGATGCATGTCAATGTCCATCAGTGGAAGAGTAGGTAAGTGAACCATGCTTGCACCAGGAAGCATTAGCTATATAATATGAAATGAAAAAGGAAGCCACCTCTCAGTCACAGACAACATGGTACATTCTGGAAAAGTGAAGCTAACTATCATTTAAAAAATCATGAATATGGGGCCTCCCTGGTGGTGCAGTGGGTTAAGCAATGCACTATGAAGCAAACCGCAGCCATTACAGCAAGAGTTTGATCCCTGCCGCTGGCCAGGGAGGGGACGCACATGGCACAGGGAGCAGAGTGTTTCAGTCAGTCTTCCTGTTCTGCTCCCCACTCTGTCTCTGGTGGATCCTTTCACCTCCCTGGACTCTGGCCTGTACCCCAGCTCTTGTATGCATAAATAAATAAATCTTTTTTAAAAAAATGATGAATATGTAGTATTTTCATAAAGCTGTATGAGAAGAACACAAGGAGACATAGACATGTAGGATGTGTTTTTATTGCTATAGAGAATACTCTACCTTAAAAGTGAATTGATGTTTCTATATCTAGAAAATGAAAATATTTAACATCTTTTAGTCAAAAAAGCTTTTTAAAAACTTTAATGCATCAAGTTTCCAAAGTCTTAGAATTCAACCTTCTTTGAAGCCCTCCAGCACAGATTTGAGCTGTAATTTATTGTCAACAACAAAGTAAACAGTTTTATACACTAAAAAATAAGCTCCAAGACCAAGATTTTGGTATTTTGTGTTTACTATTGTAGAGGGTCTAGAACAGTGCTTGCTACAGAAGGTCAATCAAGAAAAAAACTACGCTGCCTAATGAATGAAAACATCTATTTGCCATTGTTAAAGGTAACATCGCAGTAACATTAAATGCCCAGCGGGTGGAGCCCATGTTGCATTTTAATTGTTATAAATGCTAATTCTAACAGTGCATGATTTCTATAAATTTGATTTCTAGATTTTGCTAGTGTATAGGAATATAACATATATATTTTATCCAACAGACTTGCAAAATATAATTTTAATAGTTTCTCTGTATATGTGGATTCCCTACATAGTAGATCTTGTCTGCAAATAATGAGTTTGTTTCTTCCTAATCTAATTTTAGTATATGTGCTGCCGAAGCGAGCACTATTTCTTCCTAATCTAGTTAGAAAATATGCTTTTAATCTTTTACATGTGTGCCTTGCCTTACTGCAATGGTAGGACATAAATGCTGAACAAAAGTGGCTGCAAAACTATTAAATTAATGGCTTTTGTTTTTTGAATTCTACTACACCTACTCTCAGGTGTAGTCTCCATAGCATTTCCACCACCAATTTACCCATGCACCATCGCCGTGATTGCTTGTGCTCTTTCCTCCCCTGTTTTGATCCCGATCCCTAACCCTCCCCTGCAGAGTTTCTCTGATTTAAAGCTGCCTGTTAATTTTGGTTTTTAATTTATTATAATTACTCTTTCCCTGATCCCTTATTTGGTTCCCCTACATTCCTCCTCTAAATGAAACCATCCAATATTTTTCTTTTTCCTTTCTGGCTTATTTCACTTAAGTGACAATTTTTTTGGTCATTGTTTTAATTGAGGCAACACTAATTTACAATACTGTATATGTTTCAAGGGAACAAATTCACACTCCCTCATACGCATGTCACCACACCACCCCCACCATCAAAAGCACCCATAGTGACAATTTTTTAATACAGTATTAAATGTCCTGGTTTGTTAAAATTATTGTCACAAATGAATACTGAATTTTGCACATCAATTAATACATGATGTCACTCTTTTTTCTTTTTCTTTTTTTTTTTAAAGATTTATTTATTTATGCATACAAGCACTGGGGTACAGGCCAGAGGTGTGAGAGGATTCACCACAGACAGAGCAGGGAGCAGAACAGGCAGATCAAGGGAGGTACACTGCTGAGGGGAGCAGCGGGCACAGCAGGAGAGGTCTGCCATGCCATGTGGGTCCCCTCCCTGGCCGGCAGCAGGGATCGAACTCTCGCTGTAGTGGCTGCGGTTTGCTTCACAGTGCATTGCCCAACCCACTGTGCCACCAGGGAGGCCCTCTTTTTTATTTTTCTTAATGTGAATGCCATTGCTTAACTTCAAATATAAAACCAACCTTATATTTTCTATGTCAGTCTAACTTGGCTATTATTTTGTTTCAGATGTTGGTTTCTATGAACACAATGAGCAAATAGATCATGAAGTATTTTTCTTATAGTTTTTTTTTTTTTTTTAGCCTCCACCAAACCACCAGTGGCCATATACCACCCACCTCCATACCCCATTTCTTATACACTTTCCCTTGTTTTCTCTGGTAACCATTACTCATCTTTTTACCAAGTTTAATTTTTCATTTCTTCTATTGTTTGAATGTAATTAGGGGATTTATATTCCACAGATGAGTGAAGCCATCTGAAAGGCTGTCTTTCACTTTTTGGCTGATTCGCTCACCATAGTGCAAGCTGTGTGTTGATGGCCAAAGGCAAGAATTGAAACATTTTCCCATGAATGTCTCCTTCCATTTCCATGAGTGAATATTAGGTGACTGTGTAGGAACTCTGTAGTAAGTTTAGATTTTCTTTGAAGTAGTAATTGCTACCAAACTTCAATTTTTTTGGTTTGATATTTATCTGTATTTAATCTAATAGAAGATTTAAATCATTGGTTCCTGAATTAATGTTGAATGAAAAATTAATGTCAAGTGAAAATTCAACTACATTGCTATGTGTAATTGCATCTATTCTTGGGCAAAGTTTAAAAGAAAAATATTAAGACCGCTAAAGAATGAGAAAAATGAGAGAGAAGCAAAGAGGTGGCAAAGAATGTAAGGTGAGTGCCAACTGTGCAGATACCTTCTAAGAGAAAATAGGATCAAAACAACTTCCCCTATCGCTTAGTTAAAAGGGCCTGGCATCCAGGTACTCCAGTGTATTTCAATTAAATTCTTAGATTGATGGAATAGTTTTGTTTCTGGAGTCATGAAATTAGATGCACATTCTTAAGTGGAGCTGAACATTGACAAAAGGACCCATTTCCTCCCTCTCCTCCCACCATTTTGGAAACACCCCACTGTGCTCTGGAAACACCCTCCTTGCTCTGCGGCCCCCAGCCCCCTCCGAAGCCCAGAAGTGCCTGTCTGTCTGTTCCTCATTGTGATCATTGCCTCTTCCACATCCCGAAAACTCCACTTTGCAGTCCCTGCCATGGGACTATTTCACGACCCCTCTTTGCAGCTGTCATGTATTTTCTCATTTCTTTAATATTTTTAGCTCCTGGACTGCTGCCATTTCCCCCCAAAAAATCCCCTGAGTTTAAAAAAAAAAATCCCTAAAAGTTTTGGTTAATTCAGTATCCAGATAAATGATCCTTTCAACACCCCATGCTCTTGGGTCTTAATCTCCTCTCCCCTGGGAATGTCCTGCTTTTGCTTACTCCAGTCACTCAGTCCCATGATGAATGCCCTTGTGCTTTAAAAAAAACACATCATCCCATTCCTATCTTTACCTCAGTTTCCAGCATCCAGTTTTCTACCAATTTATTCATTCTAGCTCTTTCTGACTCTGTTTTCACTTTTCCAACTCTACCAGACCTTCGTTCCATTGCTTTAGCTACTTTTCCCTTCCCTCATACCTGCTCGCAACCTCATTTCACAGTCTTACCTGGCTTAGATTCCCTGCTTTGACAGTATAGTAGCCCTGGCAGCCCCCAAGTACCCTTGTCTTCCCACACTGTCTCTGGAGACTTTCCTCCATTTTCCATTTGTTCTTACTCCAGTGAGGCTTTTATCTCTGCTGGGACATTTCATCAAGGTCTCAGTGGCCTCCACTTCCCTAAATCTAATTCCTGAAAGAGATCACGCTGCTCCTGGAAACACTCTCCCCACTGCAATTTCTAGAACACCAAGTGAAAACATTTGTTTCCCCCCCGCCCCCCAGTTTGACCTCTCACTTCACATGTCATTCTTGCAAATATTTGGATACCTACACAGGAGTAGGAGTGCCTGAGGTCTCAGTCTTTGGATCCCTTTCTTTATTTATACTTAATCATCAGTGATGTCATCTGGTCCCAAGACTTTAAATAGCATTTTTATACCAATGATTTCCAAAGTTATACACCTCAAAGCTTTTTCCTAAAACTCCAACTCATATCATATTATCTCCACTGGCGTGTAACAGGCATCCCAGATTCAAACTGAATGACTTCTCTGCTCCTCCATACCAATGAACAGAAATGCCACACTTCTAGTTATTCAGGGAAAAAGTGCAAGCCTGAGTTTCTCTTTTTCTATATTATATCCAAAGGATATCATTGGCTGTGTCTTTGACATGTAACCTGAAGTCATCCTTTCATCATTTCCACAGCTTCCACCCTGGAACCAAGCAGCTGTGTGCAGTAGGCACTGGAAACAGAAATATGAAGTGGTATGCTTGGCTGATTAATAATTACAGCACAGCAGGTGAGTGTCTAGAAAAGGAATTATCTCTGTAAACTGGAGCATAGAGGTAGGAAAAGCTTTGTGAATAAAATGGCATATGATTCAGATCTCAAAGGGATGATTAAAAGATAGTTAGGTGAATACAAGTGAAGAGAGTTTCATGCAGAGAAGATAGGACATGGAAGGATGGAAAGAAATTTGAGAAAGTTGATGCTATGCCCTGAATGCTAATACTGGAGTATTAGTGGAGTACTTGAACGAGTAATAGTGGAGTACTTGAACGAGAACCAGATATAGAAGACTTCTCTGTTAATTCAATGACTATCTTGAAAGCAAATGTGGGTCACACATGGACAACATCAAGGTGAGCCCTAATATAAACTCTGGACTGTGTGAGTATGATATGGCAATGTGAGTTCATCCTTGGTTAAATATGTGCCATTCTAATGAGTGATATTGGTAATCAGGTAGGACATGCATGTGTGAGGACAGTGCCTTCCTCTCAAAAAAATTTTTTAACTGATTCTTTTTTTTTAAAGTTTATTTATTTATGCATACAAGAGCTGGGGTACAGGCCAGAGTTGTGGGAGATGAGAGGATTCACCAGACAAGAGTGGGGAGCAGAACAGGCAGAGCAAGTGAAGTACACTGCTGAGGGGAGCAGTGGGCAAGGCAGGAGAGGTCTGCTTTGCCATGTGGGTCCCCTCCCTGGCTGGGGATCGAACTCACGCTGCTGTGCCATGGATGCTTCACAGTGCAGTGCTCAACCCGGTGCGCCACCAGGGAGGCCCCTCTCAAATTTTTTGTTAGCCTAAAACTTACTCTAAAAAACCCTGAAGTTTTTTTTTTTTTAAAAAGATCAAGGTTTGTGTCTTAAGGGGCTTAGAACACATTTTTAAAGATTTAATGCAACAAGAGAAACATAGATCAGAAGACCAGAGAGAATATACTTTACCTTCCTAAAGAAAATGTCCCTTCAAGAAAGATTGAAGCAGTAAATATAACACTAACTCATAACAATTAATTAGTAGCTTTTAAACAGTTGCATTTGTGACTATAAAATTAATCTATCAGTGTGAGAAAGTTCTAGCATGGAAGTCCATTTTGGCCTCATAGCTTTCTGTTTCAGAAAACGAAGCAACTTTTGTTTATTTAATGTCAGTCTACCACCCTTGTCACTTTCTGCTGGCTACTTCTGAGACGTTGGCACATCACTTATTTACACATTCATTCATTTATCCTGCTTTGGGCACCTGTGTGTCATGCACTATGTTGAGACTGAAGTGAAAGGGAAGAAAAAGACCCAATCCAAGGCAAGGAAGAGGTTGTTTTAGAGAGACTTATCTTCTCCCTTTTTTTTCAGTGGCTTCTTCTCCCCTGTTCCCATCATACTCATAACTCTATCTTAATATAGTTTCTCCAAGTTTAGCAAGGGAACTACCATTTCTCCTTTTAGCAAACCTCCACTATTATCCCATATCTCTTTCTCCTGCTTATTCAGACTTCTTAAAATGTCTTCCTCATTCACCATCTTCTTTTCCTCATCTGCCACTAAATTGGTCTACAACCCCCACTTCTGTTCCCATCATTCCCCTGAAACCTTCCTGCCAACGTGAACCTCATACAACAACATTTATCTTGCCAAACCCAATGGTTATTTTCCCATCCTCATCTTTTCAGACTATGATGCTGCAGTTCTCACTCAAGATTTATTTCTTTCGAACTCTGTGCCCTCAATGTTCATGAACTACTCACCCCTAGTTATGCAATTCCTTCCTTCTTCCTTTGATCATCCTCCTACATTACCCTTTTGTTTTATTTCTGTGACTCTGAGCTCTGTTCTTGTTTCTTTACTTTTTCCTCTGTACATGTTCTTCTCAAGCGATCTCATTTGCTCTTATGCTCTCTTAGATTTCCCACTCCGATTATAAGAGCCTGAGTTATATATCAAACTGTCAGTTGTATAGATCTGTTTCAAACTACTGCCTATAGTGACTTTATGTCCCCAGATATCTAAACTTTGCTTTTTGAAATTGGAACTAATCTTTCTCATCCACCGCAAACCTGCCCCTGTTCCACCATCTCTCTACTTTCCTTTCTTTTCCCCACTCCTCTCTGCAGTCCACCATCATCATCCTGTATCTATTTCCTATGTTGATTCCCTTCCCTCCAGCTCTACTTTGATTGCTCTAGATCAGGGCACCATCATCCCTTGGTTATATGCTTTCAGTTGCCCTTTGCCTGATATGCCCTTTCTTAAATAGATGGACTTACTCATCCTCCAAGACTTTCCCAAGAATCATCTTCTCTAGGAAACCTCTGAACAGTGCAAATTTTTATTTTACTATATATAATTTATTTTACTGCATTCACTTTTAAAAGTTATCTACTTGTCTTTTTTTTTAACCCATTATAAAGTCAATTCTGGAAGGACACATTCTATGTATGCTTGACTCATCCTTGTTCTTGTGGGAACATCTCAGTGCCTGACATCTAGTGGCCATTGAACTAAATGTAGCTAAGATTTTCCCACGCAGTTGCAACTGACAAGCTTTAGTACATCACAACACCCTGGGTCTTTTCCAATTAGTAAACATTCTTTGAATGCTCCTGGTGTGTGGGCACTGGGAAAGAGGGATCACAATGTGCCTTGACCAGGGCAATGACCAGGAATGAGGTAAGCAGACAGACCATATTCACACTTAAATTTTGTCTTGAAGGGGATGTCATAGAAGAAAACAGAATTCATGAATGGATTAGGTAGAACAGATGATAGCTGCATTTTAAGAAACTGAAGTATGAAGAGGAAGACAAATTGTTTAAACCATCAGCATTTTTTGGTACAGATATTCTTAGAGAAGAAAGGTTAGTGAGGTTTTCATTAGTCATCAATCCATATTTCTTGGTTTGGCTCTGTCTCTGGCTCATATTCAAAAACTGAATCCAAGAAATCCTGCAATTTCCCACAGGGCCAATATTCCTGTAATATCTGCTCTTATGACATTTCCTGGATCTGATAAACCTTCCAGTTACATATTTATAAATTTATAAATCAAGGATTTTCTTCACTTTGAGCCTTAGAACATCATGCAATGTGCCTTAAGGCAAAGGAATCACCGGCCTGGCATGGAAAGCAAAGGGATCTCTAGTGCTGGCATTTCCTGGCTGCCATACACTCTGTCTGAACATATTTGGACAAGGTTCTCAATTCTATTCTAGAGTAACTTTGATTCCTCAGAATATTGTATAATGTGCTACATAGCAAAATTATTCACCTAGCAAAAGTGGCCTGGGCATTTCCACTGCTCACATGCTTCCGGCCTCAGACAGAGATGTGACCTGTCAGAGAAGGCTGAGGGATGAATATAGTTCTAGGATTGGATAGATGTGCAACATCTGGAGGGCGGTTTTATTTTCTTTATTGGATTTCAAGATTGCTGGGAATTAGAACATGATTGGATGGAAATAGCACCATGACTTTCCTGGCCAGTGGTGGATATCGCTGCTAGTATTAGTTTTGCCTTTGGGAACAAGAAAGAAGTCAAGCAAACAGCTTACTTTTCCACAGAATAAAATTCTGTATGTAAAGATTCCTTGCGTGACTTTTTTTCTATCTGACTACTTTCCTTTTCCTTTCTCTTTTTTGTCTAGCATTAGTACTAAGCACTACTTCCTTATGCATGTGCAATTGCAAGCAACCAAACTCCTCAGGCACGAAATGCAAGCCACATGTTGTTTTAAGGGATATAATTCTTTTTCACCCAAATGTGAAATATATCCATTTTGCCTGCACACGTGTCTTCGATATTTAGGTTTGCTTAAAGAAATGTTATATGACAAAATAGAGTGCTCCATAGGCTATACCTTAATAATAAGGGTAGATCAGACTATTTATTTATTTTTAAAGATTTATTTATTTATGTGTATAAGAAATAGGGTGTAGGTCAGAGGTGCAAGAGGTGAGAGGACTCACCTGAGACAAAGCAGGGAGCAGAACAGTCAGAGTGACTGAAACACTGCTGAGGGGAGCAGCCGGTGAGACAGGAGAGGTCTGCTGCGCCATGTGGGTCCCCTCCTTGGCCGGGGATGGAACTTGTGCTGCAGTGGCTGCAGTTTGCTTCATAGTGTGGTGCCACCAGGGAGGCACTGATCAGACTATTTAGTAAAAATGAAAAGGCAATTAGTTAATACCAAGTATCCGCACGTAACTGTTACTCTGTTAACTTCTTTTTTTTTTTTAAAGATTTATTTATTTATGCACACAAGCACTGGGGTACAGGCCAGAGGCGTGGGGGGGCGAGAGGATTCACCACAGAGAGCGGGGAGCAGAACAACAGACCAACAGAAGCACACTGCTGAGGGGAGCAGCGGGCACAGCAGGAGAGGCCCGCCACACCATGTGGGTCCCCCCCCCCCCCCGGCCGGGAGCAGGGATCGAACCCGCGCTGCAGTGGCTGCGATCCGCTCCGTAGTGCGTTGCCCAACCCACTGCGCCACCTGTTAACTGCTAACCTCACATGTCCCTAACAAAAACAATCAGTTCCTCTCCACTTTGAGAGAGGCATTAGTGTTCTTCCAGTCTCCAAATGAAAGATTTGGAAGGTGCATGGACTTTCTGACTCCACAGAAGTCAGTTGGAATATCTGCTTTAAGAACCCATGTTTCCTTATCTGTGTAAATGGAATAATAATTCCACTGCATGTTGTGGTGATGACAAATAAAATAGCTATCAAATGTAAAGCAAGCAATTCTCATGAAAATCTCCAATGTCATCTCTTACTCTTCTTTTCCCTTTCTCCCCAGTGTCCTTTGAACAGTCTTGTAATTTCTTTTCTTTGAACTATTTCACACATGCCTCTCTTTAGTATCTCACAGCTATTAGCATATTATCTTATATTTCAGTTTACTACAAATATGTTCTAACTGGCCATCAGTCTCTTCTTTTCCCTTCTACAAAGCATTTCTTTTATTAATGCTGGAAAGTAAAACTGAAGTCTTGGAACACTTATTTCCCTATGAAATTTCCTTGTGTTAGAACTTTATTGACCCCCTAATGTTTTCAGAATTACATCTATCACTGGTCTGACTTTTAGTACCCAGCAGAGGAGACTGTATTAGTGGAAAGGGCACTAATTTTGGATTCAAACAATTGAGATTCAAGCCATGAGAGCATTTGTGCCTCTACGTTCTGTGACATTGAGGCTGACTCTGACTAGACACCGCTTCATGCCTGCATGTCTTTCCATGAGCTTTTCTGGCTGTCTGGTTACCCTTTTGCCCAAACACAGCCCATGTCTTCCTTCGCACAGCTAAAACCTCCCTCCCCTGGGGACCCTCCACTGACTACCCCAGTCTGAGTTAATCTCTTCTTTTTAAGATGAATTTTTACTTTAAGGTGAACTTTTCTTGTGCCTTTAGCTGGCAGCAGAAGCTGGGTACTACCTTATATGTCCATTATTGGGTTTCTAAGATGATTGTAGAAAGCATCAGGGGAAATTTTAATTTTATTTTTTTAACTATGGGATCATGTCCATAAAACTTTTACTACAAAATCTGAAATTTAAAGATTAAAGAAGAAAGAAATATTAAGAATGAGATTGAAAAGGAGAATATCTTTTAAGTAGACAAATATTGTATAAACAAGCAAATTAATATTTTATACTATCTTGGATATGATCTTTATTGTGAGCACAAGTGTTACATCAGAAGATCAGTGAGAACTGTGAGGCCCCTTTGGAAATGAGTTTTAAAGGATGATTTTCTAGATGGACAGGGAAACAAGAACATTTCCAAATGTCAGTGTTTTGCTCGACTAGATAAATCCAGGACTGTATCAGAAACTCAAGCTGTGATCCCTCTTTTTCTTATTTAATATTTTTTCAACAAAAGTAATGATTCTGAAATTGGATTTGGATGACAATAGCTTTGAATAAAAACACACAAAAAAGAATATCGCAGAATTTATTTCCACCTCAATTTTTATCACAATACACTAATTCTGTACTGGTTTTCATCCTCCAAATATATTTTTGGTGGCATTAGAACTGACTTGAGAGACACATGGAGTGCAGGTCACATTGTAGATGAATATGTGGGAGGAGAGATATTTTGGAAAATAAATTCTGTCAAATTCATATTTATTCCTTTAAAAGGCATGAATTATGTCTTTTACCCTAAAAAAAATCTCTTGGCCAAAGTGAGTCTTTGGAAGATAAAAGTCAAATTTATTATTTTTTTTAAAGATTTATTTATTTATACATACAAGAGCTGGGGTACAGGCCAGAGTCCAGGGTGGTGAGAGGAGTCACCAGAGACAGAGTGGGGAGCAGAACAGGCAGACTGACTGAAACACACTACTGAGGGGAGCAGTGGGTGAGGCAGGAGAGGTCTGCAGTGCCATGTGTGTCCCCTCCCTGGCTGGCAGCAGGGATCGAACTCCTGCTTCAGTGGCTGTGGTTTGCTTCATAGTGCATTGCTTAATTCACTGCACCACCAGAGAGGCCCTAAAAGTCAAATTTCTTAGACCTTAAAATAATTGGGAAATAGATTCCGTTAAAGACAGACACCAAGCTGTGTGCACAGGGGAAATGAAAAAGCTACAATTATGAGAAAGGAGCTTTGGTTAGGAATCAGAACTGGGAAGTTGTAGTTCTGACACCCTTGAGGACTTTCTCATAAAAGCAAACACATCCCTTTTCCTCTGCAGTTCATACTTAACATCTATTAAAGGAGAGTTAGCTGACCAGTGCTTTTTCATCCTGGCTACTCACTAGAATCATGGAATAACCATCAGAAAAAAACACAATCACTGTGGGCTTGATTATTTCTGAACCCTTAGATGCAATTTGATTTTCAAGGTCTTTGAAAGTGTTCCTCATGAAGGAAGTGGAAAAATGATTTCTAGCATAATAGTCTCTTACAGCAAAACTCTGGAGAACTTCCAATATTAGAGGCATTTGGAGCAAACTCTTTCTACCTTTTTCTTGTTTCCCAATGCAGGAACAGAACCTATAAAACACTAAAATAGCCTATCCTAGAAGTGGAACCAAACTCAAGGCTACTGTGAGAATCTGCTTACTAGAGCTGGAGTCTGTTAGATCCCATTCCATTCAGACAATCCCTGCAGGCCCTGCCATCCATCCAGGTGAGAGTCAGATTTGTGGTTTTTGACATGTCTTGGTAGATTACATTACATGATGACCCATCTACTATGAAAGAGACATAGAGTAACAGAAAAATTATGTTGGATGTAGCTTCTTATGTTAGAAATGCTATTATTTGGCTCAGCTCACTATAATAAAACAGAGCCTAATCGTGTAAAATTATTTCTCAGTCATGGGAGAAACTCATGGGAGGGCAGTAAGGAGAATGACATAAATGGGAAGTAAATCACTGAGTATTGCTATAGGATCTGGAATGCAACTAAAAACAGGCTGAGTATTTCTAAATACTGGAACTGAAATCAAGGCAGCCACAGGGTTGTGTAACATTTTTCTAGAAGTGGCATGCCACTTCTCGAAAATGCCAATGAGAAAATTAAAGGTAATCCAGATTTGCTGGTTATCTGTTGAGTATAATTTGTCAAAAAAATTTGCTTTAAAAAATTAAACCTTTTTGAAATTAAATTTAAAAAATTAAAATTTTCACATCCAAATCTCCAAAGTTTAGAAAAGTCTGTAGATAACTGTTTAGATAGAATAAAACTGAGATGAACCCACCTCAGTACTGTGTATATGATATACTTTACATGTAATGAGAATATTTTTTTAGCAAATCATTTCAGTTATTGAACATTTGAAGAATAATGCCCTCTATTTCCACATGTGTTTCAATGACAAATAGCGCATCAGCAGATTCTGGTTGCACTGACCTTCTGTTCATGGTTTCATGGTTGGATTTTTTAAACTGAACAAGGGATTTGTGAATTATTAATCTTCATTAGGGAAAAATGCTCTTCTAAAGAACTCAAAAATCACATCATGGGAAGGAGTGTCAAAGATATTCTTGAGATAATTCAACCTAAAAGGATGGTTCAAAGAACATGAGAATCCTCTTTAAATACCTGAAGAAGTTGTAGGTAGAAGACAGAAATTTTTCTAAGTGACAAATGGATACATAAATCAGATCTTGGGTGGGAATTGTTGGAAGGCAGATTTCTAGCTCATTACAAATCTCTAGATTGTTCCAAAATGGAATCAACTGCATGAAGGGAGAGGGAGTTTTCAGACACAAAAAGTTTATGTGTATCTGTTCATTTATTCATTCAACCAATAGTTGTAAGTGGCTACTAATTGCCAGGCACTGTTCTAAATTTTGGGAAAACAGGTAGAGAAGAATGACAAAGTTCCTGATTCTTTTGAGTGCATATTTTAGATCAAGTGTTGACAAACCTTACCTAAAAAGGGTCAGAAAGAAATACACTTTGCAGGTTATGTAGTCTCTGTTGAACCACTCAGCTCTGCTGTACATTCCAAAAGCATCCATAGACCAGGAGTTGGAAAACTCTGACCTGCAGAACAAATCCTGCCCCCCATCTGCTTTTGTAAAAAAGTTATATTGGGACTCACTTCTGGGTTGCCTAGATATGCCTGTTGACTCCAATAGCATACAAGAACTGGGGTACAGGCCAGAGGTGCGGGGAGTGAGATGATTCACCAGAAACAGAGTAGGGAACAGTACAGGCAAACTGACTGAAGTACGTTGCTGAATGGAGCAGTAGGCCAGACAGGAGAGATATGCTGCACCATATGGGTCTTCTCCCTGGCCGGGGATTGAATTCGTGCTGCAGTGGCTATGGATGCTTCTTAGTGTAGTGCTTAACCCCTTTGTGCCACCAGAGAGGCCCATCACCCCCATTTAATAATAATGTTATGGTTGGTATTTCAGGGATCTAAAATAACAGCAATGATAATAATGAGGTCTGTGAAAACAATGGAAATATTTGAAATGTGTATGTGTTTATTTAGTCTTTAGCAGTTAAAGGAGGTTAAATAAATGTTTCTATTTATTTTTCTTTTAATGCTATATATAGAATTTTTTAAGAAAAAGACATTCAGTGGAAATAAATGACAGTTTTTATTTTCATTGAAAAAAAGGAAACAAATGATTGTTGCTGAGTTCAAATAAGGCTCTACTTATGGACAGTGAAGTTTAATTTTATTTAACTTTCTTGTGTCATGAAATGTACTTAAAAACTTTTTTTCCAGTCATTTTAAACTGTTCTTGGCTTATATTACAACAATGGTCATACAAAAACAAAGGTAGGATGGATTTGGCCCATGGGTCAAAGTTTGCCTCAAGTATTTTAGCCAGCTCATACGTCTTGAATAGAATTATTTTCACTATTTCATACCTCATTTATGCTGATAATTACAAATTTCACCACTATGCTAACTAGCAAAATGTCTGTTGCTGTGCAGAGGTTTCCAGAGTGCTTCTAAGCTACCTCTGGCGTATGGGGCCTTTGGCCTTCTTCCCTTTTACCACCTGTATGAAGTCCTGATTAGAAATCTGGAGGCTCTGAGATTATATTTTAAGCTTACAAATACATAATCACACAGTTTATGCTGAAGAATTTGAAAGCAAATTACAGACATCATAAAACTTTAATATGCAGAGACATTAAACTCTTCTTTGCATCTGTGCTTCCTTTATAGGCTTTGGGTCATACTTTGCATAATTAAAAAGCCCTGTGACTCTCTCACATAAAAGAGTCATCCATCTGGGAGACTATATTTAGAAGTTGGCTATTATTTTCTTCCCCTCTTCCTCAAAATAGCAATTTTTCCTTTATATCACACATCAAAACAAACTACTCATGGTCAAATTAAATTACAGTAGAAGTATTTGACTAGGTATTTGACAGAAGTGACTAGTAAGTTCAATTTTAAATGGTTGACCTGACAACTCTTTTAGGTACCTACTGAATAATTTATTTGAAACAGTTTTTTGTAGGATAAACTTTTGTTTTTGGCAAAAGAGCTACCTCTATATCAAGTTATCTGAGTCAAGCTATAAAACACCCTTTTATCCTTATTGAACTTCCCTCAAGCTTGCTCTCTCTTATTAAAAAGCAGATCATAGTTTCCTTCAATTTTTACAATCTTTTTTCCTGCTCCTTCATGTGTTAGTAGGTTTAACTCTAGAAACTGAAATGACTTTTGAGTAATAAAATAAAGACTCCCCTCACACTCCCCTCCCCATTAGTTTGATTTTTTTTTTGCATTGTGTGCTTATTTTGTCAATAGAGTAAAGGGGGCCTGCTTTTGAGGAGGTAAGGCCAGTAGGTACCTGGCTGAGTAAACAAATGTCCTGACTTATTAGTGGAGAGGGGTGATTAGGAGTCAAAATAGAAACTTGACGATGACCTAGCCATTGGAATGAACTTAAACCAACTCACTCACAACAGTATTGTTTTCAAACATAAAAGGAGACATCCTCTTGATCTGTTTATTTAACTTACTTGTTTGGAAATTAAAATAAATTGTATTTTGTGAAATAAAGGATGGAGTTGAAATTTTCATGAACACAAGCTCTGAATACTTGTCCCAGTCTGCCAGGAAGCTTGCTAGAGAATAGACAAGTCACCTTGACAAGAGAGGTTATTGTTTTATGTGGCTGAATCCTTATCTAGAAGTCCTTCACAGTAAAAATTCTTGATGTTTTTCATGTGACAATGTGAAATTTTAGGGTAAAAGTTTGTGGCAATCACATGCATAAAAGAATACAAATAAATCTAATGTTCAGTGCTAATATTAACACTACTTTTCCTCCTCAATTTCTACAAAAATGGATATTTAATTTTGAATGTGTTAGGATGAATTCTGTTTGGGGAGCACAGACGTAAGTCCTCTGAAACTGACATCAACTCTGGGGCATGGACAAATACAAGGACAGCGATGTCACAATTTATAGTGATTACAGTTACAGTATTCACTATAAGCTGCTGTGCACAACCTCAATTCTCTGGACCCACTACTGCAAGCTTATGCAGTGTGGGGCAAAAATCCAAATCTTGGTTAAATTCAACTCTTTTCCAACTCTGTCTAGATCTGAGCAGCTAATTGTAGGTGGGGAAAAGCACATATTGATGATAATTGGTTCACCTTTAGTTCATTCCACTAACCTCAAGTTGACCTTCAATGCTGCACGCAGCTCTAGTATATGCCTTCTTCACCATTCATCTCTTTCATACTTCTTTTTTCTTTTGCAAGAGAGGAAAGGATAGAGGGAGAAAGATTGAAATTTAGAGATTAAAATAACAACTGTTGGAGAAGTGTAAAGCAAATGGAATTCTCATACTTTCAAGGAGGATAGTATAGTTGGTAGTACCACTTTGGAAAACGGAGCAACGGCATCTAGTAAAGTTAAACATACATCTACCTATGACCAAAAAATACTACTCATAAGTATATACCCAAAAGCAATGAACCTGACCTTTGGAGTATGGGTCCTGAGTCAGCAGTTTGGGTGAGACCAAGCAACTTTCTCCACAAATATCCACTGTGCCATGTGGAAATATTTAGCCTTGATTGATCCAATTAACTGCAAGAAAGTAATTAAGGGGTTGGCAGCAATGGCAGTGTTGGGAAGTGCTAGTGAAATCTACCTGGAGAGAGGGCTACTTAGACTTTTGGGAGCTTTAGAAAGAAAAAAAAAAAAAACAGAAAGCAGGGAGGAAACTGCAATTCTAATTTTAACATTCTGGCATTTCAAAACCATAAGAGTAAAAGCCAAAATACCATTTAGGTCACTTCCCAGCCAAATGATTACATGTGAAGAAAAAAATGTTTACTTTGCTTTTTCTAAAACTGAAGGTTAGGAAAGTTATTCCTCTATTATCTATTGATTAGTCTACTGGTTGATAAATTCATTTATTCACTCATCATTATGGATAAATTGTTTTAGTATTTCTCCATGTGAAGACTGGAAAGGCAGTATGCTGTAGCTCCAAAAGCATAAGATTTAGAGGCAGTCATTCAATCACACGTTTATTCAATCAATCAATATTTATGAAATGCCTATTATCTACCAGGGACTAAGAAAACATTCTAGCTCTCAAACCTCAAATGTGTAATGTAACACAAATTTTTTTGGTATACGTTCACTTTTTATATTTATATTTATAGTGGAGGTATTAACACCTAGTCAATGGATTAATTATATAAAATAAATAAGATCATGTATGTAAGTGCCTGCAAGGAGCTGGCAGTGCTTAGTAAAAAACAGAGATGGAGTTCTGGAGTACTTTGTAACTTGGTACAGTTGTTTTTGACTCTGGTTGTTTATTTGAATTACCTAGAAATCATTTTAAAAAATCAGTACTGAGACTTCTTATTTGATATTCTGAGTTGATGATGGAGTAGGGTATATTAATTTGTATAGTTCTCCTGGTGGGCCAGATGTGTACGCAGGGTTAAGAACCACTGGTCTAACAATGAGACAGACTAGCGAATAAAAAAACTTCAAGACAATAATACAAAAATTATTCAAAATTAGGTGAAGATAGAACAGACAGCCACAGAACTAGAAGCAACAGCGTGGATGGAATCTGACCCCTGTGGGGGTATAAGCCAAATCACAGTGTCCGTTTCAGTGTGAGCTTCTCAGCCCAAACCACAGAAACGAAGACCATGTAGTTGACTAAATGGACTAGCACCCCAATTTTTTTGGGTGTTTCCCCAGCCTTTTTTCTATCATTTTGCCTCTTAAGCACTTAAAAAGGTAAAATACAAGCGGGTAGGTTGATATGCAATTTATTTGAGATACTCAGAAGTTCAATGCAAACTGAATTATTTGCTTAGGGAGTATACTGTCAACATTTTGAAACAATCTATATAAGAACCTTAAAATTATTATTTTGGAAACTGATTTAGAAAAAAAGTGGGCTCATCTCTGTTCCAGTCCTATGGGCTTTAGTTTTCGGAATGTCAAAAAGAAATTGTCATCAGAGCTGAGGATGGTTCGGCGAGAACAGTGACTGAGATGTTGCTGTGATTCAAATAACGAAGAACTGATTCATTTAATTGACAACTCATACTGCGCTCTGCTCTTTAAAAGACATATTTGTTATTTTTAGAAAGCAAAATTCTAAGCCCTCAGGGTTTATTCCCTATGAAACATCTGCAAATATTTTTTGGCACCTCCATCTGAGGAGTAAAAGGCCTGAGGGTTGGGAAAGGCAAAAGAATGAAGGGGAGTGAGGTTACTGGTTCCAGGTTCTCACAGTGCCATCCAGTCCTCATTCTTTTATCCATAATGCTTTTAAAAAGCCGATGACAGTGTTAAAATCTATTAATTCCTCTAAGGAGTGTGATATGTTTAGGATGCATTCTCACATCATTGCATGATCTCTAAGAAGGAGGAGCCAGAAAAAATTGCTTGGAAAATAAAAGCAAAACATGGAATTCCATTAGTGAACAGCACTAAGCACTAAGAAGTGTCATATAGCTCTGTTTAGAAATGAAATAAATTGATGCTCTTGGCTGGCTTTTTATGTACCTGAATTCAAAGGAAAGCAAGTTCTAACTTTAAATCGAACATTTTAAAATGTAGATTTCAGGCTAAGTGGTTGCTAGCAATGGATTCTTTTATTCAACCACCCCAATAGTTAAATTTTAGAAATTTATAACCCATACAAGCAACAAAATCTGGCTCATGAAAAGTAACACGAAAAGTTATGCAATTCTGAAGATTCCAGGATTATATTAAAAGTAACTGTTAGTTACGTTCATAGCACTTGGCAGTTTATGAAGCTCATTTCATACACCTGATTTCATTTTGCCTTCACAACAACCCTGTGAGGTCAATGTCCCCAACTCCATTATATTTTCAGGGAAACAGAGACTTGATGTATTTTTAAATAATGTGCCAGCAGTCATGCGTTTAATAACAAAGGAAGCCAAACTAGGTGTAGAGCAGTTTTCTTTCCCCAACCCCATGCCACCTCCAATTTCTCCTTTACTGTGAAACTGTTTTGATGCTTGGGAGATCAGAAGGAAAGAGTGAGACATTTTTAATTAGATGTGAAGGGACACTGACTATCCTGAGTCATTTTTTAGGAGAGTCTCTTATCTATGAATCTAGATTCTCTAAAAGTGAAGACTATGTTAATCTCCAGCTTAGTGCAGGGTACCTTATAACACCGGTCAAATGCAAAACAGGCTTATAATGCTCCAGAGAAAGTCTACATCATATCTAAGGCAATTCTTTTCTACTCTCTAATAATATTGGGTCATTCTCATACAAATCGTATTTGTAATGAGAGGAAATATACTATTGGGTAGCTGATAACATTTTTTTTAATGGTCCTTATCTTAGTAATCCTGCTTTTCACAAGAAAACAGAGGAAACTCAAGAAGGGAATTGTCAGTTCTAAAGTTAACATTTTTGAAATTTAGGTGTTCTATGACTTCTAACAGAACTCTTTCCTCTCTGAACCAGTCATACCCTGCTTACGTATCCATTCCTCCCCTAGCACCATCCCATTCCCAGGTCACCTTTTGAGGCTGCATTTTCTGATGCATAAATGGATGCTATTGGGTAGAAAAATTTCTCTGATGTCTCCTCTAGTTCCTTTCAAACTTCAAGTCTGATGATGTATTCATTTTATTTAGAAATGTATCTGTACATTCTATGACTTTGAGGTCAGTCAAGCCTTAGTTATGTCAGACAAAAAGAAAAGAAAAAAATGAAACACAACCCAATAACAAAATATGATATCAGGGTGGTTATTATTTTTCCTTTAGAAATATAACCTCTGCTATATTTATGGAAATTAGGCCTCCACATTTCAGGGTAGTGTGTTTTTATTAACATTCTGTACAAAACAATTCATAGATTTTGATCATAGCAATGTGAAAGTGCAGCTAGAAACAGTCTTGTAACCAGTGAATCGATTTATGCAGCTCTTACACAAGTTCGTTTGTTCTGGATTCCTAGCTGGATTTAGCCAAAGGGCCAAAAATCCATTGCAAGAGTCAGGCTGCAAGAACTCCCCAGCTCAGGTTGAAACAGGAATGAATCTGATGGACCTTGAAGACTTCGGTGAGTCCTTCCACGCACCCATACTGTTTGTTGGGCTTCGGTTGTTCGTGTAAGAAGTCTGTCTTCTGCTCATACTGTCAGAATCTTCTTTGTTGAATTTTTGCTTCATGTTTTGGCAGCACGGGAAACTTTGGACACAATCTTGTAGGAGATGACCACTAAAAAACATGTATATCCAGGGATTACAGCAACTATTTAAGGAAGCCAATAATGCAGTGATGGTGACGGCCGGGTTTTCTGACTCTGTATGAAAAACATAAAGGGAGATTATTTAAATAGCCAAGTGAGAGTAACCAAACCCAGGATTAACTCATTTTTCTATTGACTAGTAAATGTGAGCACAAGTAATAGATTAATATAAAAAATGAAATATTTCATTTACTGACCAGAGAAATGGGTGGTGTATGGAAATTGCTTAGTTATAAAATACTTTTTATAAGTAAGCAAGATAACTTGAAATTAATTCAAATATTTTAAAACCACAACACTAGTATGTACTAATGAATTCAGCACTTACAGAATGTAATTTCAAGAATTTAAAATCACATATACCAGATTGTATTCATTTTAATAATTCAGGAATAAGGATGGCATTATCTATGTTTAGAAGTTTAAAGTTTTTAATTATTAAACATTCTTATAATAAGGATAGTATGTAGCAGAAGATAGTTGACATAGGTCCCTGAACAATACAAAATTTTACTTTAGTTTTCTTATTTAGTTAGACAGAATTTTTGATTTTAGAAGAAAACCATCTTTTCTGTAGTTTGAGCAATTAAATTATATTAAGGAGAACAGCTGAATTAGGAAGTTCCAACAGACTTTGGAATATCTGAGGTTAATTTGTGCTGGCAAACTTTATAAATATTGTAACATTTCATAGTAGATTATGACTTCTCCTTGATATTATGTAACTTGGGTCTTCTTACTCTTGTTATGCCAGAATGAATTACGGGTTATTTAATTATACTTTGTGTTAAATATTACTATTAAAAATGATCATAACCCACTAGTAAGACTATATTTTTTAAAAAAGCAATCATCAACATACTATGTGTAGATAAAGTTTTAGTAATTGTGTCTACATTCTAATAAAATTGCGCTGAAATTTTTATTTGAGTGAAAATAAGAGCTGCTAAAATCAAGCAAGACGGGCAGTGGTGATCTAAAAATATAATGTTTATGTTATATTTTTTATTACTAGTAATATTATACCCATGCAAGAAGTTTTATTTGCTTGAACAAAATTTATCCTCAAATGTTTCATTTGTACATATAACACCCAAAATATATCATACTCCTCTCTATTCTAACCTCAAATAACAAAAAGTTGTCAATAACATTCCTGTAATTGGTGTGAGAATTTTTTATTATTAAAAAGGAAATTTTTTCCAGATACATTATTACCCTTAATATTATTGGGGTATAAAAACTAAATCATTTAAAGCTAAAAAAAATAAAATATTTTTGAGTAAAGTCTTGTGAAGTTACTTTTTCTAGCTTGTGAAAGAATTAAAAATCAAACAAGATAGTAGGTGTAGAGATTCTCAGTAAAATATTGTAAGAGTTGTGTGAAGAGTGGATAGTTTTGATCAAATTGGTGTTTAAAAGATTAAAGAATTAGTCTAACAAATTAGAGTTTATCAGTAATCCTGTTTTGAAATGTCAGGGGCAAAGTGTTAGAAAAAAACAAAAAATTATGATAAGAAATGGAACACAAGCTGTTAATTTAGAATACTCGACTTTCTAAGAACTCTTCACAAACTAGCAGCAAACAGTTGGTGCAATAAAAATATTTTCTTAACAACAGATTTGAAAGCAGGATATTAACAGCATTTAGTAATCTGGTGAAAAGTTACTCTGTTTTCCTAGTTATGTGGCTAACTTTAGTACAAGTTTCTAGACTTGTGATCTTAGGATCATTTGCATGCTATAAATGAAGATTCTGGAGCCCATTCTAGATCGAGTGAGTCAAAATGGATGGGGTAAGGACCCCAGAAATTTGCCTTTGACAGTTTCATCCAAAATGTGATTGTGATTCTTAATCATGCAATTTAAGAACTACTGCCCTATAGGATGTTAGGAAAGAAAGCCATCTCTCTCTCTCTCTCTCTCTCTCTCTCTCTCTCTCTCTCTCTCTCTCTCTCTCTCACACACACACACACACACACACACACACGCCCCCCCCCNAGGATGTTAGGAAAGAAAGCCCTCTCTCTCTCTCTCTCTCTCTCTCTCTCTCTCTCTCTCTCTCTCTCTCTCTCTCTCACACACACACACACACACACACACACAGGCCCCAAGCCAGCACCTTACTCCCAGATCTCTCCAGTGTAGACACCTACCGACCCAGACGGACGTTTCATCCCAGACAGACCACATCTGAGTGATGAAGAAGGGCGCCCAGCATACGATGTAGGCTGTAATGATCACAAAGGTCATTTTCACCGTGCGGATCTTGGCACGTGAAATGGTCTTGACGCTGCTGACGCAGGGCTCGAGCAGGAGCCCCTTGTGGAAAGCTGAACCTGCGCCTTGGGCGCCCTTGCCCTGGTGCGAAGCTGTCTTTCCGCGAACGTTGCGCCAGATGTGGTAGCAAATGAAGCCATAACAGGTGCCCAGGATCACCACGGGCGCCACGAAGATACCGCCAGTCATCCAGGTCACGTAGGCACGGGGACCCCAGGGCTGGATGAAGGTGGCCCAGCAATCATAAGTCTTGGTGACGTTGTTCACCTCGACCATGGAGAAGACGAAGTACTGCGGCGTGCTCAGCACGAAGCTCAGCACCCAGGCGGCGGCGATCATGAGGCGCGAGCGGCGCGCGGGCTGCTGCAGCGTCTTCAGTGGTTGGCACACCGCGATGTAGCGGTCGGCGGTCAAGACCACCAGCATGTAAGCCGACGCGAACATGCCGAACACCTGCAGGTGCTTCACTACGCGGCACAGCCCGTCGGGTCCGCGGAAACGGTAGGTGATGTCCCAGCACAGCTGCGGCAGCACCTGGAAGAAAGCCACGGCCAGGTCCGCCAGGCTCAGGTGGCGAATGAAGAGGTGCATGCGGGACGTCTTGCGCGGCGTGCGGTGCAGAGCCAGCAACACACTGCTGTTCCCCAGTACCGCCACCACGAAAGTCACGGCCAGTACAGCGATTTCGAACTTGGCCAGCTCCTCGTCGCGCGCGTCCCCCTGTGGGTTGTCACCGTCCCCGAGCGCCTCCGCTCCCCGGCTGTCGTTGGCACCGCCGGCGGCCAGAGGCCACCAGCGGCTGGAGTTGCCCGCGAGACCCGCGCGGGGACCTTCTGAGAATCGCATGCTGTCCATCCAGCTACTCTTGGGCCTCCGCCGAGGCTCCTCGGTTCCAGCTTCCCGTGGCGCGGTTCCGGGCGGCGTGAGCTCTCTCCTTCCCGCGCCGAGCACACTCTGTCTCAGCGGTTCCCTCTGCGGGACCCTGGGGCGCAGCTCCCAGCCTGTCGACAGAGCTGCTCGCGGTTCGATCGCCAGCCCCTCTCGCTGCTCTGCCTTTTCTTAACTCCAGGCGAGACTACAGGGGCGCGCGCCAAGCCGCTGAAAGCCCAGCGCTCAGAACTCAGTTATTTATGCAGAATTTCTTACCCAACAACGGTCACCCCTTGCTCCGGTGACTGAGGGCGGTGCGGTGCTCACTCTCCCTACCTCCTGACGTTCCGCCCTCGCTCCCCCGGAGGGATTTGAATTTTCCCCTCCCCACGTCGGTGATTTGTCCTCTGTGCATCACCGCTGCAGGGGTGGGGCTGGGAGAGTCGCCGATTCAAAAGCATAACAGGAGGGATTGTGGAGATTTCCAACCATAGCCTCCTCCAAAAACTTGGAGGCTGGACGAGTCTTGCCTTTACCGGGCTTACCACAGTTTCCTCAAGCCTCTCTCATTAGCCACCTTAACCCTGTATTTGACTTCAACAGACGCGGTCAAACAGTACTAGAAATGTCGAGTCCGCCGCCGCCGGGGCGCACGATCTTGCACCTGAACTTGGCAGCGTCCTCACCTCAACCAGTTGGAGCTTCTAGTCTTTGAGGCAGCGGATCTCTCCAGGGGACTCTGCTTAATATTCCCAGGACAATTTGGCTCCAGGAATTTCATCTTTCCCTGTCCTGCTCCTCCCCACCTTCCTCTGTCAGGCCACAACTGGGTCACTTAAATAAAGGTCGCCTTCTTCCCAGTAACCTTTTTGACGCTTGGCATTTGTTACCCTGCTCACGTTTGCGCACCGGAAGGAGGTACTCACGTGTGTCACAGCTGCCGCTCTCACTTAGGTGCGTGTTATCTATCTACACTGTGGGAAAGGCGCTCATGCCTCCTTGTTTTCCAGTTTCCTTGTCGGAGAAGGTTAAACTGAAGCTTAGGGAGTTTTCTCCAAACTAGATTCCTGAGGTTTTCCCCGGAAAAAGCCCAATTCCCACAACGGGAGTGGGAGAAATTGTGCTGCAGCGGTCCGTGGGGACTTCATCGAAATAGTGGGGGCATCCTTTCGGGTGGCTAAAGAACAGTTGCTGGCAGCGCTCTCCAGGGCAACCGGGCGAAAATCTGCCATGCTCTTGAGCTTTGGGGAGGAAAGATTTCTGGCTCAGAGAAAAGAGAGAAAATACCATCTACTTTTTAATTAGTTACGCTGGAAGGCTGGAACGCTGCTTCCAGGCGGCGGGAGGCAGAAATTCTAACTCCGTGAACTCTGAATTTTTAACTTTGGTGAAGCTATGCTTTGAATGACGCAAGGGGGAGCTGTTTTCAGGCTATTTTTAAGGAGGGGGGGGAGTGGGAGAACAAACACAAAATTACCTACTAAGTAGATACAGTATGTGCTTTTTTTGGTCAGAAAGTTTGTGCATTGTGGCCATGGTATAACTGTGATTGCCTCAGAAAAATATCTGAGAAATGCAATGTGAATAAACCAAATGAGGTGCAGTTCTCAGTGATAACTCCACTTTGCTTCCTAACTGATGCACGCTGAACCCCAATCTTAGTCACATTTTAAGAGTGTGGTCTCCATAGTGTCATTTTATGCATCTTAAAAACGAGACAAAAATACCAGCTTTACCTGCTTATGAGGTGATTGTGAGGACCAAGTAAGACAAAGTTCTTTTGGGGGACATGCTCTCCAAAGAAGAAGTGGGGTTATGTTGTCTCATTTCCTGCAAGGTATCTAAGAAGCAAAAGATTTAAATGTTCAGAGATAAGTAAAAGGTTTCCAGACTACCTGTTTGGAAAAATCCTCCCAGTAATTAGGTAATAGTCACTGACTCGGAGAGGTAACCTTCTTTAAGTCACATATTATGTTATTAATGTGCCTTATGAGAAATAACGTTATTTGATCCTAATGTGCTTGGTATGGCAAATGTAGTTTGAACCAGAACCAGGCAATTTTGTTATTCTTGGCCCCACAGTCTTGCACTTTTGTGTTTCTCCAGGGAAACCTGGAGTGCAGGGTCAGGGCTTCAGATCCAATAATCAAACTATATTCAATAAAAATTACAAGGGGTTCCACCAGTGGGTACAGTAGGAAGATAGTCTTATTCAGTGAATACCTGTAAGGATTGATTATTCACAAATATTAAATATATATATGTTACTCATATGTACTGAATATATATATATTTATATGTAGCATGGAAAACCTATCAATATCTCCTATTGCACAGAAGAGAGCTAAGGATAGGATACTGCATTAATTGAAAGAAAAAACCGTAATGGCAAGTTATATAAATATCCTCCATGGCAAGATAACATACATATTTATACACTTGAAACAAGGTGAATTAACAGTTTGAACACAAGTGAAATGTTAAAAACTTAAACAGCCATTTATATAATCCTTGTAGCAACATTACATTATGCTTGATCGCTAAGATTTTACAGGTAAATAAATTGAATGTCAATAATTTTATAAATAATTCATCTTCACTGAATAAAGGTACCTGGAATTCCAGAATGTTTAGAGACCACCACTGAAATTAGTCAAGTCAAAATGTTGGAGCTTTGCTCAAGGAATTGGGCAATTATAACCAAAAGTAAACAAAAAAAACTCAACAAGACCAAAAAGCCGGAATAAACCAAAGGGACCATGGGGGGAGGATGGGGGGAGGGCAAAGACGGGGAAGAGGCCAGAGGGTGCACAAGGGACTGAGGTGATGGTGCACGTGTGAAATGGTGGTGGGTACTCCCTGGGGACTACAAATGATGTCAAATATAATTAATAAAAAAAAATGTTGGAGCTTTGAGTCTAGCATAACCTACTTTCCCAGAGGGTGGGAAACCCACTACATTTAGTTCATCATATTATGGTATATGCAAAGGTTTTCCCCACTATCCCAAAGTAGAGTGTTCTTATTTGGTATGATTGGTGGATTATTTTGGGGGAAATGTTATTACCATTAATTTATATGGAAATAAATCTTGAGCTTTCCCAGACCCAAAAAATTATCTACTGAATCATGCCAAATAGGAATGCATTCTGCTTTGGGATGAGTGTGTGTGTAGAAGGATGCCTTTTTCTAATAGTGCAGAGAAACAGGAATATAAATTTAATGCAACTTAGAGAATAATATTTTATAAGAAATTTTTTAAATGTATGGAATAGATAATATTTGTGCATTACATATTAAAATGAGACATTGAGTGCCATGGTAGTGATATAACTAAAATGTATACTTTATATGATTTGTAAATAAAGGCTTGGGATGAGGAACAGATATGAGAGGAAATCTGAAGAGGGGTGGGATTAATGTTAGCCAAAAGAACTTCCTAGTTATATAGAAGTCTGTGCAAGAGGTGTTTGTACTTTAGGGGACTTTTTTTAATACTATTTAGTGATCAAATTGATTGTATCTTTAAGTTACATCTCTTTGTTTTTAGCATGAATAATAGCTCATTTAGCTTAGTGGTTAATGAATGGGGACAAGACTCCTGCAAGTTTCCTACTTAAAATTATTAGTTCGAAATGTAAACAACAGTTATTTCTTTCTTGAAATGTCTAAAACTTTGGCAGCTGTTTTGTTTTCCCCACTCTTGGCATGTTGTACTTAGCTTTAACTGATTTGGGGTAACTACAGGACGTTCTATAAACTCATGCTTCCCTTTCAGTACTCAACTTTTCCATTCCTCTTATCATTGGGCTCAACATATATTTGGTGGGCATCTATTTGATACAAGTCTTTTATATGAATACCTGGTTGTGCTCTTTATTTTTAATTAATTATTTTAAGAGGAATTTATGGTGTAAACATACTTATTAAATATAATATCTCCTTGTTATTCCTAAATACAATATTGGTGGGTTTTTTTTGTTGTTGTTTTTTTACTAGATTATCCACCAGTTGATTATAACCTAGGACAAACTCAGGCAAAGCAACCACTCACCAGGCCTCTTTGGACAATGATTCCTTCACTTGACAGCTGAAGACACAGATCACTTATAAGTTTGCTTCTAGATCAAATATGCAATGATTTTTTTCCTCAAAGAATTATGTTAATTGAATTTTTGAAAAATCAAATAATAATTTATATTAAGTCCATAAATTGATCTAGGAGAACTTTGTTACAGGCTCTATTGTGAATTTAAGTTTCTATATTGTAAAAAACGTTCTCAAATTTATGAACTTTTTTTTAATGAAAAGGCAGAAAATGGTGATGATGAATGGGATCAGTGAATAAGGAAAGTTACCCAAACAGAAACTGAGTAACAGGGTAGATGTAGTCATCAGAATTTGGCCACATGGTTAAAACCCAAAACTAGCCAAGGTAACATCGCTAACAATTTATCCAGAAAAGTTGCAGTGACTCTTACCATGTTTTAATCTTTTAAAAGATCACTCTGAAAAAGAAAATAAAAGATTACTCTGATTTTATGTGCAAATGGAAGAGAGGAAGAGAAAAATATGGTGATACCAGTTAGAGGACCATTACAGGCAGCCAGGTGATTGGTGGATAGACAGTGGAGAATAAATGTGCAGACACAGCCTTGAGGATGAGTTTGGAAGTTCTGGGATATTAAAGTTTGCATTTCTGCGGCTGGGATGAGGGTTATTTCTGGCCACCATTGCCTAGCCCCAGGCAGACGGGGTAGAGAGCAGCAGAGCCCAGAGAAGTCTCACAGTAGCCCACGGGCTGGAGCTCTTCCTTTACAAGGGAGGGGGCTCAGCTCTAGGTAGATGGTGTGATTTTTCCAAACCTCACAAATGATAAAAGGCAAAATTAGGTTAAAAAAACTGAACCTAATATTGAGTTCTGCCCAGCATAGACTGTTATTGCTTCCTGAATCCTTCCCACTTTCACGGACAAGTTCATGGATCATGTCCTAGATTCTAGATGCATAAGCTCAGTGATTCCTCTGCTTGCTATCTAACTTTTTAAGCAGTTACATTGTTTTGGTTCTGTAGTTAATTTGGGAGGGTTACATCAAATTCTATCTATCATGTTTGGGGTTTGAAAGTTACTATGCAGAAGTCAAGACCAATGTTTTTTTTTATGTGAGAAGTTGGCATTTCTCCTTCTTGCACAAATGTCCTTTTTATCACTTTATTAGGTTATTCCTTGCTGTGAGTGCACAGACATAGATAAAGGGAGAAAAGGTAACTATTGATAATGTAAACTAAAAAGAAAGAGTTAACTGATAGAATTTCTTTCTAAAAGAGGATGAAATTTCACTGAATATAGCTTTAAAATAAAATAGCTTTAAAATAAATACATTCATTTTCTTTCAACGTGGGGACTGTTATGGATAAATTAATTTACTCCTTTTTAAGCTTATGTATTTTAGAATTTCTTATTGTCAGATAATCAGTCCAGACATCATTTGCCTATTTCCTTCCACCCCCAGAATTCCTAATGAATTTAGTGCATTGGTTGAGAAAGCATATAATAACTAAGTTAATCCTATTGACCAATTTGGGTACTTTGCCATTAGAATTAAATTCCAAATAAAGAGATATAAATTATTTATTTTACTAATTAAATAGAAATTTTGTTCTAAGATCCGGGCAGGTTTATTTAAAGGTTTATTCTGTTTTGTTGTACATGGCAACCATAACAATGCTATATAAAGACGTCCTTCTCCAGGGAAATGGAAGCATCCGGGAATGAGAGGACAGGATGACAAGACAAGAATCCTGACTTCTAGTCTTATCTCTGAATTAGGGAATATCTGACTGTAGCCAGTTACCTTGATTAGGCTATACCTCAGTTTACACTTTTAAAAATTAGGAGTCTTTTGACAGTCCAACTCATTGTGTGGCAAAGGCAAGTCGATAATATATTTCAAAGAATTAAAAATAGAGAAGCTTACACTCTAAGTCTAATTGACCCTGATTAGAACTTAGGCAAGGAAAAAATCAATTTGGAGTATTTGAAAAAAATAGTACATTTCAATTCAAGCAAAATACTACTGAAATGAAAAGTGATATAGAAAGGCATTAGTAGAGAGGGGTTAATGATAAAAGTAAAAGTAAGTGGATTTTAAATTTCTTACTCTGAGTTCCAGTCTTTGGTGTGTTAGGATGCTAGGCCAGTCAGAGTGATGGTTTGGGAACCACACAGGCACTTTTGTGTATACCCATAAATACATTAGGAAGCGATTTTGATTGTGCTGATTTTGATAACTATTGAGTCCATGAGGTATTTTGGGTGTAGGAAAAATAAGCTTTATGCACAGAGATGCTTTATAATCTTTATTGAGGATTCATTGTTAAAAGGAAGAGAGCACTCCCTCACTTTCATTCTCTGAAACTGTTTTCTTAAAAAATATTTTGTAGAACAATAGTTCTTCCAAAAATTCTGCAAATGTCCATGATCTAATAAGTTTGAGACACTCAGAAATCCATGGCATTTTTAAATCCTGTGCCATGTAATTTTATAAATGTGTAAGAATCTATGAAGGGTGTACTCAGATATATTCATATTTATATACAAAGATATCCTTTAATTGCCAAATGTGGTTTTCTCATGTGCCTCAATTTCCTTGTCTCTATTTTCTTTCTCTCCTTTCCATTTTTTAGTTTCAACTGCAAAAACAGATTGCTGAGGAAGAGACAAACATTTATTAAAATCTTTCAATATGTGAAGAAAAGAGCACAAATACTGGCTAAGGAAATGTACAAATTGCTCTCTCTATAAACTACCTTTTAGTAAGTTGGAATGCTTTCAGAAGTAAGACCTGTGACTACTGCCATATGGTGTGGGAGGTGCTGCAGCTGCAGCGCCCTCCAGCGGCTGAGGCTGAGGGGACGGCAAGGCAGAGGCTGGGAAAGGGCAGCCTCAGCAGACACAGGGAATGTAGGATGAGCCTGAGGTTAGAGCCTCGGGGTGAAGTGAGAATCACAGGGGAGGCACAGTGGTCAGCACACAGCAGGAACACACCCCAAATTCTACCAGCTGTAGAATTTTAGAGGAGACCCCTCAAGGCATCCTAGAGCGGCCAGGATGAATTAGATGCCTGTGGAAACCAGCAAAGCAGGAGGAAGAATCCCTTTCCCCAGATCTCCTGATGCATCGACTTCTTTTTAAACCAGACAGCAGCGTTTTAAGAAGGGGAGGACCGCACTCTTTGAAACGACAAAATAATCCTTGATAGGAAATTTGAACTTTGAATTAATAGAACATTTACCAAAAAACAAACACAAACCAGCCAAAAAACCCTGAGTCTAAAAAATTAAGTCTACCAGCACACTTGCATTGATATTGGAAGAAACATTCAGTATTTGAAACTGCATAATGCCTGGCAGCATGGTGCCTCATAGAATATCAGCCTAAAATAAATATGTACCAACTCTAATAAAAGTTCAAAATGAACTTCTAGATCTAGAAGGCAACTAAGTACTTTTGTTCAAGCTGATACTTCCCTTGGCTCAGAGCAAACATTTTGAGGAACTTTAGTGCTGTTTTCCCACAGTCCATTATTTGAGACAATGTTAGACAATCTGTTCTGACATTGGGTAAAGGGCATCTCCTTAAAGCAGCCTTATGGAATATCTATCACATAGATTATGTGTCGATCAGAACAAAACCCACATATCCTAGTGGAATAATACTTAAAACACTTTATAGAATGGATAGATTTCATAAATATAGAAATTAAAGTGTCAACAAGATTAGTATTTTTTTCTTGACCAATAAGTGATGCATTATTATGAATATATGTTTAGGTTGCCATTCTGTTTTCTGGGGGTGGGTTCACATCACAACAGCAGGGCTTTTTTTTAATATGTAATTTACTGATTTATATATGTTTTACAACATTGTTCATTTTTTTTTTTTACAATGTTTGCTTTCTTTTCTCAGGTGTAGAATTTCCACCACCTGTTCACCCATGCACTATCACCATAGTCTTTTGAGCTCTCATTTTGATCCCTTTCCCTCTCCTGCAGCATGTCTCTGATTTATAGTTGTCTGTTAATTTTTGTTTTGTTATGTATTTTATTGTTATTATTTTTTTCCCTGATGCCTTATTTGGTTCCCCTATAGTCCTCCTCTAAGTGAAACCATCCGATATTTTTCTTTTTCCTTTTGGTTTATTTCACTGAGCATAATCTCTTTTAGCTCCATCCACTTGACATTAGTTTATCTTTTTTGATTACTGAATAGTATTCTATTGTGTATATGTACCATATCTTCTTGATATAGTCATCTATTTTTGGGCATTTGGGTCATCTCCAAGTCTTACCTATTACAAATAGTGCTGCAATAAACATGGGGTACAGGCATTTTTTTGAATTAGTATTTTTGTGAACTCTGGGTAGATTCTTAGGAGCAGAGTTGCTGGGTCATATGGTAGCTCCATTTTTAGTAGTTTGAGGAATCTCCACACAGCTTTCCATAGTGGATGTACCACTTTCTGTTCCCACCAGCAGTGTTAGGAGAGTTCTTTTTTCACCACATCCTCGCCAACATTTGTTGTTGCTAGTTTTTTAAAAAAATGTGTCATCTTATGGGTGTATGGTGCTATCTCATTGTGGTTTTGATCTGCATTTTCCTGATTATGAGGGTTTTCAACAGCAGGTTTTTACATGCTACTGCATTGCTTAATAAGGGTCTCCTTTTACATCACTGATTTTCTACCTTCTTATAAACTTTCTGCCATAAATTGTTACCATGTGGTATAATTACCAAAGTAAGTTCAGTAAACCACTGTCTCTTGAAGTTTGCATTGTTTACTTTTTCCCTGCAAATCTTAGCCTTATCTGATTTCTTGCAAACTCCCAGATTGGTGACATTGCCAATAGCAGTGTTCTTTCCATAATAGTAGAAGCCAATCTGGAATTTCCAAATTCCTCTATGTCCAAGATACCAAAGGTTAAGATAGGATAAACCTGTGTTGCCATAAGGCAAATGAGTCTCAGCCCTGATTGTTTTAGAATCACTGGGGAGATTTTTGAAACCACAGGTGATTATAATATGTAGCTGTAGCTGAGAACCATCATCAAAATGAGTTGAGTTCAAGCAGAAATCAGACAGGAGTCACTCACTGAGCTAAGGGGGAGACTGATCTTGTCCTTTTCTACCCTCCATGTATATCTTCCTCACTGTACTTCCACCCTCTGCCCACTAGGTTTTGTTTGATTGGAGACAACTATCCTGTGTTGGAGACCACTAAGGTATGGAGAGCTGGGACAGGAAAAATATCTGGGTCATAGCCAGAAGACTGGCCATGGCTAAAAAATCGATCATCATGAACTGAAAGATTGGCCCATGCACATATCAGGATATTCTTTCTTGTGCCAGTGAGACCATTGCTGAGGGAGTCAACTAGATTAGAAGGGAGAGCAGTGCAGCCTAATAGTGCAGAACCTTGACAGTGAACGTGTGCCAGAATAATGCTAATGGTGATTGCCATAAAGCTTTGCGGCCAGTTAAAGCTGCTGCTAGAACACTTAAAGATTATAGAAAACCATTGTCTTGTAACTAACCAAAGGGGGGCAGTTTTTCTCAATAATGAGCTGTGCCCAGGAAAAGAGAGGCCTTGAGTCCCCTGGGGCCCACTTTTCTTAAACTATTTTGTGTCTGTCATTACTTTAGTTCCTGGTTCACTGGGGCCTCTCCTCAGCCCTGTTCACCAGAGTTGGACTCCAGCAATCCTGGTTTGTGACTCTGTATGGTTCTGTTTTCTTTGAGGGCAGGAAGAAGGAGGGATAGTAAAGAAAAAGGTAGAAAAAGCGTTGGGATTGAACTGGGACAATATTATGATCAACAAACAGGCTGAAGGTGCCATCTTTCTACCTGACATTGGGAGGATTTCGAAGTAAAGGGAAAGCATATAAACCTGAAGAACCGAGAATAAAACAGGGAGACAGAAGGTAGTTGTAAGCAAACAAGTAGTTCTGTTCAGGCTAATACTGTCCTAGCCCACAAAGCCTATTATGTGGGAATCTTCAAAAAAGCAGAAGAAAAATTCTTTCCCCAAAGGAAGGTAGGAAAGGAGAACACATTATGTAAATTGAAAATAAAAAATAATATGGTGGAAATAAGTTTGACCAAATGATAAGAAAACAAAATCTAAATAATGGTTTAAGACACACAGGATTTGACATTAGAATGAAAAAAAGACCAGCAGTATAATGTATACTTAAACAAAAGTTACAGAACATTAGGATGAATAGATTGAAAAGGACATATCACAAAAATATAAGAAAGGCTTTCAGAGAGCAGTGAGGCAGAGAGAACAAAGCGGGGAGGGAGCACCCCACTGTGTGTTTTGGTGAGAAGAGCCTGACTCTAAATCATATACCATGTTGTAAACCAATGTTACCTCAGTTAAAAAAAAGGTAAATCCTGGCTGAATTATTGACTCATTACAATCCTAATAGAAAGAAAATGTAACCAAAAATCTACATGACCTTGGGATTGGAACCCCTTCTTAAAGAAGACTCCTAAACTGCACACCATAAGACAAAATAATGGATTCATTTGACTACATAAATATTATTTCTGATCATTGTGGGCTATTGTGGACAGATTTAAGACTGTAGACTGGAAGATATTTTACTAATGTATAAAATAAATCCTTGTTATATGATCTAGAATATTTAATATCTCAAATATTTCACATTATTTAGAATATTTCATATCTAGAGTCTACTATTTAATATATAGAATAAGTGGGTCTCTGCCAAATCAAAGGAAAATTATAGAAAAGCAGATAGGAAAATGAACATAGGCTATGAAGAGGTATTTTACAAGGGGAAACAGCTAACACAAAGAGCAACTGGGCTGGATGATGTTTTGCGCACCAATGCCAGTTACTACCACTGAGAGAAATCACCATACTCAACCTCGAGTACCTCTGCCCTGAACAGAAAATCCTGTGCCTTGAAACATTTGCTTTAGATTTAAAGTCCACCAGGAGCATCAGATTGACTGAGCCCTAGCTGCAGGGAGTGTGGGAAAAGCGAGTGTCTTTAGACTTTGATTCTTGTAAAGCAAATTGAGTAACACCAAGACTTAAGCAATTAGAACATTCTTATAAATAGGAAAAGGATTTTGGATGAGGGTCAGCTACTATACTGATAAAACTCTGATACATTAAGCAAAAAAGGTTTAAGTCACTTGTCAAAAACACAGAGTAACAGGTGACAAAACTGGGTTCCAAGTCTACTTTACTTCTGGTATATTGTATTATTTCATGTAGATATAGTATAGTGATAGAAACAAAGCAAAAACATTGAAAAGATCCTTACAAGCAAAATATGTTCTAATAAAACCCACTATCAGATTAAGTAGTTTTTGGTGTTTCCTCCACTCTCCCTATTGCTCCTTCATCTGAGAGCCCATAATTCCCACACTTACTTCTGTAATGTCACTTTGACATTTTAATGCCTGTTTATACTTTCCTTATTCCCAGAATACTGCCAGATTTTTCAGGCTAGTGACCAACTCTTATTTATTTGTGTTACAGAGCTGGATCCATGTTAGGCACTCAATGAAATTTGGTTGAGTGAGCAAGTTAACAAATGATGAAAGTTAGAGTGACTCTAAGAAACCACTTGAACTTAAAAGATTGTGTCAACATAACAAAAACAAAAAGACAAGGACAAATCAGAAACACTTTTTGTGTGGGGAGAGGGAATGGGGTAAGGGCAGAAAGAGCACAAGGGACTGAGGTGATGGTGCACTGGTGAAATGGTGGTGGGAAATCCGATGGGAGTACAATTGATGTCAAATATATATAAATAAAGGGAAAAAAAAAATCATGTCGTCCATCTATTAGTCCTTGAAGAGAAGAGGAAAAGGAGTCCCTATCTACGTAGGTGAGATCTAAAACTAAACATAGAGAAAACTTGGGTGTTTTTGCTCAACTTCAACTGAGAAAACAGCTTGCCCTTTGCTCTCTGTCTGGGTAAATAGAAAACTAACAAGGACAGCTGCAAGGCATTTTGAATGATGGAAAAGATTTTATCATTTGACTTGTTGTGAAAATATGACTAGATGACCAAGCAAGGCCTAAGCTGATTGGGCTGGAAGCCCAAAGCCACAAAATATGCAAATGATTTCTCAACAGTCAATACACACAGAGTGTACAAAGTAATTTTCATCAAGGACACTATAAAGCCTTCAGTTATTTAAAAATCTTCCATTCTCTAAATTTTCAACATGTTCAAACAATCTGCCTAGCATTAAATGACTAGGTCAATCATACTGGGATAAAAAGTTAATTAATGTCATATTTTCCCCCATAAGTTTTCTTTTCACATTAAGTTTAAAACAATTTTGACTCAGAAGTAGAAATACATTTTTCACTTGAGCCCAACTGAATAATTTGTTAGGATTAGAATCACTCCTTTGAGCAGAAATGTCTTCTTAGAGCATCACAGTATAAAAACAGCCAAGGGAAAATTCTTTATCTGTCAAGAACTCTAGCATTAGAATCAGGCTTGATGAACACACTAGCAAAATAGTAAAATAAAATAAGTGGAAATAGTAGCAGTGCTATTTATTATTAAGCATTAAAAGAGATGGGAAAATTCCTTATAATTTTGGACTTAACTTTATAATATAATAAAAAGAAAATTATACTAGAAGGGGTGATATTGATAACAAATCTCCTTTTCCTCCATCCATCTTCATTCAAATCCAAACTTAACAAATACCATTTTTACTAGAAATGTGATCTCTTCTGACCCATAAACACAGAGTAATGGAAGAGTCTGGCGTGTTTGGTTCACAGCAATCTTGTTCGTTTGTTCTGAATGTCTTCTTTCATTCCTGAATTTTAAAAAAGAAGAGCAGCACACATATTGTTTGTTGTACTTGGCCAGTTTGGGTCCTATTTTATTTTATTTTTTTAAAGATTTATTTATGCATACAAGCACTGGGGTACAGGCCAGAGGTGTGGGGGGGTGAGAGGATTCACCACAGAGAGCGGGGAGCAGAACAGGCAGATCAACTGAAGTACACTGCTGATGGGAGCAGTGGGCACAGCAGGAGAGGTCTGCTGCGCCATGTGGGTCCCCTCCTTGGCCGGCAGCAGGGATTGAACTCGTGCTGCAGTGGCTGTGGTTTGCTTCATAGTGCGTTGCTTAACCCACTGCACCACCAGGGAGGCCCTGGGTCCTATTTTAGTCATGGAAGTTTTACAGAAAGCATTTGCTAATAAAAGATGGAGGGACACTGTTATGCCTTAGGAAGGAAACTTTAATAGGAAGAATTTCAAGGTAGATATATTTTTCATGAAATAAAGATTGTATTCTCCTAGCTGGATTCCTTCTATCTTTCCATTCATAAATGCATCATTCTCATTTACCTGTAAATTCAAGAATTACTTATTGGACTATGATTATGCACAGGGTTAGACAGTGTAGGGGTACAAGCAGGGCTGCATAAGCACTGTTTACAATAGGTAAAACTTGGAAACAGCCCAAATGGCCAAAAAATAGATGACTGGATCAAGAAGATGTGGATTATATATACATGATGGAACACTATTCAGCAATGAAAAAAGATAAACTAATGTCATTCGCAGCAACATGGATGGAACTGTTGGGAATCATGCTCAGTGAACTAAGCCAAAAGGAAAAAGAAAAATACCAAATGGTTCCACTTATAGGAGGAATACAAGGGAAGCAAATAAGGGGACCAGGGAAAAAAAATAACAGCAACAACAACAATAATAAAGCAACAAAACTAGCAGGCAACCATAAATCAGAGATATCTGTGTGGGAGGGAGAGGAAAAAGGATCATAACAGGAGAGAGAAGAGCACAAGGGACTATGGTGATAGTTGCTGGGTAATTTTGTGCTTGGAATTTTATGGGATTACACAATCATGTAAAAGATATAAATTAAAAATTAAAGAAAAGAAGACCTGCACACAGGATCAGCATGTTTTGGTGGTGACAAGCATGATATGAGCAGGGGAGGCCTCATGGCTAGTGTATATATATTAAATGGATTGCCTCCATTAAATGTATTTAAACCAGGTAAATTTCTATAATTAATTCATATTATATGCTTTATTTTACATTGCTAATGGAGATTCTTGGCACATTTTTAGAAAAGTGAGTCTTTCCATTGCATGCAAAGATGTTATTCAGAGGTGTTCAGGCAGCAATTATCATTAAATCCTTTAATAATTTACTGATTTATAATTTATTACAAATCATGGTGGATGAGTCAAATAATCTGCTATTTTAAAAAATCTGCACTTGGGGGGCCTCCCTGGTGGCACAGTGTGTTAAGCAACACACTATGAAGCAAACCACAGTCACTGAGTTCGATCCCTGCCACCAGCCAGGAAGGGACCCACATGGCAGAGCAGACCTCTCCTGCCTCGCCCACTGCTCCCCTCAGCAGTGTGTTTCAGTCAGTCTGCCTGTTCTGCTCCCCACTCTGTCTGGTGAATCCTCTTACGTCCCATGACTCTGGCCTGTACCCCAGCTCCTGTATGCATAAACAAGTAAATCTTTTTAAAAAATCTGCACTTGAACCTTTAAAACAATTATTTGCTACATACAGGTTATAGTAATAAATTCAGAAATACTTTTCAGTAAATTTTTTCAGCTCTACTTTCAAACTGCTCCCATATCGTGTTCTATATCACCACCATCTTTCTTTCTTTTTTTTTATTAGTTATATTTGACATCATTTGTAGTTCCCAGGGAGTACCCACCACCATTTCACCCGTGCACCATCACCTCAGTCCCTTGTGCA
>JAGFMF010011752.1:3942819-3959178 GCA_019455555.1 Galemys pyrenaicus
GTTCCTTTTTCTCCACATCCTCGCCAGCATTTGACATTGTTGGTTTTTTCAATGTGTGCCATTCTTACCGGTATGAGGTGGTACCTCATTGTGGTCTTGTATATCACCACCATCTTTCACTTGGGTCATGACAGAAACCGACTTTGTCTTTTGGCTTCTCTCTTTCTTCCCTTTGTTGATTATCTACCTAGTAGTCAAAGTGATCAAAGGGAATATTTACAAATCTAAATAAGATCACTTCTCTCCAATGTCTTCCCATCTAACCTATAGTGAAAATGTTTAATTTATTTTAGACTTTTTTTTAACTTTAGCTTTGTAAGACAGTTTCCCCCCTCTACCAAAGTACCTGTGCCCATATCCCATCTGCCACCCTCCCCCATTACTCTTATTCTCTGTGGTACTATCCATTATCTTCTTTTTGCTGAGTTCAAATTTTGATTTCTCCTATTGTTTGCATGTACTTGTTTTTGGGGTGTTTATATCCCAAAATACAAATTGATGACAACTCTGATGAGTGACAACTTTGTTGTGAATGATCTAAGTGATTTTTTCATTGGTCCAAAAAAATCTTATAATTACATATGTATGTTATTTTCATCTCTATGTAGAGAAGCTAAAATAGTGAGTAGAAAATAGTAATTATAATTTTCCTGCTGTTCTAATCCTCATTTTAATCTGGAGAACATTCAGAATGATCTTGAACTTTATACCAGTCTCGGGAGAGAACTAAGTGAGAGGTAAAGCTCTGCTTAGTTTACAAAATACTAGGTTCCGTGGTCATGCATCTCATTCCTCAAACCCCTGACTGTACCTGTTCTAGAGACTGTTTAGGATCTACCTAAAAAGACAGGGGCTTTCTTTCCCTGAAGCAATTAAATTGAAGTCACTTATTTGTGTTTCCTTCTTAAAAAATGTAGTTGTAATTTAGCTTTGTATATGTTAGTAATTTCATTGTGGAGAGTAGCACTCAAGATGGAAATGGTATTCACTTACACCAGCCACATCAATTGTGTTATCTCCTTGCAAATGTTACAAACAAAAAACAGCAAGAAAAAAAACAGAGAAAGGAAAGAAAAGAGGGTGGAAGAATGGACAAGAGAGAGAGAATTCAGATTAATAAGGAAAAATCCCTCAGAATTATGTAATCTAGCCTATCTTAGATGAAATTTATTTTTTTTTATTATTTCCAAAAGGACTTCACTAAAAAGGCAGTCTCTTTCATAAGATGGACTTTCGCTGAAGATTCCAAAGACTTGTTTAGAATCAAACTACAGGATGAATTATAATACTGCTAGTCTCTCAGTTCTGAATATTATTCTTTAGGAGTTTTTCTTCTTTTCATATACCTTCGTTAAGACCTTGTGGAAAATGCTGTCACAATGATAGGAGAAATACGAGGCAATAGAAGTATCTTTATCCATGACATTTCATAGACAGATTATTTGTCATTATTTTTTATATTATTGTCACTATAAACTGTTTGTGTTGCTCCAAATTGATATTGATATGTACATATTGTACAAAGAAAAAAATTAGATTCATTGTCATTTACTAGGAGCATATAATAAATGACTTTTGTTGTTGTTTATTTTGTTTTTCAGCGTTAATCCTCCAATATTTCTTCTGGGTGATATTTTGAAAAAGCTAATATCTTCTCCCCAAGTCTTTATATAGCCACTCATTCTCATTTTTCTGAGATGTCTGTTGGTGACCCACTGGTAACAATAAGATGTGATATATCGCTTGGTGTTAGTCTAGGTGTCCATAACCAAAGTAACTGCGTCCTTTGCTCCACCTGTCCCAATATAGAAATTTTGGTCAGTTAGGTTCTAAAGAAATATCTTTCCACACAGTTCTATCCTGTGAGAACACAGTTGAGTATGGAAAGTGCAGAAATCCTGTTTCCTTGGCACGGGTTAATGAAAACTAGATATAAAATTTCCGGCTGATTTCTTCCTGCTGTCTTAAATATAACCGAACTGCTTCCCTCACCAGCAGTTTATCTGGTCCAGAAAATAAAAAATGATTTTTAGACTGGTCCTAGAAAACCCAACTTAGGAAAGCAAATATTATGAAAAAAAAAATCCAAATGATGCATTCCAGAACCAGCCAAAATAATAATTAGTCACCATTTGTCATTCAATGTCAATACTATTCTTGAACACAGTTTGATTAGGCATCTTTTTTGTGAACTGTATCTTTATGCACCTCTAAGTCTTTTCAGAATATATCCTCTACTTTTATAACCTTTGGGCATACTATCCTTAAAATCGACTCTAACCTAATTCTAATCATTCATAAAAAAGATTTCCAAAAAAATCACTGCATATTGATTTTACCTACAAAGGAATTTGTAAAAAATATTAGTTGAAAAAAGAATGTATACATTCTAGTAATATTTCTTAGAGACTCATATATGTCAGTATATAAAGATCTATTTTATTCTTTTAAAGGTTTTAGAATATTTCATCACATTATATATATATATATAAATCTACAGACACTTTTAACTATTCCCCTACCTATCCTTATTAAATGGAAAATTGCAGAATTGATAAAGGGAAGCTCATCTTTTATTATTATTTTGAGCTGCTTAAGATTTTTAGTTGCATAACAAAAAAGAATAATTTGCTACCATATCTGCCATATGTTCTGATGAACTGAAACAAATAAATCTTGGTTATGAAACAAAACATGTCAAAACATTAATACTTAAAAACACTTAGAACGGTAAATGAATCAATCTCTGCCAGAAAAGCGTTACTTGGCGATTGTAGAAACCAAGGGGTCCCTCCGTGAGCTCTCTCAGAATCCTCACCCTTTCTTACCATCAGGTGGGTGGACACAGAACACTTTATGCTTCAGACAACATCTGCATCCAAAGCCTGGAAGAGTCTTGGCTCTGTCACTGCCTGGCTACCCGCATTATTGCTGCCAGCTCGACTAGACATTTTTAAGGTTGGAGGCTTTTTGCCGTTTTCAAATTGAGTGACTTATATTACTGACTGTGTAAAATTTTTGATGCATCAACATGAGGTACAGGGGAGTATCGCTGAGGAGTAAAAAGCAACTAGGTGATGTGTGCTCCTGTTTTAAATGTTGTTTTCCTGACCAGAAGTCAACAGGAATGTGGAGAGCTTCTTAAGAACACAATTTGATGCCTTGTTTTCCATAATCCTTTCACAAGAAAGAACAAAACCTGCTCTTAACTATTGCCTGATCAACAGGCAAATTCCAAATTATGAAATCTGAATTAATACACTCGTTCCTCCTCATTCACGGGGATAAGTTAGTTCCAAGACCCCTAGTGGAAATCCGAAACTACGGTGAAGCCTAAACACCACACATGGTGTGTTGTTTTTCCATTTTTTACACACCCATGACAAAGTAATTTATAAATTAGGCAGAGCAAGAGATTAAGAACGAATAATAATAAAACAAAACCATTACAACAATATACTATAAAAAAAGTTATGCGAATTTGGCTCTCTCTTGCTCTCTTTCTCGCTCAAAATATCTTATTGTCTGTAATATATTTAGATCCTGATCCCAGGTAACTAAAACCAAAGAAAGTAAAACCGCAGAAAAGGGCATTACTGGAACACTTTCCAAATTAGAATTTCAAAACCAGAGCTATGCAGGGCACAATTAAGTACAAACTTTAGCAGGACACATAGAAAACCACATCAGTCATTTAAAAGATGTCCATACAAACGAAATGATATAGACATTGGGGGAAATAAACCTTTGTATCCTACTTTGAAATCATATGGGCTTAAATTTGTACTTAGCTATATAGACAATGCAAACGGCAATGGAATAATTAAAACACTCTTAACAAGAAGCATGCTTTGGAATGAATTAGGTCACTGAAGGTTATTAAAGCTTGCACCCATTAAGGTGGTGTGGTGTTAGGGTAAACATTTGTCACACTTGTTGCCCAAACATATTTTGGTGCCCACATCAAACAAGATGGGTATTTCAAAGGACTAGCTGAAGCCAGAAATAGATAAAGTTAATCATGATGCAAATTTAACCTTTGGTTTCACTACTGGTCTCTCTCCAGCTTATTTTAGTCTCTACTGTTGTGTTAAGAATTCATTGTAGGGCCTCCCCTGGTGGCGCAGTAGGTTAAGCAACGCACTACGAAGCAAATCGCAGCCACTGCAGCACAAGTTTGATCCCTGCTGCCGGCCGGCGGGGGGGGGACCCACATGGCATAGCAGACCTCTCCTGCCTCTCCCGCTGCTGCCCTCAGCAGTGTATTTCAGTCCATCTGCCTGTTCTGCTCCCCGCTCTCTGTGGTGAATCCTCTCACCCCCCCACACCTCTGGTCTGTGCCCCAGTGCTTGTATGCATAAATAAATAAATCTTAAAAAAAAAAAAAGAATTCATTGTATCTCTTTCTAAAAAACTAGTACAAACATACCTGAAATTCATGATTAGTTTTAAATTTTTGTATGTTTTTTTAAAAAGAAAGTCAAAGTATGTAATTTGATATTTGGTGGTAAATTAAATACTTATAAACTTATATTGAGAGAGAATTAAAAATGCTTTACCACCTTAATTAACTTTTGTCTTTAAGTGATTCTTGATCAAAGATGACTGGACATCTTTGGAGTTACAGGGCATTTACAATTTCAGAAACACTTAGTAATGAAAAACTCCTATTTAACAGAAGTTACATGAATAAATTATGTACAATCTTGACAGAAAATCTAAAAAACTATCATAGTATCTGAAAATAAAATAGTCACTATTATGTCATTGTAATGGTCTCCATTCCTATCTCCCACAGTATTTCTTTTTTTTTAAGATTTATTTTATTATTTATGCATACAAGAACTAGGGTATAGGCCAGAGATGCAGGGAGTGAGAGGATTCAACAAAGACAGATTGGGGAGCAGAACTGACAGAGCTACTGAAATACACTGCTAAGGGGGGGAGAGGGTGAGACAGGAGAGGTCTGCTGCACCATGTGTTTAGCTCCTTGGGCACTGGCTGGTGATAGCTTGATAGCACTGAGACTTTAACCCCTGCACCACCAAGGAGGCCCCACTCCCCCAGAATTTCTAATTATCTCTCATCTTCTAATATATATTTGAAATGAATGAGATGTCATTTGAATAAATATTCTGAAGGATGTCAGTCACCTATAGAATCTTTAAAGGCTATAAAACTACTTGGCTTGGACTAAAAAAATATACTGGTAGAGCTGTAGAAATTAATCTAGAACTTTGAATCTTTGGCTACACCCAATCCTTGTCCATGATGGTATTGATTTCTCAGTAGCCTACAATTTATCATGAGTCACCTCAAAACTATGCAATTTTCCCAAAGAAAGTGCTCAGAATGGTTAAGGGCAGCAAACAAATTAGAGATAAGGCAAAGAAGGACTTGTGGGATTGTTATAATATATATAACAATATACTATAGCTTGTTTCTCTATAATAAAAGTGTGCATTTCTTCCAGTTCTGCACACCTACCAGTAGAAATTAATATTATCTTAGAATGTTTATATTTATTTTCTTACATCATTCTTAATTTTTGGACAATATTTGATTTCTCCCTTCAGGTGTAGTCCCTGTAGTTCTCCCACCACCACAGTGGCCCATCACCACAGTCCCTGTGCTCTTTTCATGTAATATCACTAATATCTTTAACTTTTCCCTTGGTGCAGAAACTGAGTGTTTTGATTTAACCAGTTCTTGCCTAATATTATGCAAACTATATTTAGTTTCCAAAGACAACCAGACTTATTCTAGCATATTCAGTTCCCACATTTTAGAAGTTCTTTTGCTGTTATAACATAGCTGTTATTATATTTTTCTATATTTCTACTATTTATCTAGGTAATTTTCTATGGCACTTTTTACAATTAGTATTTTAATAAGTATTTTTTGTTTGAAATAATTTGATGGTAGCGTCTTGCTGACATAGTAGAAAAGTAACAGTTAAGAAACTAGATATGGAAACTTGGTTCTGACATTATTTTACACAATGAACCGTATTTAGGGAACTGTCAGGATAATAAAGGCAGCGAGCAGAGTTGGGGCGGGGGGCACAGGGGCAGGTAGAAAACTGCCTTAATGTGCTCTAACTCAGACATTTCAACACTTGGTTTTGGCTCTGTGCACAGCCCCTGTAAAAAATCATAAGTCAGAGCATAGTGAGAAAGCTGGAACCTATTATCTGAAGAAAGGATAAAATGACTTGAAGAATTACCAAAAAAGATATAAAAAAAAAACTAGTAGTGAAAGGGATAGGATGAGAGACAGGTGAAAGGGAGGGGGAGGAGAAGGGTAGATAGAATATTTATGCTCTATTTTTAAATATTTTAAAGTTATCAGGGAAGACAGGATTGAATTTATCCTTTGTGAATGCACAATGCTATATTCAAATCCTGTAGTTAGAAAACACAAAGAGAATAATTTCAGGCTCACAAAAGGAGCTGTCTGTAAGTCAGAGACTGTAAACGTGAACTGTCTTCTCAGGAGACAGTGACTTCTCTCTCCCTGATGGATGCTGACTTAATTAAAGCTTGGGTATGCTGTGGAAGACATGGGACGCTGGACCAACCAGGTTCCTGTTGGCTCATTCTTTCGTGTATCCAGTCATTCCTATGAGAAAGTCTTTGCCATCATGCCAGTCATTTGAGGTTTAAAAGAAAAAAAAATACTGTTTTCACAATTTCAGTCCATTTCTAGTTAGTTGAAAGTATAAACCACCACAAAGGTAGTCAATTACTGTAGTTTATTAAGTTTCTCTTTTAAAAATGATTAATGCTGAATATTTTTGCATAGAAGTAGCTTTTGGTTTTATGGAAATTCTGAGTGAATGATTTTGCTGCTTATTAACTGCAACCTGTTAAAATTCAACTAGTTGATAAATGTAAATAAGGAAACAAGTGCTGGGGAAAACAGCAGAAGATATTTCTTGAGAAAGGTTTCTGAAGATGAACTCTCCAAGGGCAGACTTGTCATTTGCAACAGAAAGGAGATAAATATTTTGGAGGAGGAAAGGAATGAATTAGTAAGAAATCCCTAAAGTGTTCACATTGTCTTCCCCTATCAAAAAGACATTGTTTTCACAGAGAATTTAGCTTTAAATAAAGCATTTAAAGTTGAAATGTAAGTGTGCATTCTGAAGATCTCAAAAATATTTACTAAATTAATAATTCTTTTTCTCATTATGCCTAACCTATGTAGCAGACTGATAACTACAGGCTAGCTGCTCTCAAAACATAAACAGGGCATCATCCCTTTTAGTTTGATTATCAAATAATCCCTTGAAACTTTTAAGACAATTTGATTTTCTGCTCAAGCAAAGGAAGTGAGCAGATTTTAAAAATAACCGGAATGACCTGAAACAAGAAAACTGACACTAAAGAGGTTTCAGACTTTTGTTTTTGTTGTTAAAAAAAATGTAATTTCATTTAATAACTTTGATAGAGCCATGTTAAATAATACCACACAATAGTCATAGAAATGTTTTCAGTGATAAGTGTGCGTGTTGTGGAGTACATGCAGAGGACATGAAATGCAGATTCTTGCTCCAGAGCAGTACAGCCCAGAGAACTGCCCTACATGATGGAATCTTCTGTATAGGTGCCATCCTATAAGACGACCACCATCCACATCCGGCTGACATGCATTTGAAAAGTGTCTATTACAAACTGAAGAAAAAACTATTAAACACTTAGGGACAAATCTGACAAAAAATAGGGAAACCCCTTACAATGAACAACATAAAGCATCACTGTCTAAAGAAAGGACATCATCTACAGACGGGGAGAAAATTTTTGACAGACGGGGAGAAAACATTTGCAAAGCCCATATTTAACAAAGGATGCATATTCTGAATATTTAAAGAATTATCAAACACAAAAATGATTTCTTAATTAAATGAACAAAATACTTGAATACACACTTCAAAGAATGTGAATAGTGAATAAACAAGCATCATTATCTAATTGGAAAATTCACATTAGAACTAGGGTGAAACATTGCTTACACAACGTTTAAATGATTAGAAATAAGTTTGGTGCAGAAACCAAAATACCCAACTGATGGGGATATAAAATATATATGACTTACATATATATAAAAGATATGACTGTGGGTCACAGTTTAGCAGCCTCTTACCAAGTTAAACATACACCTACCAAGTGATTCACCCATTCCACTTCTAGTTATTTACCCAAGAATAGTGAAGCAAATGCCCATACAGTACTTATAGGTGAACGTTCAGAGCAGCTCTGTTTATGATAGCTCAAAACTGGAAACAACTAAATGCTTACTAACAAGTAAGTGGATGAAGGAATTGTGGGTAATCCATACAAAAGAAAAGTATGGAACAATTTTAAAAATAAAGTTTTGATAAATATGAATGACTCTCAAAATAATTGCAATGGGCAAAAAGTACAAAAATTGATACACACAACTATATTGGAGGTTTAAAGGACCAGTGGGACAGCAGAGACGGCAACGGATGCAAAAAGGAACAAGTGATGTTGCTAACAGTTGTGTTCAGGCTAGTAAAGCAAGCAGAGAGGATAAAGGGGTTTGAGAAAATGGGGGTTAACCTAACATAGAGGTTTGCATTCCCTTCCCTACACTTTTCTAAGTTCGCTTCAAATTCCATTCTTCTCCATCCCTTTGTGAACTCTCTGATTCTATTTCTCACTCCAAAAGTGTCTCTACGCAGAACTCACAAAAATTGTTATAATTGACCTTGTGCACAAGATTCAATGTTATTGTTTTAATGAGCACGTAAGTCATTCACCTTTATTAGAGTGCAAGCTACTTACAATGAATATCTGAATCTGATTCACTTTTCTATGCCACACAACTTAACACATTACCTGTCCCACAGGCTCCTAAAGAATGTCAGTTGAATTCCTGTCTGGGAAGACTAACTGGGCTTAATATTCAGCATATACTTAGCATTTAGCAGATGTCCATATTCACCAAGAGATTCCTTCTTTCCATGGCATTGTGGAGCATCCAGAAGTAGTCTGATGTCTCTGTGTGTGGAAAGGTCTGGATGCAGAGATGAAAGGAGGTTTATGACAAGTGCATTTTCAAGGGTGTACACTCTTCTATTGCACATCATGAAATCATTTCTAATCATTACTTTTGCTAGAGTTGGGAATCTAAAATTTCCTTGTTTGGGATCTTTTCGACCTTGATGCTTAAAAGCCATTGGCATGCAGTTTAAAAATGTAAGCAACATTATTCTTCTTGATTCATTGCTTCCATAAACAGTGTTAAATATAGAATTATAAATATGAATCAGTTATGCAAGCTTCAGGGCTTCCCCTTCAATAACTACATTGTTTTTGATTGCCTTGTTGGCAGCCACATATTAACTACATATTAGCCATCTGTGATTGAGTCCCCCACATTGTTAATGACTCTAATTTGCTATCAAGAAGTACTGGTTAACTCAATTTCACTAATTTGAAGTTAAAGATTAATAACAAATAATCAACTATATACTTATTTTTGTCTTGGAAAATCTAACCTGGGAAGTTATTTCTTTATATCAGTTTTTTTTTCTAATGTAATTTTATTACAAATTTGCTATATTTAAAATGAAAGGCTTTTATTTTGTGATATATTTTAAAAGGAGAAGATAAAACAGCTTATTTTGCACATGGCAATTTAAGAAAAAAATTGTGAAAGAATCTGCATTTAGAAACTTTTGGATAGTTTTCAAGACATGACCACAGATATACAAATACTGGGCAAGCAAGGGAGAAAATCAGTTTATTCTGGTGAAGGTAGTTTATTCTGGTGAACATCGTATAAATGAGGTTAAATATAATTTCCCTACAAGCTGTGCCCCTGAAAAGCTTAAGTTTGTGTGCTGATACACATTTCCAAACTCATCTTAAATATAATTGAATAAGTGCTGGGTCAAATAAGATAGTAATAAGTCTGAATATATTGAAATATTTAAGAAAGCATATCTTAATTCAAAGAATGCTGGATAGCAATGAAAGCAAGAAAAATTGTAATTATTAAGGCACATAATGGCAGTGATTACCCAAAAATTTTATAGGGAAGAAGCTGCCCTGACTCTTTTAGTTTATACTACTTGGATTTTGTTAAGGGTCTTAAATGGGTAGTTTATTGTTTTTCATTAAATTTGAAATTTTTAGCTACTGTATCTTCAAATATTCATGTAATGATTGGACAGGGACTTTCTTAAATATTTACAGTAATAAGTTACCAGTCTTTACCAATTAAAATTTAAGTCTTTTATGTTTTTAATATTTTTAGTGGTAAATTCTAATCTCCATGTGGTCTATGAGATTAAGGTGTGGTTCATTGGCTGTGTCAACAATTGTGTTTTTGAGACTATTTCAGAAGTGTGATGGAAAGGCGAATCCAGAATAATGTTCAGGGAGAAATTAACCTCCAAAGTCAAGGAAGAGATACTGCTCCTCCCTAGGATATAATGCTATAAGGGAAAAGGATAAAGTTTGTTGAGCAACAGTTTCCTCCTCATAAATCACATTTCTCTGTTCCTTATTAAATGTTATATAATTTAAAAAGTTAAATGAATTATATAATCAAATGAGAATGGAAAATTTATTTAAAGTCAAATTTAAAGGTACTATTGTAGTACCTCCATACAATACAATACTATTCAGTAAGAAAAAGAATGAATTATTAATAGATGCAATGACATGGATGAATCTCAGCTGTAGCATCCTAAGTAAAAGATGTCAGATTCAGAAGTTTACATATTCTTTGATTTCATTATTTAACAGTTCTGAAAAAGCAAAATTAAAAGGACAGAAAATAAATCTGTGGCTATCAGGCAATGGGGAGTGTGGAATAAGTTGACTAAAAAAGGAAATTAAAGAATTTTAGAGTGGAGGAAATGTCTATGCTTTGTTTGCCATAATGGTTATGTACTATATGCATTTGATAAAACTCACAGAACTGTACATCATACATAGAACTGAATCCGAAGATTCAATTAATACTTGTTATGTGCAATTTTTTCCCATATGTTTAAAAATACTTAAAATGGGGGCATCTCATGATCCAAAATTTAGTGAGGCTTATCAAGTGCCCTCTGGTTTGATTTTTATTTCTAAAAATGACCAGTTTGTGGGTAAAGCTCATTTACATTTGACAGTTGTCAGTGGCATCTTTGATTGACTTTAAATAGCAAAGGAGGATGTTATGCAATTTTCATCTAGATATATAATGACATGGTGAATTTACTTTGATTATTGTTAATAATTTGAATACATATTTAATTGCCATCCTTTTACTTTTGTGGTGATTAAGAAATTCATAATGATACTAACACACCAGAATTTTAAGATATTCTCCTAATTATTAAACTTGAAAAAATCAAAAAGGATATTTTCATAAGTCTACAAAATAAAAAGAGCTAGAAAATTTTTATCTTTGCTTCATTTGTGAGTTTCAGTTTTACCAATTTCTCCTCAAGTCAACTGCATCTTCAGGACATGAAGTGCTTGGATAATGGCATGAAATCTCTGCTAAAACCTGTTCTCATTTGGATACACAAATGTATTTCTCCTTTTGTTTCTATTAACTAAAATCTAGAGTTGCAATGAAGAGAAACATAATTTAAATATTTAAATTTTTTTTTTCTAAAGGTAACAAAGAAAATATTCATTAATAAAATAAAATAAATAATATGATTAGAATCCAATAACATTCTCATAAGTCTTTGGACAGGTATATGATTTAAAGAATATGTTTGAAGCTTAATTGCATTATGGGAGTCATATACACTTCCTCAAACAACATGAAAAATTTTAGACCACTTCATGAGTGTTTAGATTTATATGTCAAACCAAAGAAAAATCAGTCCAGTAATTCATTTAAGCAATACAAAAGGTCTATGACCATACCATTCTTAATGTGCCCAGTCTCTTCACATCTCAGAAGCTTAGCAATACAAAAGGCACTATTCATCTTTAAATATCTTACTCTTTAAACTGTCACAGTATAATAAAGACTGTATTTTTCCACTGTCAGATAACCATATTCACTTCTACATTGATTTATTTTAACTCAGAAACAAAAACGTTCCATCATTCTCCACATGCTAGTGAGTGCTACTAAAATAAGTTTTTAAAACATTTGTTACAAAGCAAAAGAGTAAAGGTATTCTGATGTTTCCTGTAAACATGCCACTTTGCAATTTTTAGAACCCTTAGATAAGGGGACTTTTTTTTTCCATAAAATTAAAACATTAAAGCTGTAGTAAGTAATCGTGGGCTTAGTGGTGTTTATTTTATACTCTTGCCATGTTTGCATTTGTGAATTTTAAAGTCAGTCAGTGAATTCTACTTACATACTAATTTATTTTTAACTGAGGTAATATTTGGATACCCCCATCAGGTATTGCCACCATAGTGCACACACCCACATATAACCCATCTTCCACCATCATAGTCCTTTGTGTTCCTTCCCTCTTCACTCTTGCCCCTCCCTGACACCTCTTCCTCCTCCAGGCTTCAATTCTATTACCAGCTTTCAAGGGTTGGTTTTTTAAGCTTATCTTTATCATACCCTTAGTTTGACTCCTCTGTACTCCACATATAGCCAGTGAATTTTAGAAATAAAACAAAATCATTGGAAAAACTACATTTCTTGGGAGAACTTGTTTTATGCATTCATAGGTGTTTTGTTACTCGTCAGTAAATAGCTTAAGACTGGAAGAAGAAATGACCCAGAATCAACAATCAAGTTCAAATTAGTATCTGGGGACCTCTATGAATACAATAAACCCAAGACATCATTCCAGTAGGCTTTCCAGGTAAGTGCCTTTGCTAAGTGTTCTGCTGAGGGGTGGGCAAGCCTGCCAAAGAGCTGTGAAATGAAATCGTTGAATAGTACTTTTGTGATCGGCTTTCTGTGCAACCTAATGTCTTATTTTTTATTTTTCCAACAAGAAATTAATTATTAATTCACTTATCCACACATGTGTATTAAGTGTTTACCATTACTGGTCTATTGCTATCACAGACTGCTCTGGAGCTTAATAACTAACCTAGTTGTTATAAACATGTGGATGAAAGTTGTAAGTGGAAGGAAGGCCAGGAGGCCAAATTGATGTGTCACCTGTTAACCCCAATGGGTGGTGGGGTTCACCTGGTGATGCTATCAGGGTCTCAATATCACATGCTCCAAAATTAGACTTTTCCACACCAGTTGATAATCAATTTCTGGTCAGTGGACTAATGCTAAATGAACCTCCCTCCACATTTATATGTAAGCCAGAATATTATTTTTTTTCACAGTAAGAAATTCTTTATCAGTGACCAAAATGGTCAATCCTTTGTAGTACTTCCTTTTCCAAAAGTGACTATTTCAGCAAAGAGTAAGGCAAAGGAGGTAGCTATTCCTAAGCAAGATGTGACTAGCTAAAACATGCTAATCTTACAGTAAAAAAACAGTTCTAGAATGAGCAAGTTCCCTGAACTAAGACACTGCTCCACTTTCTTTGCTCCTTCCCAAGTTCTGCGGATACTTTCCTATTTATATATAAATATTTTGATTGAGCTAAATTAACTGTCCCCAGTGGAGGAACTGTTTTAGAGTCAGAAGTCAATTTGTCTCTTCCTATCATGTGCTGATTTAGCAGCATAATGGTATGTATTATATTACCCTAGAAATAGCATCCTGGAAAACCAGAGAAAGTATAATATTTATTTTTATTCTCAGCATTTTTATAATTTTAGACTCTCCAGTTTCATTAAAGAACTCTTGAAGAGTAGAGTCAATGTTTCTTCCGTCTCCATTAATGAAGAATATGCCTGCAATAATGGACACAAATAGTTTCCAGTGACAAGAATACTAAAATACTTGCCTGTTCTTTGAAAAACATTCTCCATAATCTCTTCTTCATGATTTCTTTATAATCAGAGAAAACTTATATCCAACCATTCATTGAGCATATATTTATTGAGTCAGAATACCCTAACCTCCGTCAATAAACAGAAAGAAATGGATCTTTCCCTCAAGCAACTTATAGTCCAGTAGAAAAAATGGGATAGTTATCCATCATGTAATACCATCTAATAGAATTCTGTACATGGCATCTTGAAGGATACAGACTTCCTTATCCCTGACTGTAGAGCAGGGTGTCCTTCCTTTACAAGATTAAAAAAATAAGACACAAATAGAAAATTTTAAAACAAGGAGAGAGTTCAAGATAGTTTTTGAAAAACAATGTGAGTAACTCATTAGAGTCTTAATGAAGAGCTCGATTAGAATTCAAAGGGTTAGAGCGTGGTTAGTTGTTAAATCAACTTAGCAACTAAGTTCCCCTCTGTCAGTTACAACCTTAGAATAGTAACTCAAAAATCAAAATCTCTGAATCACATATTAAAATGAGGCAGAGCTAGTCTTTACAGCTAGCTGTAAAATTGAATAAGATCATAAAAGTAAAAGGATCTTAAAAATTAAATCATGATGCCATTGTCAGATATTTTTCATGATCCTTAAAATACGTATAGCACATTTGCTATAAAAGCAAACTCCATCAAATGACTAGCATCTGTCTTTCATATCTACTACTCTTCGATGGCTCTTCACTTTTAGCCAGTTTCGATGGCTCTTTTATAGGTTAATGAAAAGATGAAAACCGGTGAGCACTGAAGGCAGTCACATTCCAAAATGTGTGTACGTGCACTCTGACTGACTACACTTCCTTCGTACTAAAGGTTATTTAGTAAGTCTCCTTAAATCTCAATCTTATGTCCACTGCCATGACATTTCATACATTTTTACTGGTATTTATTTTTATGTGCATAATATATCTCTGTTTATTATTTTTCTACCTCCCACTGTTTTTCATTAATAGATGGCAAAGTAAGTAGATTTTTTCACTTAAAACTTTATGCTATCACAATTCTTATTTAGCTTGATGCTAATATTATTTATGGTTCACACAACTAAGAAAAATATAGTTAACTTGTTAGATGCCTAGGTACATGAAAATTAGAGAGGAAAACATACAAATAACCTCAATGAAAATGGCAATTTAAAAAAGAAACATATACAAACATTATCATTCCAAGCAGAACAAAAGAATATTTTAAAGTTCTTTACTAGGAAGCATTGGAAATGTAATGTTAATTTTTGAATCATTTTTGAATTTGTAATAAATTGAAGACTAGAATCTTTGAGAAATAATTTTGACCTTAGAAAATTAAGTTTATATGGAATGAGGGCTCTGTTCTTCCATTTCTGGAGTACAAATTCCATCTCTAGACACTAGTGTTTTTCTGTATCTTGTTCTATCTACCTCAATGAACCAAAGGATTTCTACACCAGGATAACTTGAGAAACAATAGAGAGAATCTGGCCTTGCTCTCCCAATTGGCCCAATTGGCTGGGTCTGACCATATATTAGCAAGTTATATTAATAGACAAAAATGTTTTTTTTTTTAAGATTTATTTATTTATGCACACAAGCACTGGGGTACAGGCCAGAGGTGTGGGGGTGGTGAGAGGATTCACCACAGAGAGTGGGGAGCAGAACAGGCAGATCAACGGAAGTACACTGCTGAGGGGAGCAGCGGGCACAGCAGGAGAGGTCTGCCGCAGCGCCATGTGGGTCCCCCCCCTGGCCAGGGGCAGGGATCGAACTCGTGCTGCAGTGGCTGCGGTCTGCCTCATAGTGCGCTGCCCAACCCACTGCGCCACCAGGGAGGCCCTGTTGTTTTTTTTTTTAATGGAAGGACCAGATAGGGTCTGATGATGGCACATGCACAAACACTGAGATTTTAGTTATCATACTCTTACAAACACAAGAGAAATCTCTTTGACATTTTAAACAAAATTCCATTAAATTTGGAAGGAGTGTGTAAAATTCTTTCTCCACTAATAATCTGCTTTTGCATTTGTCTAACCTCGGATAGACAAATAAAGGTTTGTCTTGGATACCGGATAGAAGTTAAGAGAATTGCCAAAACCACTCTCAAGACTGATCATTCACTTGGACTCACACAACTCACTGCAAGCAGTCATGCTTACAGATGTGATTTATTGCAGGCAAAAGATACAGATTAAAATTAGTCAAGTGAAGAGTAGACTCAGGGTAAATATCAAATGTGAGGTTCCCATTATCCTCTCCCAATGGAATCAAGACATACTATTTTTCCCAATATCAATAGGTGAAAACCCTTTTGACAACCAGTGAATTTCTTTTTTTTTCCTTTTTTTTTTATTATAGTTATATTTGACATCATTTGTAGTACCCAGGGAGTACCCACCACCATTTCACCCGTGCACCATCACCTCAGTCCCTTGTGTACCCTCTGGCCTCTTCCCCATCTTTGCCCTCCCCCTTCC
>JAGFMF010011752.1:3959468-3993218 GCA_019455555.1 Galemys pyrenaicus
CCCCTAGTTTCTCATTTCTGATTGCTGAATAATATTCCATTGTGTATATGTACCACATCTTCTTGATCCAGTCCTCTACTTTTGGGCTTTTGGGTTGTTCCCAGGTCTTAGCAATTACAAATAGTGCTGCGATAGACATAGGAGTACAGGTGCTCTTTCGACAACCAGTGAATTTCATCCAAGTCTTTGTATCCAACATCCCTGTGGTATATGGCCATACCACCCTGAATAACCTGATCTTGTCTGATCTTGGAAGATAAGGAGGTTGGGTTGGTTAATACTTGGATGGGAGAAACAAAGCTTTTAAGGAGGATCCATGATATAGACATGATTGATATTGTCCATATGGTTAATCTTAGTCTTCAAGTTAAATGATACCATGTGACCAAAGCCCCCACCCTAAATCACATTGTTACCCTCTGTCTTGGCCAAAGTTTGCCATCCTAAATCATATTGTGTGGTCTGGTTTTACCAGTCCCAGCCTGAGATTCAGTATGGTCATCCCCTACTCTAAATCATGTTGTTACACTATACAGTGTGACTAAAGCTTCCAGGCAAATCACATCTCTCCTAGTAGGTACAATCATCCAAGAGTTTATTACCAGATACCAAGGACAAGGGTCAGACTTCTTTCTGAGTAACCTCTCAACTTGCATTTAAACGTCCTTAGGGCCTCCCTGGTGGCACAGTGGGTTGAGCAACACACTATGAAGCAAAACCACAGCCACTGCAGCACGAGTTCGATCCCTGCTGCTACGGGGTGGGGGGGGGACCCACATGGCGCGACGGACCTCTCCTGCTGTGCCTGCTGCTCCCCTCAGCCGTATATTTCCGTTGATCTGCCTGTTCTTCTCCCCACTCTCTGTGGTGAATCCTCTCACCCCCCCCCACACCTCTGGCCTGTACCCCAGTGTTTGTATGCATAAATAAATAAATCTTTAAAAATAAAAAATAAAAGTATAAAAAAATAAACCTCCTTAAGTCTCTCTCACTCCTGCTTCCCTTCAGAAACCCCACAAGTAAGATTTTGTTCCCAATTCCTTTTTGCTTGATATAAACTATTGGAGAACTTCAGATTTAGGTTTTATGCTGCTGTTCTTTCCGCACACTCTTGGCAGAGTGGTTGGTGGTCAAGACAGATGACTCTAGCCTCCAATATGGACAGATCATAAATTTTTAAGCCTACAGAGTAGAGCACCATTTGTTCACAGTGTTTTTCCCCTACTCAGTAGTAAGACTAAAGCAATCAAAATAACCCAATAAGAATGAGTGCAACAACAAATTTGCCTAAATCTTGCTCCTTTGGGTTACTCATTTGATAGTTTTAAAGTAGTCTCTGCATAATTATTCAAAATCAACACTTAAATTTACTTAATTCAACCTTAAAACTGAATTCAGGGCTGCTCTTTTTTCTCAGCAATTCTGCCTGTCCCTTCTCTGTCTGTGATTTCAGTGTATCATGGGAAACCTGATGAGAGCTATAGAATGACTTCCGGTGTCTCTACTCTTCCCTTCTCCTCACTGACTTTATCAAGATACCTCATTCCAAGTTGTCTTAAGGTGGCAGTACCCTTTTTTCCTTGCTGTATCTATTTGCATAGATTTCAGCACTAGCAACTCAAGGGGATCAACAGCTCAACTGGGAATATAAGAAAGGGAACTCCTCTCACAGAAAATGTTTATAAAAAACAGACAAGATTACTTAAAATAACAAATAAAAAGCCTGGAAATGTGACCCAAGAAGGAATTTGAGAATAAAATCCTCTTGAAAGACTGCAACAGCACCTGGCAAGAATTATAAATTTATGACTCTTTTAAAAAACTTTTTTCTCCCCGTCACCATGAACTATACCCCTTTAGTCCTTTCTCCTCCCCATCCCCTAACCTCAGCGACATCACTTTGTTTGCGTCTGCAATTTTTTGTATTTAGCTTTGTCAAATTCTCCACTATATAAATGATCAACATATGCCTTTGTAATTTTGACTTGCTTTATCACACATAATTCCCTCAAATTCTTTTTATTTTGCTGTAAATGGCAACATTTCATTTTTTATGGCTGAGTAGTATTCCAGCAGTAGATATACCAAATCTTGATCCAGTCCTCTCTCAGTGAGAACTTAGATTGTTTCCATGTTCTGTATATTGTAAATAATGCTGCAATAAACATGTAGAACATATACTTTCTGAGTTTATGGTTTCAGATTCTTTGTGTAGATGATACCCAAAAATGGGATTTGAGGTCACACTGTATTTCCACTTTTTGATTTTTAAAGTAAATCCTCCCTTTCTAAAAGGAAAGCAACTCTTAAATCCCTGCAAGAAAATAAGCATTCACCTATGGCCTTGCCTCCTATAGTTCTCCAGTTCAACTAGTAAATCCTGGTGATCCTAGTGATCTGCTCCTACTTACATTTCTGCACTGCCATTTTTTGGATCATACTGTCTGTCATGGTATACATTAACTTTTCAGGTCCCATCTATCTTCTGGAATGTCACAGAATTATATAGCTTTTCTGCCATTCAGAGGCTCTATAACACTCTGCAAAATATTCATCAACCGACAAATTACCATTACAGAGCCAACTAAATGCTCTTAATTGTGTCTTCTCATAATTATGGTAGGTATTTAGGGGCTCACAGCACAAATATGTCAATGTTGTTGACTTTAAGGAGCTTGTCGGAACAAAATTAAATTTGTGTGAATGGACTGGTAGGTAACTTTTTTTCTTTCAGACAAATTTATGTCAACCAGTTCAGGTAAAAAATATAAATATGTTTAAGGCTCTGAAGACACATGCCTAAATTGCTTTCCAAAAAAGTGATAACCTATTAAAGTTTCCCCTAGAAGCTCAGGTTCGTACTCTCTTTGGCAGACTTGATTTTTAATTTTTTTTAATTATTCCTAATTTGGTAAAGTTATTATTAATTATTATTAATTAATTACCTTATTATTAGAAATGTTATACTTTTATACTTTTACATATTTTGCTATCCACTTGCACATTTTCTTTAGAGAATTATCTGTTTTTATTCTTTTTATCCGTGAAACTAGTTTTCTTTAGAACACTTCCTTTGGACAGTGTTCTTCATTAGGTATAATTTGTGACTAATCTTCTATGTCCTTGCTTAAAAACTAGCCATTTAATTTCAATTGTAGAGTCTTTCCAGTTTAACTGGAATGTATATGTTCTCAATATAAGATGTATATAGCACTTTCAAATTTTATTGGTTTTATATATAAATAAATACTTGTTATTACTTGTTTTATTGAATAGCTTTGTCTGTCATCCATTCTAATGTCTATCCTAAATAGCATTCAATTCAAGAAATTAAAGGAACAATTTTATTTGTTCATTCTACCAGTTTTCAAGGAGCTCATGTCTGTGTCAATTCCTGTGCCAGAAACTGCGGTTTGGTGGCAAGTAAAGCACCCATGACCCCTGTTCTCATTACATCACAGTGGAAAAGGCAGTCATTCAAAACAAAATCACACAAACAAAATGTCAAAGTCCATGTGATGGGGGGGGGTATGATGTAATGAGAGAGTATAAAGGAGGAATTTAACCTGGTCAGGAAAACTCTGGGGAAGCTTTCCTAGGGAAATCGCTATGGAATTACAATCTGAAAAAATGAATGAGAATTAATAAGGCTGAAAGGGACTGAAAAGAATTTCAAGTGGAGGTTCACAGACATGTGAACATCATCTGAGTTGGGGCAGAATATGGTTAGAAGGAGACCTGAGAATGTACTGTGTGGCTAAAACAATGAAGGTGAAAGGAGGCACAGAAGGAAATAGAAGGGCCAGCAGGGGCAGCATTCCTGGACCTCTGAAGCCATGTGAAGCGTGTTTGAACCACATGATCTGTTTGAATCATAAGAGCAACAAGAATCTGAAAAATGCTACTTAACATTTAACATTTACAGGAGCAAGCACGATCCATATGTGTATTGGTTAGATGGCTGGTTGAGTGACAAAAAGAGGCAAATTAGAGGTTCTTGTCATAATCAACTCAAGTACTTGGGGATAAGGTGCTAACTGCAAAAGTAGAGATAATTAGATGATTTGAAGAGATATTTGAATATTAGCCCTTTGTCAGAAGTATGATGTGCAAATATTTTCTCTCATTCAGTAGAATGTCCTACTGTTTTAGTTATAGTTCCTTTTGTTGTGCTGAAGTTTCTAGTTTGATGAAGTCCCATTTGTTTATTTTTTGCCTTCATTTCCCTTGCTGATAGTGATGCCTTTGGGGATTTGACTCCAATTTTTTTAGTTGAAATTTAATACAATGCACCCTGCTGTTCATGTCCTCATTTTCTTAAAGTTGAGTCTCAAGGAATAAACACATAAACGCATAAAAAACACAGCTTCTTTCTCCACAGGAAGTGAAAGCCAAGTCTCCATAGGTGCCTAACTCCATATATGGTGCTATTCCAGTCCTAGTTAATTCCCTGGGCTTATACAGATTTTCTGAGCTTTGCTCCCTAGGGTGGAGCATGTGGATGGGCTTTCTTCCAACTCTGCCAATAAGTCCAGGAAGGGACAGAAGTGACTTTTTATGTTCTGGTGCTGCCATTTTAGTTTCAGCTTGCAGCTACCAGGTCTCTTATCAACTCCCCCCCACCCCCCCATACAGCAGACAATGCACTGCTGTCACAGAGTGGAAAGATGATCATAACCATCAGTCAAAATTTTCTTCAAAGGTGAACATACATTGTTCATTTTCTAGAAGAAGCTATATTACATGTTTCCATCCTGGTTTAGACTCATAGTTACATTTACATTCCTCAATACCAACATCCCATCTTTGTGGTTTTCCTATCATAGTATTTTGGAAGAATCAGTTGGAAGAGTTGTTCATGAAAGTGAAAGTACATAGTGTATTGTTTCCAGAGAACTTTGCCCCTTATTTAAAAATGGGTTGAATAAAAATGAGTTGAGACATATGGAATGTCCCAAGCAAGTCTATTGTGTTAGGTGCTCTGCTATTAAATTCCCTTAGATACTTGTTCAGCATTACTATAGGCATCAGAATGAGCACTGTTCTGAGGGGAAGAGAGGTGAGACTGCTAGTGATGCAAGATTAGTATCTGTTTTCCTGAGCAAGTCAGTTCAGAGTCCATATTTGCATATCTACTTGGCAAAACCAAAGGTCGGAGAGTTAACTACTGAAGAAATGAGAACTGATCTTGTTGGCATCAGTTTTAATGTTCACAACAAAATGTGATGTTTCCAACAAGCGTAAACAAGGGAACATCTTTAATCTTACTAGGAAATAGTTCCCAATAGAATATAGGCAAGGTTGAACTGCTACCATAAATTACTAGCATGTTACTTTTTGAGTGATTTCTCAGTTCACTAATCTTGAATAAGTTATTTAACCTCTCTGTGCCTCATTTTTCTTATCTGATATCTGATATCTGATATGACTATTTAAAGGTTTGATGCAACAATTTTATATTAAAATGTCATCATTTACAATGCATGGGCATTTAACATATTACAATTATTGAAACCTAGGGAAAACACCTTTAGCTATTCATTTCAAAATATGAATGACTGTTTGTTTTTTTTTTTACAAAATTCTTTTAAGGAGAATGAAAACCAAAACTTTGGTTGAATAAGTTTGAATCTTCACTATATCCACAAGGAAAAGGTTGCTGCTAATTGATTCAGAAGGAAAAAATATCTCCTTTCCAAACATCAACAGTCTTGATGGATTCATATAGATTAATATTGTTTTGCTGAGTTTCTAGTACATCTTTTCTTAGCTGAGTTCCCTTTTCTTTTTCTCAGGTTCATCTCTAGTCCATGACTTATACTTGAATTGGACTTCTTGTGTCAATGCTCTGCTTGGAACTCTGAATACTGACTCTAGAGTTTATACCATGGCCCTATATAATCTGTGTTCCAGCTCAGTTTAGATCTCTAAATTCTCACACCGGCCAACTGGACAAATCTCAAACACTCTTCCATCTTTCAGGCTGACCTGGCATACTATATTCTGACCTAGGCTTGCCTTCAGGACCTTGGTAGCTTCATACCTTGTCTATGTAAACTGGTGTGTTCTCTGTCCTGTGTATGGTTTTTTAAAAAGATTTATTTATTTATGCATACAAGCACTGGGGTACAGGCCAGAGGTATGGGGCGATGAGAGAATTCACCAGACAGAGTGGGGAACAGAACAGGCCGATCCAGATAGACTGAAATACACTGCTGAGGGGAGCAGCAGGTGAGGCAGGAGAGGTCTCCTGCATCATGTGGGTCACCTCCCCAGCCGGGAGCAGGGATCGAACTTGTGCTTCAGTGGCTATGGTTTGCTTCATAGTGCATTGATTAACCCACTGCACCAACAGGGAGGACCCCTGTGTATGGTTTAAACTACCCACTAGTCTGTCTCCATTTTCAATGTCCCACTTAGCAAGTCTGATTTTATCACTGCCAAAAATACTTAGACCCAGAGCTAGAAAAAATAATTGTTAATGGCTATAGATTGATGAGAAAGATACTGCATTGTAAATTATACTAGTTTGTTTTACATACCGTGCTGTATAAATAGTCTCAGATCTAGCATTCCATATTAAGTTGCTCTGCCTGTGCAAGAGTTCTGTTCTGTGTTCTTTCAAAAGAGAAGATTCACAAAACCAACAGAGAGGTCCAGGCTCCCTGGCCAGCTGGTGCAGAGGAGAACATGGTTAATCCCTCTATAACCATGCCTGTATATCCCCATCTGTCAAATGAGGAGTAACTCAGTCCCTCTTATGTTTTCCTCTCTCTAGCATTTCTTGGAGGTTCCTCAGACCAAGGATGGTGGAAGTTACTTTTGTTCCAAATATTTCTGCTCCATGTTTTTCTTTTGCTATTGGGTCACTTTGTTATAGCCTCTCTAATCTCTTCTGTGCCTTGGGGTGCTCATAGCTGCTGGGACAACCATTGCACGAGAGAGGGAGGGAGGCAGCAGTTGGATAAAAAGGGTCAATGCTTCTCCCCTACGTCCTCCCCTGTAGCATTGCTATTAATATTTGTAAGTGGTGTAAAGGAAAAACAAGTAAAAAATATCAAGGGCTCAAATAGTTACGGAGGGTACCCATTACACCCAGGCATAAACAGGAACAAAGGTGCTGCATGGACACTATCCCCTGAGTTGAGGCAACACCCCAATGCCCTAACAGTCCCTAGACCAAAGAGGAGGCACACCACTTCTTCACTGCTGGACTTAACGATGGAAAGCATGGATTTTTGAGTCTGATGGAACTGACCTCAAGATGTGGCTCTTTCGCTCTAGGAAATGAACAATTACAGCAAAAAAACAAACAAGCAAACAGAAAAACAAACCAAAAACACAACAAGAACTAAAGGTCAAAGATAAACCAAAGAGATCATTGTGGGGAGGGTGGGGAAGAAACTGGGATGGGGGCAGAAAGCACAAGGGACTGAGGTGATGGCGCACAGGTGAAATGGTGGTGGGAATGCCCTGGGGACTACAAATAATGTCAAATATAATTAAACAAATCTAATTAAAATATGTATATATAAAGGATATGGCTCTTTCCCTCCTTTTTTCCCCTTAGCTAACTAATCTTGGATAAGCTATTTAACATCTCTGTGCCTCATTTTTTCTGTCTATAAAGTTGCATAATAAAATAATCTCTCCTCATGGCTTATGAAATTTTACAAATATAATCAAGGGGTTTATGTCAGTGTCTAGCAAATAGTAGCATTGTGCTGTTGGTTTTTACTAAAATTTTGTGTTAGTATATGTGGTGCCAATGTGAATGTCACAACCAAAACCAATGAACAAAAAGAGGCTTCATAGGATAAGAAGAACAATAATATACAGCAGAAGAGCCCAGAAAACATGCTCTGTATTCTCTATGTACCGGGAGGTCTTCAGAAACACTTTGCACACATATTTGGCTGTGTTTGTTTTTATAAGTTCTGTTTCATAAGATTCAACACAGCAGGAAAGGTTGCTATGGAAACATGTATACCTCACAATTCTTTTTGTTTTTAAATGTAATACTGTTTATGTAACCACAAAAGCATTTCAGCATTCTAAACATACAAAAAATAATAACAAATTGTTGCACATTGTGTTTAGTCTTGAACTTTGATGCTGCAGTGGTTCTTTGGTTTATGGACAATGACAAATTCTATACTTTGTTAAAAAGCAGAGATGAGGGAATCAAGAAGATGTGGTATATATCCAGAAGGAAATACTACTGAATGATCAAAAATGATAAATTCATGTCATTTGTGGCAACATGGATGGAGATGGAAGGAATTAGGTTACTGAAAGAAGTCAGAAGGAGAAAGATAAATACCAGATGGTGTCACTTATGTGTGGAATATAGAGAAACCAAACTAAGAGTCAGAAATAGCCAAACTCAAAAACTAACCCTTGAAAGCTGACTATAGACCTGAGCCACTAGAGGGGTATGGCAAGGAAGAAAGTGAGAACAAAGGGAGGGAGCACATGGACTATATGGAGCTTTGGTGCTGGGAGTTCTATGGAAACAACACCTGAAAGGGGAGGTGGGTAGTCAGAGGGGGGAGGAGAGAGAATACTAGAATACTATACTTCCAAAATATAAACAGTGTAAACCAACATTACCTCTATAAAAAATTAAATAAAATAATACAGAATATCTAATAGATTAGGGAAAAACAACAGTTTATAAGTACTACGCTGAACATCCGAACATTTCCCGCGTCAGCAGATACCCTTTTCCACAGCTGAGAGTGGTATCAGAAAGCTATGTCGTCACATACGAAACAGACACTCTGAAGCTAAATATCAGCAGACGGCCAAGTGCAAGGCCCAGAGCACCTGGGAAAGTCATGGTCCCCACAGCCTCAGCACCCTGCAAGGAGCATCGAGAGTTTGTCTCGGTCATTTTGTTCTTTTTGTAAATTATAGCTATGTACAGCTGGTGACTCAGGATTTCTAGCCAATAACCACGTAGTTAACAGCATCTAACAAATTTTAAAAAAGACCAGAAAACATCTTCAAATGCTTTGTCATACCAGCAGCGAAGTAGAGTGAGAACGCCAGAAGCTTTTCATTTTTAAAACGTTGGGAAATGCGTTCAACGTGCATCCAGTTTCTTACAGTTCCCAGAGACCCATGCCCACTTCAAGGGAACCACTGCCACGCCACGAGCGCTTTGTGGTCATGAGCAGATTGTGAGTCCAACCCAGTGAGGGCAACAGACACAAACCAGATCCCAGATGTGCCCACTGGCCTGCCTCCTCTACTAAGGACACAGAGAAGCAGTTTTTCTAGTCCTCCTCCTGCCACAGTTGTTATATATTGAAAATAGTTATCACAAAACCTGGATCCTTACTTGTTGGATGTCAGAGCAGTGTGGTGCAGGCTTTGAGTGAAGGAGCTCCCGTGCGGGCTTTCTTTTCTGTTAGTCAAGCCGTTCTTCCATATTTACTGGCAGCCAGCTGCCAATGTAAACAGAAAAATATTAGCAAAAAAACATTCTGAAAAGCGAGTGCTGGTAGTGCCAGGCCTTTTTTACTCCTTTCTGAGACACTCAGAAGTAACTTCAGATGACAAAGTAGAAAATTCTAAATTTTCAGGATTTAAAAAAAATAATTTTAAAAAATGAAGGTAATGGTTTGAAACATATTTGTTGTTTGGGTACACTATATGTGTTTTGGGGTGTACAAAGTGCAGCCGTCTTCAGATGCATGTCACCACACCACACCCACCACCAAAGCACCCTCATCCTTCACTGCAGGCCCACTGTCCTCCTGACTCTCGCTCCTGAAAACAACCCCCCCCATCCCCCCGCTACTCTGGTAACCTCAGTTCTGCAGTCAGTTTTCAGGGCTTTGCTTTGTTCGTTTGTTTGTTTTTTGTTGTTCCTTTGCTTTTTCCTTTTCTATTCCATATCTCAGTGAAATCCTCCAGTGTTCATCTCCTTTTTCAATTTGCAAGTCTCTTCCAGTTCCATCCATGTTGTTGCAAATGACAAGATTTCATCTTTAATTTTTTTACTGTGTGGTATGACTGTGTGTGTGTGTGAGACGTTCTTTATCCACTCATTTGTCACTGGACACTGAGGTACTTAGGCAGCTTCCATAATTCCTCCATCATAAATAGAGCCACTATGAACACAGTGCGTGCATGTAGCTTTCAAGTTTTGTTTTTATTTTTGGATGCCTTGGATAGGTACTTAGGATGGCATTGTAGAATCTTATGGTAGGTCTATTTTTGGTATTTGTTATTGAAGTACCATTATTTTACTTCCTTGATAGTGTTCTGACAGGATAGGATTCCACCCCTGGCTGTTGTCACCACAGCCTCCCACTTCCAAAGCACCCACAGTACTCCACCCAAGGTCATTACATTCCCCCCCCCTTTGCCCTGTTTTCATCCCTCCCCCACCCCTTATAAAGCTGAAGATCTATGGTCAGTTTTCAAGGCTTGGTTTTAAAGTTTGTTTTTGTCTGATAGTTTCTTCTGCTGTGCAGAAGCCTCTTAGTTTGATGTACTCCATTTGTTTGATTTTAGAAAGCTTTCAGGAATTGAGTGTATGTTTATATCTGCATTATTTCTTGAACTGTAGAAGCAACTAAAATTCATGATGGTCCAATATTTGATTGTATGAAACTTCCATTACTTGGTGTCTGGACAATATCTGTAGTTTCCACTGAACATTTACTTTAGGGATTTATACCTAGTGAGACCCAGAAGAAAATATTCAGAAAATGTGGATTAAGAAGATGTAAATAAAATTACATTTTCTATCTGGCTGGGATCCATATATTAATGAAATTGTTAGAATTAATCTGTTGTTTTTCACATTCATTTCAGTGTTTTCTACATTCCTATAATTGCACAGTGATTGAACAATGTAACGTGATCACATTCTTATAAGACTACATGTTTACTTCTAATTCATGTGGTTTGTTTTGAGAAGCATGGGAAGATAATCCTACTTCATGGAAAGGGTGTTGGAAATTGAACTAATGAATGAGAAAACATGTGTGCACACGTGCACGTGTGTGTGTGCAAAGACAGTATACATAAATTATTGAAAATAAATATGAGGTATATGTAAAAGTATATATGTATAAATTTGTCAAAGACTTAGAAAAATCAAGCATGTACTAAGAGGAAACAAATTGTTATTGCTGTTGTTTTGTTTTGGCATGATTTAGAGAAGATAAGCCTTTACATATACTAAAATAACAATTAGTGGTACCTCTTAATACTGTTGATGTACAATGGATTTATGGTTGCTTCCGCTTGACTGCAAGCACAGTGACACTTGATGTCATGAGTCTAGTGAAACAAATACAGCCAGAAATGTTATGGTCTCTAATGTGAGAAAGTATATTAAACAGGTTTAGGGCCAAAGAGTTAGACTATAGTAAACTTATAGGGAAGTTGGAGTGTTGAAGTATTCCACGAGAAATTTCAGAGTATGAAACCGTATAGTTTTGGACACTTACACTGACGGTGATGAGATTTCAGATCAGTTCCTTAGGAAGTCACTGAGCCACTCAATCCGAACCGCAGAACAATGGGATTTACGCGTTTCCCCAAAGAGCAAGAGTACTGTATTTTGCATATTAACCATCATAGGTCAATAACTACAGTAAACTGGTTTTAAAGGCTTTGTGCTGTTACAAAAAAGCAAAACAGCCATGGAGCATGACTCACCCAACAGGGGTTCTCTGAGCGTCCACAGAGCGAGGCACCAAGCTGAGGAACACACAATAAAATCTCCTGCTCCTAGAAATAAAAAGTGGGTTTTCGTTGCTTAGCAGATCCACATGGGATACATATTTAAGATATGTTTGACTGAAAAAAGTCATGTTACAAACAGTATAGTCCCTAGAATCTATCTTGTGGAGATAATTGTATAGATGGGTACAACAAAGTATTTATTAGTTAAGGGTATCTCTGGGTAGTAGACCTTTTGTCACCAAAATCTGGTGATCTTGGACTACAACAGGAAATACTAGTTAATTGATAGACTAGGAGTCTGAAGACAGATTAAATTTGGAGTCAACACATCTGTGTATAAAAACATGACAAACTCAGTGTTTGTCATTCTTGTCTGCAAAAAGACAAAACTTTTCTGCTTCCTTTTTCATTTAACTGAAAATAAACTTAACACAGCAGACATTTTGATTAAAACATTGTCACTCGCTGAAGAAAAATAGATTGTAAGAAATGTGCTTTTTGTTCATGACACACAGCTAAGAATTTCAATGAAACAACAATTGATAAATGTCCTAAGCGTAGATTGCTAAATATAAAGATCTGATTTTAGGGGTCTTTAATAAGAAACACTAAGATGGTTTCATTAATTAATTCAGCAAATATTTATTAGACTACGAGGTCACTTACTCAAGGAATACACAAGATAGAGGTGGCCCTAACCTCATAGAACATTCATTCTATTTACAGAAATGAAGAATAAGCAAAACAGATACAAATATTCCAATCAGTCTCCCTAAACACTGACTCTTGGGGCCTCCCTGGTGGCGCAATGGGTTAAGCAATGCACTATGAGGCAAACCACAGCCACTGAAGCATGAGTTCCATCAGGCGAGATGATCCACATGGCACAGCAGACCTCTCTTGCCTTGCCCACTGCTCCCCTCAGCAGTGTATTTCAGTCAGTCTGCCTATTCTGTTCCCCACTCTGTCTCTGGTGGATTCTCTCACCCTCCACACCTCTGGCCTGTACCCCAGTTCTTGTATGAATATTTTTAAAAATAATAAAATAAAAATAAACTTTGATTCTTAAAAATGAAGCTTTCCTTTTTGCTCCTGAACACTTTGCCCCATCCAAAGTATCTAATTTCCTAATACAAACAGATTGACTGAGGTTAGGGGAGGGAGAAGTGGGTTAGGAGAGTGTGGTAGAAGGGTTGTAGGCACTTTGGTGGTGAGGAAACTATGCTTAAGGGGAAAAATCCTATATTGTGAAAATAATTTATTTTTAAAAAATGACAAACCAAATAGATTTATTTATAAGTAAGAGAAAGACAGCTTTTATTTATTCCCACAAAGTAAACAAGCAAAGGAAATCCAGCTGTATTTTTTCCAAAATACTAAATTCTTCTTGTCCTTTATTAGTGTAATTGAAAGGGACAAAGCTTTTGCAGAACAATCTTTGGAGAATGAATCTGTTTCAATAAGGCCTTCTAACTTGGCTAATAAAATGGCTGGTCAAAGTTTCTCTGAAAAGCAAGAGCACCAATTGCATTTATACTAAAAGTACCAGAAATCTAGAAGTTGAAAAAAAGAATTAAGGAGTGGTCATCGACTGCATGAAGACAGTATAATTATGACTTGCCAGTTCAGGGTATGCTTTCACAACCACTATTAATACAATCTTCATGAAAAATCTCTAAGATATGTAGCATTTTAAACGCTTTTTTAACAGATGAGGAAGTACTGAATTGCCTCAAACCACATAGCCAAATTATGTGGAAAAGAAGAAATAGAAGACAGCTGGTTTGACTTCAATGCTCATTTTCTCTTCACTAGTTCACATAATTAGTCACTCTGCAGAATGGCAATAGATCAACAGTTAATGCTACAAGTTTATGTTTTTAAAAGAATATCAATAAATGACCAAGTAGTTTGGGCATTTAAAAACATTCTCTGGATAGCCACGTTTTTATGAACAACTACAACAACAACAAAAAAACACTCAAAGATCTGCTGATACTACTGGCAAAATAGTTCATATAAGTGCTATTCCTACAGTTATGGACAAATGTATAAAGTTAAAGCTTATTAGAAAGGCTATTCTTCATGAAATGAAATTATGTACCAAAACAGAGTTCTTGGAATTTAATAATAATTCTTTTTGGATGCTGCAAAGCCAAACTTGTAAAAATGAAGAATCTTTTAGAAATGCAAATAATTTGAAATCCCTTCTGATTGACTTGATTTGTGGGATTTAAATTTGCATATATTAAGTTTTTCTCCAAAGGGGGAAGTAGTGTTTTCTCCTCTAGCCAAATAGATTTCTAAAATAATCTAAAAAAAATAATAATAAAATAAAATAATCTAAATCATCGGATAGTCAAATGACAGTTCATTGTTTGTCCTGTGTCTGGTCAAACTAAGGGTATTTCTTTCATTTGTCTTTTTCCTTTTGTCAGACTCTCCTGACTACAGATGATAGGAAATATTAGAAAGATTAGAAAATATTCCAAAATGTGGGCAAGAATTTCCAGCAAGATAGTAGCTTACAAGCTATGCATTGCTCTAAAGAAAATATTTCCTGTTTAGTGATTCTTCCTGTGCCCTTATGGATATTCCTTTTTTTTCTTATATTAGAAATTTTCTGTCATGCTAGTTTAGTATTTATGTTTATGATGGGGGAGGAAACAATCACAAAAGCTAAGTTCAGCAACAAGCCCTTTAAATTTTATTTCAACTGAGTTAATATTGGGGTACACCCATCAGGTACACCACCTCACACACACACACAAAAGAAGCCTTTTTACAGGCAGAAAATTAATACAAGTGTGGATCATGAGTTAGGATTCAGGGTGGCATGGGGGTCTCATTCCATGGGCGGGGGGGGGTCTCATTCCAAACTGAAAGAAGCATGCATTAAAACAGAAGAAAACTTGCCATGTTCCAAGTAGATAAGAATTTGCAGTATTGTAATATATAAGAAATAGATATTTCATCATTCAAATGCCTTACACATATTTGGTCTTCGGGCACAGTTCCTAGCTTCAAGTTCCCCAAAGTCTTGGAATTCCCTAAGTATTGAGATTGATAAGGTATCTCTTCTACGTGTATGGAGATAACTTTTGGAAATCACCTAAGAATGGGGCTAGTTGCCAGGGAAACAAACATGCATAGCCGCTAGAAAGAGGGATGAGAGGTTAAATCCAATTCTAATGGGCAATAACACCCATATATCTAAGGAAGTCCTATAAAAGCTCCAAAAGGGCTGCTTCAGAAAGCTCTCAGGCTGGTGATTTTCTGGAGATTTGGAGAGAACTGTGTACCTGGAGAGGGCATCGGAACTCTGCGCCTTTCACCCTTCCTTACCCCAGGCAGCTCTTCCATCTGGCTGTTCCTCAGCTATATCCTTTGTAACAGATGGGTGATCTGGTGAGTGCATGGGCTTCCTGACTTCTATGAGCTGCCCTAGCAAATTAATTTAACCTGGGAGGGAGTCCGAGGAACTGATCTATAATCAATCAGTCAAAAGCACAGGTAACAACAGCCTGGGCTTGCAGCTGGCAACCATTTTGAAGGGCCGTCTTGAGAGACTGGGCCCTTTATCTGTGGAGTCTCGTGCTATCTCTGGGTAGACAGTCTCAGAATTGAGTAGAATTGAACTGAATGCTTGAACACCTTGCTTGTGCTCAAGAATTGTTTCTTGGTATGGGGACTCTCCACATACTCAAGTGGAAATTGGGTCCAGGAACCCTTAACAGAAATCTACCCTGGGTGAGGCTTGGTAAACTTTTAAAGGAGTTGATAGTTTGACATACTGCAAAATGCATTAAGGGCCCATCATCCCTGTAGTACCAGGAAGGCAGCACTGAGCAGGTTCTGGATGATTCTAGTGGACGGGGTAAATGAAGAGTTCTGGAGCCTTTATGCTTTTATTTACAGAGGTGACACCATTCTCTCAGAGGCAACCAGATACATGGCAGGCAGGGGTGCCAGGAGGCACATCTTCACTCTCTTGGCTCTCTAGCCTTTCTGCTTTCTTTCTCATCTGCTACCTCTCTCCTCTCTTGGTGTTCTCATGATGCTGCCCTTGTCCACCTGTGTGTATACAACTCAGGTGCACCCACTTGCACATGCCCACTTAAGCATGCGTGCAGGCTCACAGGTGTCCATGGTTGGCACCAATGGTGGGAGGGCAGAAAAGCCTGAGACTTTTCTCTCTGACCCTACAACCCCCCATCTCCCCACCTACCCCCTCCCTTTTTTTTTTTTTTTGCTTCCAATTATGTGAGTGATTTGTCTCCTATTTAACAAAAAGCACCTTCAAAATAAAAGGCACATCCAGCTATTTCTGAGACCTTCTCTGGGGTATTTTCTCATGGGTGTGCCCTCTTAGCTTCAATAGCTTGCTACCTTCCTCTACTGCAACCTGGTGGGGGGACTGCTCTCTGTCCTGCTCTTTAACCCACAGGCTCAGGTTCCAGTGGGACTACAGTCAGACTGGGGTCTTGCTCCTATTTTTAAATTTGTAGCCTGAAAACTTAGTGATCAAAAAGGCACACAAGTCCTGACCTACTCATCACCATTCTTTGATGCAAAAATGAATAGTTTTACCTTGTTTAAACTGTCATTATCATTCCATAGACACCAAGATGCCATAAGGGTGAAATTGTGAAGTTGTTCACTGATATTCAGATTGTCAAAGGAAATGTTCCAGACTTATTCACCAACTCTTGAATTCCTCTCCAAATATGGGCACATACAAGAAATGGGAGAGTAGAAAATAAAGGATTTTTTCAGGAGATTTTGGCAAGGAGCTGTGCTACAAGACTCACCCTCTCTAGCTACCACTGCATTGTCATTGGGTGGCGGGGCGGGGGATCATGGTGCTTCCAGGGAACCCATTCTCCATAGAGCTGGGCAAAAGTCAGGAGAGACTGACTCCTCCACAGGACGGTAGGGGATGAGAGACGAGGAGCCACAGTGGTATAACTGAGATGGTGCTCCAGGGCTGAGATAGAGCTGCACTCTCAGACTTATTAGGGCAAGGCGCACACGGTGCTTTCCAGGAGCACGGAGAGCTGTGCAGAAGACAGCTGGCATGGACTGCACTGCTCCATTAAGACCAGATGGGAAAGCAGAGGCTGTGTCTTTGAATTTTGCCAAGTGACCTCTCCTGTCTCACTCGCTGCTCCCCTTAGCAGTGTATTTCACTCTGCCTCTGGTGAATCCTCTCACCCCCTCCACACCTCTGACCTGTACCCCAGTTCTTGTATGCATAAATAAAAATCTTAAAAAAAAAAAGACCATATTCACCAGCGCAACTGTTCTTTACTCCACTTATTTTTGAAGTCATATACATTCTGGCACATGTGAAGTTCATTATTATAGAATCTACCAGGACATGGATGCAAGTGGTTTCTAACTAAAAGCTAAGCTTAAAGAGAGATGAATACCCTACTTTCCCATGCACTCCAGAAGAGTAATTTGGCATATCTGAAAGTTGTGTGAGAAAGAAGTCTCAACCATTGCTTTGTGGCATAAATGAGCCAAACTCGAAAATGGTTTAATCTTCAAAATGGTAATTCTCTAAGACTAGAATTACCATTTGCTAAGACATCTGGACTAAGCAGTCTTTTCTTCTCTGTCTTCCCATTCATTGCATGTCCAAACTATTGATTTACTATATATGATCAAGGCTGCAGAGATATTCATGAATTAAGGGTGTTAAAAGTGACACAGATATTTCTCTTATTTTTTTTTGGTGTTTTATTTTTTATTTTTTTTATTAAAATATTTTAAAATTTACATATACTTGCCATTAATTGTAATCCCCATGTATTCCCCATCACCATCTCACCAGTGCACCATCACCTCAGTCCTCAAAAACCTATATTCCTTGCTCCAAATATCCCAAATACCTCTCTGTACAAATGCCATTGTCATTTTAGATGAACTAGAACAAGTCTGTTCTGTGTTTTATTTCACATACTCAAAATATGATCATTTTGATGATAGAAAACTACTGCCAGGCTTTAATGTCATGGCTAAATAAATTTTAGTACATCAATTTGAGAAATCTAATTATTAAGATGGCTTGTTTATGAAGAAGACTGCTTGCCTCCAAAGTTGAAGACTTAAAAATAACTTAAAAATTTGTTTTGTTCTCCTCTGTGTTCTTGAGGCAAGAATTAGAACATTAAAACTATGGGGGGAGGGTACTTAACAAAAGGTTGCTGCAAATACATAACCTTGAAATAACTTTTAAAAATCAAGAAGACTTTCTATATAAATACTGTAGTAATGCCACAGTCAAATAAAAACTTTACTGCTCAATCTTCAAAATCTAGCTGAAATGAGACACATGTGGGAAAAAAAAACACTTCATCTAAAGTTAGTACACAACAAATATGATTTTCCTCAAAAAAACTGTCACTACACTTGAATTATTTAAAAATAAATTTAAAAGATTTATTGAACCTTATTAAGTACAAGAGTGACCCAGAAAACTGGATATGCCAGGATCCCATGAGGAGATTTTATGTTTATTACATATATTAGCTGCACTGGGAAAATATATTTACCACTTGCTAAAGATAGAGAGTTATAGATCAAGTTAATTTATATATCTTGAGATAAATAGGATTTAACATGATGAAAACCTGATACATTTCCTTGTTTTCATTTTCTCCTCTGACCCTCACACATAATGTCAAATTGAGCAGTTCCTGCTGGTCTATTTTTTCAATTTTCCCATCTGCAAAATGAGGGGAAAGACTGTGTTTTCTCAGGGGATTTTATGTTCCTTCCTCTCCACTCCTTAAAACTAAGACTGACATAAGGCTGCTACTTGCTTGTTGTAATTTGTGACCTGAGCAGTTTTGCAAAGGCACCCCACCTTAAAATCTCTCTCCCCCGGAGCGCCATTCCAGAACCCCAGAGCAAACGAGTTATGCGGAGATCTTCCACAGCACATCACCATGACCTGTTCTCATTTTGATAAAAGACAGTTTAATCAAGAGAACTAATCCTGGTGACAGTGTCACAGGACAAACCCATACTCTCAACCTGGCAATAGGAAAATTACACCAGCACCTGTGATACACACAGTGAAAGGGAAAGTATGTGGTTTCTACAAGCACATTTTCCTCATTTAATAATTTTGCCCAAAGATGTTCATGCTTGAAATGGGAGCCGAAACCCTAAAGCTAAAATTTGTGCCATTAGACCTAGCTGAGCAAATGAAATGAACATTTATGAAGCCTCTATTTTGTACCAATCATCAGGCCAGGCTCTGAGGATTAAAAAAAGGAAAAGAAGTGAAATAACATAAAGACAGACAAGTCACAATATTGCCCATGAGAAGTATCATATCATAGTATGATATACATTACCTTTGGAACATTAAAGAAAGAATATTGTTTATTTACCTGAAATTGCTCACCAAGTTTTTCAGTTAATTTAGTATAGGTTAGGGGAACTAAAAGTATGGACAATAATGTCCAAATTTAACTAAGATTTGGCAGTTCTCTTCTTGATGAAAATTTCTGAGCACCTTCTTCTCTTCCTAATTCAATTTTGCCACAAAACATAAAAACGTGGTTTTTGCTTTTGATGAATAGTTCTTCAGGAAGTGCTATAGGCAAAGTAACAAGACAGACCTACTCTCCTCCCTTTGTATAAGACAAAACTGATTTGTACTCAAATGAGACTTCAAAGCTGGGAAAGAGCAGCTCTTTGTTATTTCTTGTGTGATCTGTGGAGTTGCTGAAGGCCCCACCGCTTCCATCAGGTACATGCAGAAGCAAAGAGCCCAGCCACCCAGTGCCAGATCTGTTTTTGCTTCTGTTGTTCTTGCTGACACTTGCTTGGATGAGGAGATGAGCCTCCCATTTTGCCAACAGAGATATGCTTTTAAAAGGTTACTGGCTATAGTATGCAACATAGAAATCTAATCTGGGTCCTGTAAAACCAGTGTTTAATTTTAATGTGTATGTGTTTTATGCTTCCTAGTAGACTGCAAAAATAAATGTGTAAGTTACTTTTTGAAAAAAACAAAAAAAACCCAACAAAACAAACACAAAAAACTAGAAACAATGTGGCTAGAACTAGGAGACTGCTCCTTCTAAAAAAGTTCAATTAATTCATTTGTCAGAAATTGATTTTTAAAAAAGTTAACTCAGGATGTTAGGAAGGATGATTTCTTGATAAAAAAGCTTTCTCGAAGCCTCCTTGAAGTTTGGATTTCCAAAACGAGCTAAGGTCGACATGTTCACAAAAATGTTGCCTACATACAGGTCCTTATCAGTCCAGAAATTTAGGATGAGGTAGAGGAAACGATGAAAATAACACATGAGGCAGTCTCCTGGGATCGTCCGTTTTCCTTGGTTCCTGTTTCATGGCGCTCACAGGGGCTCCCTTCCTAATGTTATTTCAGCATAAGTATTTCCATGTACAGTTCCAGCTGGACACAGCCACTGTGGACCATGTGAACACTCAGCAAGGACACACAAAATTAGCCCTTGGTTTCTGAACCTTAAAAAGGCTTGGGTCAGGACTGAGTTTATTTAGATTTACAAGTCCCTAAAGATCAACGGTGTTGCCCTCCAATTGGGTGTCTTTAGATCCAAACGTCTATTTTTCAATTTAGCCACAGCCTTACCAGTCACCCTTGCCTGTGACCTACTGATTCTCCAGAGAAAGGGCCGTTAGGGACTTAGATACATTTTAGATGCAAAATAAAAACCACAAATGACTAGGTAAACTATTTCACAGAAATATCTCATATTGGAACCCTAGGTGATTTCAGGGGAGGGGAGAGTAGATATAAGTGTAAGGACATTTGAAGATTAATTTGGACTGAAAGTAAAATGAAGGCAAGCATTTACTGAAAATTCCATAAAATCATTCTTTAGTATGATTCATCATTGTAAGATGTATTTGTAGCCCTCAACTTCCCAACAGACTAGTTTCCAAAAGTTGTTTTTCTGGATCTGAAAAGCCATTTCCCTTATAAACAATGTTCTAAATTAGTAGTTATTGGGTTTTTTGTGTCATGAATCCCTTCGAGAATATATTGAAAGTTATGCACACACTTCCTAAAATAATTCTCATATGCCATATGTGCCCTACTTTTTCATACACGCTTATTAGTTTCACAGATCTGCTGAAGGCCTTTCCGACTAAGAACTTCAGTTCTCAGGCGCAAGGCCAGCATAAATGCTAAAATTTATGTAGCCACAGAGTGAGTAATAGACTTTTATCATTTGTGCTCTAGTCTAGAAATGGAGACAGCACTTACAATAGCAAACAGTATACGTGTAATTATGCCTTTGGACTCATCACATCACCACAGTAACATCCCTGGCAGTTTCCACAGTTAAGCCATAGAGAATCAGCTTGATAACATTCTTAGCCCACCAGGGTATAAACCAAGATCTTACATCTCACAGGTTGGGAAGGAAGGGTATGTATTTTATAGATGCGACAGATAATTGTTTCATTTCTGAAGATCTCTTGTTGCTCTTTGGAAAGTAAGCCTTGCATTCATGGCAAGGAGCTAAAGCTAGAGAGATTTTTGTGTGATAATTCAGTTATTTTTATTGATAAATCCAGGTCAAACTACATACAAGGAAGCCCATTAAATATGTAACTCTCTCCCCTTAGATTTCTCCTCTTAGAAACTGAAGGGCCAGATTTTGAGAGCAAACCTTTCTCCAAAGATATCTTTACTAGAAAGTGTATGCTCTCTGTATTGATTGGTACCTTCCCCACTTTTGGGGTAACATTTATGATGTTAAATTAAAAATCAGGAAAAAACCTCTAATTTCCTTTAAGAATAGTTTTTAAAAAGGACTTCTTTATATCTCTTGGGCCCTTCACTTGCGTGTGCCTAGCAGCATGTATACAGGAAAGTCCTCCTAGTCTTTGGCATCTCATGCTTGTCATTCTGCAGTGAAGCTGCTATGTCAGTGTTTTAGCTTCTTATAGAGCGTCAGGGGGTGGCGAAGGCACATTGTCAACACCCTGAGTCTGACTGCTGCTCTTGTGTGCTCAGCATCCCCAGAAGACAATTTGAAGGATCCTATTGATCTGGCAGTTATTGTTGTCCTGTCCAGCACTCAATAAAACCAGTGTCTTCATCACTGTCCTCCCAGAATTTCCTTTGCTCTGTGTTACGTAGAGAGATCAGAACTACCAGATCTTCAAAGAGGTCCTCCCAATAATTTGTAATATTGACTCTCAAACACATACTCTCCAACAAGAGTCCAGATTCAGAAAACTTAGCAGCAATATCAAGTTCATCTTTCTCATCACTCCATGCAGGATATAGAATCAGAAAGACAAATTGGGAAACTCCAAAGAGTAGCATCAGGGTAATTTGGATTACTATTGAACAAGTAGTCAAGCTCTGTTCCCTTGTGGACACTGCTGCCCACTGATTTTGGCCATGTGACTTGCTTTGACCAGTGGAAAATCTGGGGATAGAAAGTGAACAGTAGTTGTGATTGTATAGTTTGTCCCATGAGGACAAATGTCCTGGGCTTCTCTTTCCAATGAGAAGATGGACAAGTGTGAAACCAACCCAAACACAAAGCTTGGAGCCAATGCCCTTAGCCTACCCACAGTCCTGTGAGAGGAAATGTTTGCTGCTGTAAGCCAATGGCTTTCCAGTCTGTAAATATGTGCATTGTTTTAATGATTACACATTTAATTCCAACATAATCTGTAAAGTGGAAAATGTTATTCTCTCACTTTACAGACGATAACCTCATACTGAGTATGAGTAATATATATTTAAGTATTATCCAGAGGATCACATGGTACACAAGCTGTATAGCTATTCAGCCCGTCATGTTCAGAGAAGTCCTGCCTAGGTTTAATATGCTGTTTTGCCTTTTTAAAGTTTTAATAATCTTATCTTTGTATTTGTGTTTTATACGAGAGGCCCGGGGGCACAATAGGCATGAAAAGGAGATATGCACAACGTAAGTGTCCACACTCCATTTTTTGCAACTTCATTTGCATGCAGAGTTCACAATGCCCCATGAACACCGGAATTCTGGGGACCCGTGTGCATAAGAGTTCAACATGATGCAAAGAGAGAAGGTAATCATGCTTTGTGTTCATCTGAATGAGTACAGGTTCTAACACCCCTGAAAGGTCTTGCATTCTCTTTGAAACAGAACTTTCTTTGAACAAATAAAGTAGGTGGTAGCATTCTAAGAAACCCCACAACCAATAAAGAATCCCAATCATGCCCTTTATCCATTAAGTTATTTTCCTGTATAAGCCAACCATTTATGCTAAAAATACACACGAGGAAAGAGGAAAAATACACACGAGGAAATAACACACAAGGAAAGAGAAAAATCAGTCAACCCATATTTCTCCTTCCTTTAATCTTTCTTTACTCATTGATAAACCTAAGATAGAGAACATGGGTTAAGTGTGCATGTATCAAGAAATGAAGTAAAAGCAGTCAAGTTGATTTATACAACTTTTCCCCTGTTTTGGTGAAAACAAAAGACAAAGGTATGTAGATGTTATGGATTATGAATAATGTCATTTTGGAGATTCCATGTAAAAGTTAAATGTTCTTATATATGTATTTTTTTTGGCACTGCACAATATAAAGAAAAATGACTTCAAATAGCAACTCAGAGATTCTCATGGTAAGTCACAGAAGAAAGGAAAAATACTTTTTTCTTAGCACCTTTATAAAGGCACTTTTTTCTGCTTTTTGAACCAAGGGACTCATATTTTCATTTTGCCGCGGGCCCCACGAGTTATGTAGTTGGTCCTGCTTGGGATAATAGATCAGTGAAATATGAGTAAGAAGCATTATGCAGACAAAATGTTTAAAAAACTCTATGATTGCACTGTCCAATACAAATAAAGCCACTAACGACATGTCACTTATTAACCAATAACAAATGACTTTTTCAAATTCTTTTCCTTACAAAGTTTTTATTCAGATATTGCATTTGCCTCTATTTTTATTATTGAATTTTGGTTAATATCTCCCAGATCAGATGATGGGATTCTGATATTTGCTGCACCAAGAACTACTAATAAAAAACTATCCCTTCTTCTGCTCTTTTCATTAACAATCATGTGAACTTGAATCAGCTATATCTCTCTCTAGGGATCAATGCTCCAAATTAAGTCTAAAAATGTAACAACCACATTGTTATTTTTCTTAACATTTACGTCCATGGATGTTTTGTCTTGGTTGGTTGTTTTTTAATGATAAATATGTTTTTTGTCAATACAGTCTCAGTGTAAAGCTCTAAAATGTATGCTTTGGCCCATAGCAATTAAAAATCAGGTCCTAAAATTTGTTTTACTACTCAAAATTTTATATATCTGGTTGTTCTAAAAGAGAATAATTGTTTTTCTTATATGTTAATTATTTAGGGTAGTTCACAGCAGAGTCGTTGTAATTGTTTCTTGGATAAAAATGTTTTATTTGATTTAGTCAAGTGATAGATAAAACTCTCCAAGGATATATAAGATATGAAACCGACAATGCAACCTTTCAATTATAAAATAATTCCATTTCTTAAATATCCTTGGAGAGACAATTGGCCTATAATTTGTATTACAAAAAGATTAATTAAATTTTAATATTATCTCATTCTACCAAGGAAACTCCACTGAGATGATTGATTAATAGGGTCACACTAAATGTGCATTTCTATAATTCGGGGGAGATTTTCTGTTGATGCAGGAGAGCCCATGTCAAATTCTATTACTTAGTTTTAAAACATTGACAGCTTATTTAAACTTTCTCAATTCTCTATTCTTCAAGTAAAACACAAATACTTCTTCTTGGGTTTTTTGTGTTTATATGTCTTTGTTATTTTTTTTTTTTTTTTTTTTTTAGAACAGAGATAAAACTTACACGGCTATAGTACAGGATCTGGAAAAGTTATAATTTTTATGAAATTTTAATTTTCTTAATGCTTTGTGGGATTTTTTAAATGTTTTTTCTTTGTTACAAGATTAAAAACCAAGGTAATATCCTCCCTTAGTATGCTTTTTCCCTCTAAGGAAAAACAGATCCATAAAACTTATTCAGGTTGAAAGTATGATAATTAATAAATCTAGGTCATAACTAAATTACCTTAGGATGCTGTCAAATTTGCTCTAGAAAAGCCCCACATTAAGTCTAAATTTTTAGCAAGAACTTAACATTGTCAGAGTTCTTAGGAGTTCCAATCTTGGCTAACCTCTATGAGGCTAATTGAAGAAGCATTTAAAAGAGTGAATTCTTTTAAAGACTGAAGTCTGATTATAGGCATAAAGCAGGCAGAACTGGGAGGGAAAGGCACAATTCTTTCTTTACCTGTCCTTCCTGTTCTTCACCTGGGGACCAGGAATTTCTCCCGGGCTGTGTTTTTGAAAGTTTACTGCTACTTTTGATATGACATATATGGGAGTAAGCATTTGTTAAACATATTTTAGGCACCTGATTGTGCCTGGTTCCAAGATTATGGTCCCAAGAAAGGATAGAAACACAAGGTCCAAATTCTACTTAAATTCTGAGACAATCTGAGAAATCAGGTTGCAGGGCTACGCAGGGTGCTTGACGCTGGAGTCATTCTGGCCCATTCCTAACTCCAGAGAGATGTAAAGGTGAGTGACTCCCATAGCCATCTGTGTCATGGCTACAAATACAGAGGATGTGTAGATCCTGTAGTGGGTGTTTTGTCTTTTTAATTTTTTTGGTGTTTAGATGTTTAAAAGACATTCCTTTGTTTTATGCTCCCTTGGTTCACAAAGTTCAGATCTTTGTTATGTTATGTTCCTCTAGAAAGGTAAATTTGAACTTCTCAAAGTACTGAGTTATGTGATTGGTTATTGCTTCCCTAACATTATCCAGTTCATGCTTATATGTAAGACATCTTATGATTTCAATTAATAAAAAAGAAAATAAGAATCCATATAATCCATAGTATCTATATGGGAGATGAGCATTTCAAAGATCACTGTAAGATGGATGATATATTTTACTCATATTAAAAGTGATTGTCAAATCAATTATAAAGATGTACGATTCTATTTTTAGTTATTGATCTAAATATCTACCTTTCAAATGAAAATCCTAAGATAATTCTCATTTTCCCCAAAGATAATCTAAGATAGTTTACAGTGAATACAGCTGATAGCTAGTTTTCTGCTTCATTAAGCTCTTCATTATTTCAACACAAATTTGAGAACTCAATATATCAGAGACTTTGTAGGATTTTCCATTCTCGCTGTGATGTAGAACAATGGTGACTAGAGATGAAAGCTAAAATCCATATAATAATAGGAGTGATAACCTCATCACAGATGCTAACATCTTCAGTATATTTGGGTGCCACTGGCCAGGTATTTGAGAAAGTGTTGTAACAAATGAGGTGTCCATAGCAACTGAAGATATAGAAGAGAAAATTAGCTTGCCCATCTAGGGTTACACAGAGAGGAAATTCCAAGCTCCAAATGAAGAACTAACAAGAGATCAAACACAAAAGACTATCAATAAGAGAGGTTGGGTTAGCGGCAGGAAGTCAAAAACTTCAACAAAATCGACTGGGCTAACATGGTTGCTCCAGAAAAATGGAGGAAGGAGAGAGAACACTGGGATCTGGAAATGTCACAAATGAAGAAAACATTTAAAAAGCTGTTATAGTTCAGAATAGCAGTTTTTAATAAGCTAATAGGCTTGGGATGATTTCACTCATGTGTGGAATGTAGAGAAATGAAACAAAGGAACTAATGAAGCTAGAAATGACTACCAGAGGAGGAGAGTAGGGATGTGAACAAAATGGGGAGGAGGACCCAAGGTATATGATAGAGGGATATGTGTGCTCTGAGGTAGGTGGGATGTGGTGCTGTACATTTGAGAAGGTGTGAACTCATTTCTGTAAATCATATACCATGATGTAAACCAATATTACCTCAAACAAATTACCAACAATAACAAAAAAAGGTAGAAAAAGATATTTAAAAATACTGCTACCATCCTGTAAGGTTTAAGTGGTTGGCGTGGTAACCAATTATATTGTTAAAAACTATTATATTAAACTATAACTGTTTTTTAAATTGTTTCTATTTTATTCTTAATCAATGGAAACACTCTAGCTATATCCCGCCATCATAATATGTGATATATTTACTGAAAATAGACAAAAAAAAAACCCCACCACACTATTCTTACATACATCTGGAAAGTATGCTTCCATAGCCTCTGAATTTATCCAGTGTTGTGAACCAATGTTGCCTCAATAAAAACAAACAAAAACTCTTTTCTTAACTATTTAATAAATAAGCACCTAATTGATTTACTGAGAAAACTTTATTTTTCATCGATTTATAACTATATTAAATACAGTTCTAGGCAAACCAAAATCACCTCTGCATTTTAAAAATATTCTGCTAAACTGTACATATTAAACACCATACAGATGGTATGTAAAGAAAACATATAATAGGGGCCTCCCTGGTGGCGCAGTGGGTTAAGCAACGCATTATGAAGCAGACCGCAATCACTGCAGCACGAGTTCGATCCCTGCTGCCGGCCAGGGGGGCGACCCACATGGTGCAGCAGACCTCTCCTGCTGTGCCCGCTGCTCCCCTCAGCAGTGTACTTCCGTTGATCTGCCTGTTCTGCTCCCCGCTCTGTCTGTGGTGAATCCTCTCACACCACCTCCCCACACCTCTGGCCTGTACCCCAGTGCTTGTATGCATAAATAAATCTTTAAAAAAAAAAAAAAGAAAACATATAATAGATAGAACTCATTTAAAACTATATGAAAACATTTTCAATACACTATTCAAGAATTAAGTTTCATCAAATTTTATTTTGAGCACAAATTTGGTCTCAACATCAGTTCTTAAAATATGTAAATGAGATAAAAATTCCTTATGAAGAAAGGTAATTCTAAAGAATTCCAAGTTTCTTGGTGTATTTCTGGAATGCCAATAGTTACTTCATTTGAAGTTTGATTTGAGCTTAATGAACTCACATCTGTTTTCAGAATGGGAAAAGACACCCAGCCTGTGGAGGAGGGTTAAGTGCTTTCCAGAAGCACAGATGCCTGTAGATCTGATAATGAAGGGGCAGGAGATAGCAGCATGAGAGGTCTTCGTGGAGGAGAGCAAAGAGCCCTGACTTCAGACCATGAGTCTGGGACAGTGAGGACACAGGCTTCCACGTACATCTGTGTTTGGGAACTCTTGTGCTGTGATGACTCCTAAGTCATCTTCTGATGACTGGATTGTTCTCACAGTTTCATCCATCATCTTGAGTGTCTGGACCTCTCTTTATCATCTTCTTTTAGTAGAGACATTATTTCCTCTTTTAGGATTGAGTTGGTTCTTTTCACGTTTTCATATGTGCCCACCCAGTGCTATTTTTTGATGACTCTTTTTCTAGGTTGGTATCTTCCAAAAATGACCCAATATCTAAGTATTCCTTTTGAACAGAACTAAGTGTCAAAAAGTTGATGTTCCACCTGAATCAGTGCAACCAGTGTTCGTGCAACTTGAATTTTCTTTCAAAATTCTTTCAAAAGCTTCTAAGTTACTGCATAAGTCTGAACAAAAATAAAAAACCCACCAAAAAGCCAATGAAGGATACACACACCACTGATTCCCATTGAAGGCTATTGTGGACGAGGCCTGGTCTCATGTCGTCTGAAAGCAGCTCGGCCACCACTTCTCGTGACTTCTCCCGGATCAGCTGAAAGCCAAACTCCATAGCACTTCACAAGTCCTCTATGGCACTGAAGTTCAACACAGAGATCCACTGGTAGTCATGGCTACAGCAACCTACAACAAACTACTGAGAACCCTACTGGATTCCACCTGGAACCCACTCATACCTGGCAAACTGTCTACAAGAGCGGATGGGTATGATTTTTAAAATGTCTTTTTGCCTTAACTACAATGCCTGGCTTTAGGACGTTTAAATCATGGTGGGTGAGGAAGACAATAAACAGATAAATAAATGAGAGAAAGATATATAAAGAAGAATAATGTAATGAGAAAGTGACTAAGGACTTGGAGCCAACTTTAAGGAGCATCAGGGATTGCTTCTGGGAGGTGTTAACATTTAAACTTGGACCTCAATAAAGAGAAAGAATCAGCTTCATGAAGATCTGAGGACAGAACACTCCCAGCAAAAGGTACAGCAAGTGCAAATGTCCTGAGGAATGAATAGTCACTGCACACTCAGAAAGAAGACTAGTGTGAATGCAAAATACTGAAACGATAAAGCAAAGTAGACCCCATGACAGATAAATCTGTGTAAACTAGTGTGCTATGCAAAATTGTGCTATAAGGGTGGCCACATACACTCTAGTATCAGAAACCAGCAAATATGGAAAAAAGAAACTTTGCAGATGTAATTAAGGTTATAAACCAAGTGAGAGATTATTGTGGATTGTGAAAGTGTTTCCAGCCTAATCACATGAGCCCCTAAAAGCAGAAACATTTTTCTGATTGTGACAATTGAAACGCTGAGGCAAAAGAGAAGTCTGGGGAGTTGAAAGCCTTAGAAGGAGGGGGCAATGCGACGAGAAAAGCAGGCAGCCTCAAATAAACAGCAGGGTAGGACCAGGGTCAGTAGTCCTACAATCTTAATAAACTGAATTCTTTGCCAATCGAATGATCTTGGAAGTGAATTTTACTCCAGAATCGCTAGGTCAGAACCCCAGCTGCCCAACATCTTGATTATACCTCATGTGACCCAATAGAGAAGAGCCAGTCATACCTACCTGAACTTCTTTTTTTTTTTTTTTAAGATTTATTTATTTATGCATATAAGAACTGGGGTGCAGGTCAAAGATGCGGGAGGTGAGAGGATTCACCAGAGACAGAGTGGAGAACAGACAGGCAGCTCTATTGAAACAACACACTGCTGAGGGCAGCAGTGGGCCAGATAGGAGAGGTCTGCTGCACCATGTGGGTCCCCTCCTTGGCTGGCGGCAGGGATAGAACTCGTAATGCAGTGGCTGCAGTTTGCTTCATAGTGTGTTGCTTAACCCATTGCACCACCAGGGAGGCCCCCTACCTGGACTTCTGATTTACAGAACTGAGATCATAACTCTTTGTTGCTTTAAGCTGCTAAGTTTATATGGTTATTTGTTATGGCAGCAATAAAAACTAATTTAGCCAAGCATTAGGTTAGTTATTTGTTTAGTTTGTGGTTTTAGTTTTGGGTAAGTAACCTGAGTCGATACTAAACTACTCATCTATTTTAATCACCCTGCAACTGGCTAAACTACAGTTTGGATTCTAAACAGGTCAATTATTAAACAAAAAAATTATTTTTTCAGCAACACAGTACAGGAACAAATGTCCAATTATTTTGCTCCCTTACATTAGTTTATATCAGCAGTTTTCTGGTAAACACCTATTTGTTCCATTGCATATTTATTTTTGTTGTGTTTGTCAGTTTGATAAAATGCTTTTAAAACCCAAGCTCATTTTGCCAAATGCATGTCTGTAAAGTCTTACTTGAAGCCAAAAACTTTCAGTGGACATGTTGTGTAAATAGCCTTACGAATGAATTCAATTCTGTTTCCATAACCAATGCACATATCTTTAATTTACTTTGGTACCAGATATCTGCAGCTACACCTTCACACTTTACATATACAAATAACATTGCCAAAGTGTACACCAATGCAATATGATAAGATTGGGGGTTCATCTTTCATTATTTTATTTGTAAGTGTTCAAATTCAATACTAGCTTTCCAGAAAAATTAGATGACCAATTTCAAGAAAAGAATGCTTGCTCTTTCCTTGACCCATATTATTAAAATCTCTACCAATATATTTCAGGTACTTCACATATGTTTTCTAGCACTTAGCATTCAGTGACATTTCTTAAAGGAGTTTGTTTTTGACATTTCTTAAAGGGTTCCTTCAGAAATAGAGGCTCATCTAATGTAAAAGTAAATTAAGAAGTATCCACAGGTAGCAATTTTTCCAAACATCTCACTCCGTTCTAAAAAGCACTACAGAATGATATTTTATTCTGTCAAATTTCAGGGGGCCATTAAGAGCAAAATCTTCCCAAAAAACTGTATTAGACCATGACAGCTGGATATATATCTTATGGAATTGCACAATATAATTCAATTTTTTCCTCCCTAAAATATTTTAGTGTATACTACTATTGCTAAAAGGATTTTTGTTTTTCTTGGTCCTATGTGTTGAGTCTAAGATTGATGACATCTCTACCATGAAGGGTACTTGAATTTTAACCCAAGGAACTTCCAAAAGATGTGTTAAAGACACCAATTTTGTTACCACTGGAATGTATTCATTCTGCATCCTCTACTATTTGTTGTCTGAGTTTTGGAAGATATTTTACAAACAATTATTTAAAAAATTCCTCACATGTAGATCTTCTTTCACTGGTGTTCTAAAGAAATTTAACTTTAACTTTTTGCAAATGCAAAAAGCATACTCATTCTTTTTTTTAAAAAAAGATTTATTTATTTATGCACACAAGAGCTGGGGTACAGGCCAGAGTCCAGGGCAGTGAGAGGATTCACCAGAGACAGAGCGGGGAGCAGAACTGGCAGACTGGCAGACTGCTGAGGGGAGCAGCAGGCAAGGCAGGAGAGGTCTGCTACACCATGTGGGTCCCCTCCCTGGCCAGCAGCAAGGATCGAACTCATGCTGCAGTGGCTGTGGTTTGCTTCATAGTGCATTGCTTAACCCACTGCACCACCATGAAGGCCCCATCCTCATTCTTTATGTAACATTCAAGAGATAAATCTTGTTTTCTACATGTACAGTTGTCATATCTCCAGCTTCAGCTACTATTTTGTCTCTCCAACTGGTAATTGCTTCAAAATATATTCTCCAACTGGTTAAAAATGCAAACTCACAAGCCTGGTTCCTCCACAGTAGGTTTTTGTTATTGCTTCAGATTGCTCTTGACCTGCTGTACCTATAACATTAATTTGACATCATTGTTAACTTGAATTTGTCATTCCAAAATGTTGGCTCCAATGGTTTTCTTACAGTCTTTTGTAAAAATAGCTTTCCAGTATCACTGAAGCATAGCTGATTTTCCAAGTGCTCCATTCCATACAACTACCACCCATGCCTACTTCCCTATTTTACTCTAACATTTTTGGCATTGAGAGGTCCTGGGCTAGGTCACAAGTGCTCCTCCTAGTGATTAGGGGAGAGAGTGGGTGAGGAGGGGTGGAGTCAGTTGCTGCCTCCGCTCCTGCACTAGCTCCCTGACTGTGAGCACCTTTTCATATACTTGTTGATCATGCATGTATCCGCTTTGGAAAAAAAGTCTATTTTAGTTTTTGTTCATTTAGAAATTAGGTCACTCCTTTCCTTTTTTTGTGCTATTGAGTTCTATAAGTTCTTTATACACTTTGGCTATTAACCCCTTATATTAAGGTCTACAAGTATCTTCTCCCACTCCATAGATTGTTCTAAAATTGTTTATCTGTGTTCTCTTGTAGCTCTTTGAGCATATTTAGAACAATTGTTTTGAATTCTTTGTCAGGCAGTTTCTGGATCTCCACTCTTGGGAGGCCAGTTAGTAAAAATGTACTGTGTTCCCTTGGTGGGGTCATATTTCCCAGAGTCTTTGTAGTCCCTGTGTTGATGACTATACCTTTGAAGAAACAATCAAAATAAAGCTGCTGTTCATTCCCTTTTTGTGCAGTTATTTTCAGATTTTGATGTTACTGAAGTTTCTTAAGTTGACTCTAGATTTCCCCCAGCGTAGTCCTTACTTGAGGGTATCTGTCTAATTGTTAATCTTTGTGGGGAAGTGGAGACTGGGCTCTCCTACACTGTCTCGATGATGTCTGATTCCTAGGTTTTATGACTATATGGAAGTTCATCAACAGTGGATGATGAACAGTGGATGATAACTTGACCATAGGTCAGGTTAACAAGGTGAGTCTGTGGATCACCAGCAATCACATCAACAAGATCTAACCTTTCCATCATTCTATGTGTTGGTCACCCCAATCTCAGATTTCTTCATGCTAACTCACTAATCCTCACAGGAACCCTACTAGGTGGGTTTTACTACGATTCCTCTTTTGTACATGAAGAAAATGAAGTGCAGGCTATTAAGGTCCTATAGCAAGGAAGTGGCTGACTGGATTACAACCCCCTTTGGTGCGACACTATCATAGATGTTCTCAACCACTGCGCTCTCCTGCAATGGCGGAATGATAGTTTCCCACAGTCCTTTCTCATGTTCAAATGCTTCAGAAAATAAGAGCAAAGACTTCAAGCCATAACTGGTGGACAGTCCATTCAGTATAACATGATTCCTGTCAGCCCAGGGAAACCAAAGAGGCATTTGTTTTATTTCATACAATTTCTTCAGGACCCCTACTCTAAGTTGAATCTAACCTAATATGACTCCAGCATACTTTAACTTTCACTGACTTTCCAGCAAGCCAAGAGAAATAATGAAAGGAATGTATTCAATTTTATTAGCTTAATATTCCTCAGTGAGCTGTATAATAAGTCACTAATCCTTACCCACTGGCTCAAATGTCATCTAAATGTGGCCTTTACAACAATATTTTCCCTTTATCTATTAAAGTGGTGTTCAGTTACATAGTTGTAGGAATTTTTTTTTCCTCTTGAGGTTTAATAGTCTAAACTGTTTTATTATCCAGATCTTAAAGGTGTTTTTCTAAAGTATTACGGTGCAGGAGTTAGAGGTGCTGAACCCCAACACAGTCAAAAATTCTTGTTGAAACTTAACTTCTCAAGAAATCACTAATAATATGCTGTTGACCAGTAGTCTTACAGTAACATAAAAACTCACACATATTATATGTTTTGTATGTATTTTATACAGTATTCTTACAATAAAGTAAGCTAGTGAAAAGAATGCTATTTTAAAAAGTCAGAAAGGGGGGCCTCCCTGGTGGCGCAGTGGGTTAAGCAACGCATTATGAAGCAGACCGCAGTCACTGCAGCATGAGTTCGATCCCTGCTGCCGGCCAGGGGGGGGACCCACATGGTGCAGCAGACCTCTCCTGCTGTGCCCGCTGCTCCCCTC
>JAGFMF010011752.1:3993268-4061460 GCA_019455555.1 Galemys pyrenaicus
CTCTCCTGCTGTGCCCGCTGCTCCCCTCAGCAGTGTACTTCCGTTGATCTGCCTGTTCTGCTCCCCGCTCTGTCTGTGGTGAATCCTCTCACCCCCCTATACCTCTGGCCTGTACCCCAGTGCTTGTATACATAAATAAATAAAAATCTTTAAAAAAAAATTAAAAAAAAAATAAAAAGTCAGAAAGGTTCTTTCTCATCTTGTAAGGTGGCAGGTGAAAAACACCTATGGCAGGTGAGAAAGAGACTGCTAGAGGGAAGAAATATGATGCCAAGACGGCTGTTGCTGATGGTGATGAAGACGACCAAAGCCAAAGCCCCTAAGAAGAAGCCCCACTGCGGCTGAAACTCTGGCCTAGTAAGAGGTAGCAGAAGATACTTCCACTTGCTAACTGATTCAGAAAGGTCAGTATTCAGTAGCTAAATCCAGAATTGAAAAGAGAAAGAAGTTTCTTGTTACCATCACAAAACCAATTGATGCAGACAAGAATGGTGGTACCCACAAAGCGCCTATATACTATCCTATTGAAGATGCACCTTGAAAGCTGTTCAACAATGGCAAGAAACAGAAAAATAGACCAGGTATCTGGACATCCCTTAGCCCAATCAATTTAGCAAATGAAATCAATGGCCACACCTACCTCAGAGGGCTGAGATTTTACTGACTGGTTATTAGGCTGGGTCTCAGTGAAAGCTCTATATTATTCCCCAATTTAAAGATGAGGAAACTGGGGCTTCCCTGGTGGCTCAGCAGGTTGAGCGCTGCACTGTGAAGCAACCACAGCCACTGTAGTACAAGTTCGATCCCCAGCCAGGGAAGGGACCCACATGGCACAGCAGACCTCTCCTGCCTCACCGTTGCTCCCCTCAGCAGTGTATTTTAGTAGATCTGCCTGTTCTGCTCCCCATTCTGTCTCTGGTGAGTCCTCTCACTTCCTGTGACTCTGGCCTGTACCCCAGCTCTTGTATTCATAAATAAATATTTTTTAAAAAAAGATGAAACTGAGGGAAAATGATTGTGGAACTTGCTAAAAGAGAACATTTGTAATTAGTAAGCAGTAGAGTCTGGATATGAACTCAGCCAATCTGATTATAAATCTGTAGGTTTAATCATGACACACTGCCTTTTTGAAAATTAGTTTAAAATACCCCTGAACTTTCAAACCCACTTTACAAAGGCAAACTGCTTTTGCTCCCTGGTGGTTCTCCCACTTGGATTTTCTGGCTATAAAAAGCCAAACCAACCCTTTCATTTTCCACTAAGATGTCTCTGGTGCTCTATCCATGTGGACCATAATTAAGATGACTCAAACATTGGTTTCTCTACACTCAACTCATTCAAATCCCTTTGTCTGCCACCAGATTCACACCATGGTCTGCCGTAAATGCTTGGTAAGAGTTCATGACAAAACAAAACTCCTGTTAGAAACCCATGCAGTAAGAGTTTTATAATCACTGAAAAATTCCTTTTCTTCTGAGATAAAATTGTATGAGAGGACTTTAGGAGAAAGATAAAGATGTAAAATTTAACAATGAAAATGCTACATCTCAAAGATTTTTTTAAATCCAAGTATTGATGCTTAATTTGATAGAAAAACACAATATGGAAATTTTCAGCACCATTTTGAATGTGGAAATATTTATTTTCATTACTCTTAAATCAAAATAAGAAAGCAGACCAACTTGGAGGATAATATTTCAACATATTTTTTTTTTAATGAGCCTGTAGCCAAATCACGCTATTAGCTACAATAGTGCTAGATTTTCTTTTACTTCTGATTAATCCAATCTGGCCATCCCCCATCATAACACTCTGCATGATATTTGAAATGACTCAAACCCTTTGAAGAAAAAAAGCTTTGATTTTGGACTAACTGTGGGAAGTCATTTTTTAAAGGGCCTGTGTGCTGAATTTTTATCAATTTTTGTGATGCTTCACAGTTTTTAAGTGAAGAAACATGCTTTGTGAATGAGGGTTATTTTAAAAAAGAAAAAAATGCTAACTAAATATTTTCTGGGATGATAAGATTTTCTATGTTTAAAAATACTGATTAGTGCTTTCAAGGGAACATTTCAACTCTAAGAAGTATCATCTAAACCCAGAAGAGGCAACTGCAAACATATGGCTGGAGAAACTCCTGTCTACATCTGAAAGAAACATGGAGGCTAAAGTCATAACTCAATGTCTGAAGAAAAGTGGTGACCAAATATGTCAAACAACCTGGCTAGGTTTTAATTCCTCTTCTCTGCATCCTTAATATGTCACCACTATCCTATGCATCACATCTTTACTGACAAGAAACTCACTTCTTCACCAATCTCTAACCTCAAAAATACTAACTTTATTCCAAGAACTTTTCTAGATTACTTGTTATTTATTCATATTTATATCCCCAGTGCCTCTTAAAACACAGACTACTAAATTCACCTAAAACAAGCAGGCTTAAGGAACCAAAACTGTACGAGGTAGTGAAATAATAAAAGAGAAACAACAATAACAAAATCAAAGATACTACAATCATTTATTTATTTATTTATCTATTTATTTATTTTGCTTAGTAGTTTATGTTCATCAAAATCAACACCCCAAGGCCAATGACATAAGAACAGTTAAGAAGAAAACTAGCACAGTCTGATGGAATTATCAGAAAGTGCAATGGAATGAGCAAAATGGATTTCCTCTAGAGGTGTGTGTGAGTCAGATTCAGAAAAAAGTGACTGAACTCCCTGGCCAGAGCAATACTTCAAATGGGAAAGAACATCATGAGCAAAGACCTGGAATCAGGAAATAATAAATGTGAGAAAAAGTTATAGATTTTCAATTACTGTACATTTCTTGGCATAGGCTTGAAATGACACTTAATGTTGAGTACAAGTCACTGCTCTTTCCTGAAAATGTCTCTGACATCTTATCCCAAATAAAATGCTCTGACTTCACAGAAAGGTTTCAGACCCTGTCCCACAAATGAGATCCTGCCCTGTTGCCCCCTGCCGAGTGTGCACAGCTCTGCTGCTCTTGGGTGCAGGAAACAGGCATGAGTCCCATTCCCAGAAGGCCTAGTACATCTCAGGGCACACAGTAAACACCGTGTAAGACCAAAAAGTGATTTATTAATAAAATCTAATCTTCCACAGAAAGTAATAACATGTTATTCCTTCAGCAAAATAAAAACCCTTTCAAGTAGAGATATTTACTTAATCCTGTAGTTAATCATCAGAGTGCCATTGCTGTTGTACTTTTCCTTTGAAGAAAAGGATTCTTTCCTTTGCATCTCACTCTCCCCTCACCTCTCTCCCTAGAAACCACAAATCCATTGGAATCAGTTTCTTTGTTGAAGGCATTTTTGTACAAGCCTGGAATATAGGTACATCAAGAAAAAGTACATGTGTGCATAATGGGGGTGGGAAGAGGATTTGGGGTAGATCCAAAAATGAAAGGTTTGAGCCTTTATGCCCTTATTCACTGCACCAATTACCATTAAAAAGAAAAAGTGTATCTATGAAATGGATCCAGCTTACCTGTAAGTCTTACTGTGGTTCCCACAGGTAGTTGCAAAATAAACACCATCTATCTATGTTTACTGGTTACTGGTTGCTATCAGGCCAAGACTTTAATTTTGAAATCCATAAAGCAACTGTCCAAGTGAGTCTAACTGGAGCTAACCTCAATACTTTTGATGTTTCTGTTTGATGTGATTTTTTTAAAAAAATCATTATTTATTCCCACTTTTTTGATCCAAGTTTCCTACTAGGTATTGGCTTGAAAGACTTATTGGAATAACTTTAAACATTTTTTGATGTTGCTCCCTGGAGTTCAATTACCACACTACTCTTTGTTTTAGACCAACTTAGTTGCAATATAATAGGCTTTTCACACACTCCCGTATTCTCTTACTTCTGTCTTCATCATTTCTTTTGCCACATTGGTGACCTGTATTTATTAGCCAGTCTGTACATTAGTACACATAGGTATTTTTCTCAATAAGGGATTTTCTTAGTTTCACATTTAATTCAGGACAAGTTCATTCTCTATCATGTCCAGAGTTTAGCAATTCATTATTACAATCTACTCCCACAAATACAATTAGTAAATAGTATTCTAAGGACTCCATAAAAATGCAAATCACAGATTTAAAGCAAGATCTTTTTCTTAATAATAGTCCTATCTTTGGTGACTCTGATACAAAATAATTTGGAGAAATGTTTCTCTACTTAACATTTACTTATTAAATTATTCACTCCACCTAAAGTATCTAGAAAAAAGTACCCAACATCAAATATCTATACAAAAATATCTTACTTATAAATGTCATTTTCAATCCTTCAAACTATGGCATTACATAGACCCCCACCTCACTTATTCTGAAAAAACAACAACAAAAAAAAAACCATGCATTTCTTGTGATATTATATAATATAACTAGCCCTAATATGGTTAGTTGAGAAAAATCCCAAAAATTGATTTGGAAGATGATATTTACTCCGCAATTTTAGAAGCAAAGGAAATAGACTATCAGTCCCTGAATGGTCTCATTTATGAGCCCAATAAATGAAGAACATTTCTGCATAATGAAATTAAGGATAACATGGAGAATAAGCAATACAAACTGACAAAAACTTATAGTTCATAGCATTTTTCAGCTTCCTTATGAAAATAGGAAAAAGTTCTACCCTGACTGCACATAAATCAATTCCATCCCATTGCCTTCTTCAATACTTTCTGTGCTAAAACCAAAATTTTGAATGTCAGATGTTAAAAGAGCTTAGAGCACCTTTCTCTTCCAATTTACTCTTTTCTTTTACAAAAAGAAACTAAGGTCTAGGGATATCCACTACAAACAGTTATGCCAACATCAGAACTAGATTTTGGCTCCTAAGTCATCATGCTTTATTCTAACGCTACTATTCACCCAATAATGAACTCCTGGTCTACTGCTCATCTTACAAAAGGAGAATATTAAACCAATTTATCTGGAACACATCTGTTCAGAGACTCACACCATCACTATGAAACAGAATTCTTTTTTCAAAGAAATATTTTAGCCATCTTTGGTATAATACAGGTAGTAAAATCCAAAAACATGGTTTCAATTCTTGGTTGTATTACTCACCCCCCACTTGAACTCAGGCCATTTGATTTGATTTCTGTGACCTCCAGTTGAAATTTTTGAGTGCTTCCTTTCTATTCAGATTTTTAATATATTAATTAAGCCATTCATCTGCCAAGGATCACGATGAGCATTTTATGAGTAATATTATTCATTTTACTACAAACCCTATTTGTATAGGAAGAAAAAATTTCCTTACACAAAGGTGTTATGAAGATGAATTAATATAGCACATGTGATGCAGTTGTATGGCACTCAGTGTGTCTGGTTTTGTTCCCCCTCATTCTGAATAATTTACATATAGCTTTATTTGACTTCTGTCAATCAACAGAGGCTTTTATCCCATCTATTTGGATCTGGTGGATACTAAAAGCACTCCTTGCAATGGTTTTTTCATCTCAAAATGTTTATAATATAAGGGCCTCCCTGATGGCCAGTGGATTAAACAATGCACTATGAAGCAAACCACAGCCACTGCAGCAAGAGTTCAAATCCCTGCCGCCAGCTGGGGAGGTGACCTATATGGTTGCAGAGTCCTCTCCTGCCTGGCTCGCTGCTCCCCTCAGTAGTGTTTCAGTCTATCTGCCTGTTCTGTTCCCCACTCTGTCTCTGGTGGATCTCCTCACCTCCCCCCTCCACACACACACATCTGGCCTGTACCCCAGTGCTTGTATGCATAAATAAATAAATCTTTTTTTAAAAAGATGTTTATAATATAAATTGATGACTAGTATATTAACCAATTAGAGAACAAATTGGTACAAAACTCTAAGGTAGTCATAAGTGTTAACATATACTTAGTAATTTCTAATTGCTCTAATTCCTTTATATGTTTCAATGTATGTCCACAACTCTCCTATGAGGTAGGTACTATTATTATACCCATTTTATAATAAGAAACAATAAAAGATTAAAATTAAATGACCCAAGATCACCCAGCCAGTAAGTACAGAACCAAGATTCAAACCTAATTTAGCTCGAGGCTTTGCATTTAATCACCACACCTGACAATGAAAATGCAATAAGAGGCCAAAAAAGAATCATATTAAAGCAACTGAGGGAAAATTTCACAATGGAACCGAGTGTCTGGAAAAATTAAGTGAACTAAGATCAAGAGCTTGGATTTTCCATGTAGAAGGAATAGTGAGAAGAGGGGATCAGAAACAAAAATGGCCCAAAGTGAGCAAGGTAAATCTATCACTAATAATGAAAATAATAATATTTTCTTGAGCACTATTTATAGCTACTTATAAAATAATCACTTATCTTGCACTCAGATTAACCAATTTAGCTAAATGCTTTACATGGATTATTTCATTTCATTCATACAATAACTTATGCAGAAGTAGGAAGTCATGTTTTAAAATTGTTAAGAGGAAATATAAGCTCTGTGTTCTTCAGGGTCAAAACTGAGAGAAACTCTTAACCATTATGTCCTATCCCAAAAAATAAGACCCAGTGCATGGTTTAGCCCTAAAGCAGGATTTATAGCCCTCAGAAAAAAAAAATCACAGTCCTGTCATCATCACCTATTTTCATTTAGTTTGAAGAACAAGCTGATGCATTAAGAACTTAGCCAGAGAACAGGGATAGGTCTGGATTGTCTCCATAAATTTCGAGGAAAAATTCAACTTGGAGAGTATGCAGAGTATGAACTGGCTGAGAAATAAGTACTCGACAGCTCAAGTCACAACCTTACAAAATCTCAGCAATTATTCCATTTTTGGACCAGATTCAATTGTCCAGTCTTAATTGCCCAATTTTCAGTAATCAACATCCTGCCAAAGAATGAATTCTTTCAAGAGGACCATATATTCTTCTCCATGCAACTCTGGAGCACATGGGTGGCAGAAATGTTTAAACATTACTTTGCCAAAATTCTCAGAGAAAGTCATCTGAAATTGCCTCATTGAAAGCACTCATTTATTCACTGTTCCTTCAGTTCTTACTTAGTGATTTCATTTAGCATTTCTAATAATGCATGTGTAATTTCTCACAATGAATGTACTTTGCGTGTAGGTTTGCTCTTGGATTATAAACATTTTGAAGATAGAGGCTATGGGTTCTAGTCATTTGAGCACAGACAGAATTCTTCCTTTGGGGTGCTATTTAGTTTAGCCAGTTATGAACTACCTTCATAAAACTGTTTGTGTCTTTGCTCAGCAACAAAATTAGTCCTTCACTAAGTAGATGCAACTGAAAAAGGAACACCTCAGAATTCTTTGGGATTTACACCATGTGAAAGACATAGAAAGAATTTTAATAGGCTATAAAATTTTCTTTCCACTGTCTTAAGCATGAAAACACAAAAAAGGTTCTAATTTCAAAACTCATGATATGGCAGTGTGCCTTCCACCACTATATTGCTCAATTATCATGAACCTGTTTTCAAGCATAAAAAGAAAATGAAAATAGGAAATTACTTTGTATTTGACTTTTGTAAGTAGTCAGTTACCCACTCACTCATAACAACATATCAAAAACTTCGGATACTATACTTCAAGGAGATAACCTCCTTTTATATAGGGCAGGTGAGTGGAGGGAGGGAGAAATGAGAAAATGTTGCTATAGAAAGATGCTATTAAACTTCTCTTCTTTTTCTCTCAATTTTTTAAATGCTAATTTTGCATGCTCAGCATGAGATCACCTGTTTCTTCCAAGAATTAATCATGCTTATTTTCTCTTCCAAGTGGAATGAAAATTCAACTTTATAGAAAATAGCCTGAAGGATTGAGAGATTTATGTATGAGATTTTATATTGAGCTAATGAGATTTTATTGTGAGCTTGTGTGTAGTACTTTCTTGTGCTGTGCCATTACTCCAAGTACAGATGAATTATCTTCATGACTGAATTGGGAATCCTTAAAACTGTATTTTCTTCCAGAAAAGACAGTTTTACATAAAATAAGCAATTATTTTGCACTCAAAATTAAGCAGCTCTGCAATGCTTGTTACGAAAATAGACATAAGCACAGAAAATATTGGCCGCTCCCAGCATGATTGTGCCTAGTCATGTTTCCAGGCATTTCTTTTCGAGAGTCTATATTTCCCAGTGCTTTTCTCAGAAAAGGCATTCAAGTCCCTTCAGCTCTTGGCCTCCACAAACAAACCTAAGAGTTCTGGTTTTCCCCTGAGCCTGGAACTTCCTGCTGTGGGATAGACAGAGGAGGGTAATTCAGGACCCCATTCTCTCACCCTCAGTAGTATCTACCCAGTTCCTCTGACTCTCCTCCCAACATGGCAAACTTTAGCCTATAGGACAGGAAACCTTACCTGATCCCTCACAAGTTCTTCCAAGTCTCTTGTTTATGCTTATAGCCCTTTCTGTTTCCGTCTTTGTGTTTTGTGTGCGTGTTTTGTTTTTTTAAGATGTATTTTATTTATGCATTTAAGAGCTGGGTACAGAGGTGAGAGGATTCACCAGAGACAGAACAGGACTGAAATATACTGCTGAGGGGAGCAGCAGGCAAGACAGGAGAGGTCTACTGTGCCTTTTGGGTCAGTTCCCTGGCTGGGGGTCAAACTCATGCTGCAGATAGCTTGATAGTGCTGAGACTTAACCCCTTGTGCCATGAGGGAGGCTCCATCTTTTTTGTTTGTTCCCAGAGAGTTGGTTACTAAAATACCAGTGATAAGGCAAGTTGTATGTGGGTACTGAGTGCTTTGGCCAAGAAATAATACACAATATTTCTACCTTTTCCCCTCAGCAATCACTGTCCAGTACTAGTCACAGGACCCCACAAAGTACGTAAAAAGTGAAATTCTTGTCTGTTCACAGGAAGCAGAGTGAGATATATTTAGTTTGATGGACAGTTAGCACAGCAAATGTATCTGCACATGGTGGATACCATAACATTGTAGTCACAATTCCAATAGGTAGACAGACCAGAGAAATAACATCTCTTACAAAGTGTTCCAAAAACACTTTTTAATAATGGATTGACCAGTAATCCATTATAAAAGACTTTCTATGTTGATTTTTTTACCCTCCATTCTTCAATTTCCTCCTGCTATTTTTTTTTCTTTTTTTATTTTTTCCACTTACTAAATAACCTACCCGAACTCAAAGACTTATATTAAGATGCTTTGCTTAGGAAACCCAAAGTAAGATGGTACCAGAAGTGATTCTACAAAGTGAATCCTTAAGATAGGTCCTTAAGATTCATCTTAAGCAGATCCTTAATATCCTTAAGATGAGATTCTGATACTGACTCACTCACTGACCATTTGGCAGTAACAATTCCTGAATTAAACTCTGATTCAGGTCCTGGTGCTATCACCTGTCAATTATTTAACTCATCTGTCCATTGAGTTGTAATATGTGTAGACAGGAATTCACTACTTCTGTATAATTATTTAACTCATAATTTCATAATTATTTAATAATTTTTAACTCACCTGTATATTGGGGTGTTTCATAATTATTTAACTCATCTGTACATAATTATTTAAATCACCTGTACATTAGAGTGGAATATAGGTAGAAAGGAATTCACTACTTCTGCAGTGTTTCTAGTATTTTGTAAACCCATGGACAATAGTAACTTTAAGACTTACACAAGATTTTTTTGGTGGCTATCAAGTGCAACTTAGGCATTGAAGGAAGAAAATTACAAGTTGAAGACAGCCAGAAGGATTTTACATGGTCACATTTATATGGAATGGGAGATATCACGTCTCATAGTTGGTGAGAAAGTTCTGCTGAAATTCAGATCCACAATTTGAGAGACACCAAATTACAAAAACCTTATTTAGCTTCCTGTAAACTTACTATAAACTTATTGTAGTTGACTTTGCAAACTCACTATAAGACAACACAAATTTATTATTTTGCAGTTCATTTCACTAACCTCTCTTTCCACCTGCACTCCTCAAGTTCCAGCACAATAGAGAATTGGTATAGTCATGCTCTATGAATAACCTCTTAATAAAACCAATATTAAACATTAAAGTATATTAAGGTTAAAGATGAAGTTATTTTTAAAAGACTAAATGTAGTTTGAAATATCTTTTTATCTGTTAGACTCAAGTAATGCTTGTGTTCAAATGAACAATAGATTTTGAAAAAGGCCTTGCATCAATTCAAATTTAAAACCCTTTGATGTCAGTGGATCTTTAACATACACTGAGTATGGGATTATATCTGAAAAATGTAATGCCTAGCTATAGTAATAGCTTTAAAATTGCACTCCCAAGAAAAAAAATATTGAGCCTGGGATTACACTGGCACTAAAAATGCACATTGAAATAATTCAAACGTATGAACTCATAAAGGCTTATGGTTTGTAATAACATTTTTAGCTCTTAGACTACTGGGAGAAAAGCAGCTTTTAATGGTTTTTATCTCTCTTTATGCAATGACAACCAATAATTAACAAAACTCCATGAATTCTAATTTTAAGATTTTCTCTTTTTTTCCCTAAAGATTTATTTATTTATGCGTACAAGAACTGGGGTACAGGCCAGAGATGCAGGTGTGTGAGTGTGTGTGTGTGTGTGTGTGTATGAGAGGATTCACCAGAGACAGAATGGGGAACAAAACAGGCAGATTGACTGAAATACATTGCTGAGAGGAGCAGTGGGTGAGGCAGGAGAGGTCTGCTGCACCACGTTGGTCACCTCCCTGGCCAGGGATTAAACTCCTGCTGCAGTGGCTGCAGATACTTCATAGTGTGGTGCATAACACCTTGCGCCACCAGGGAGGCCTCCATTTAAAACTTAAGAAAAAAATTTTCTTTTTACTAGCTCTAAATAACATGTCCCAAAGATAGGAACATAGGATTTCATCCTCCCTTAGCCATTAACTATTTGGGTGGCCTCAGACTTCTGTCTCCTTGATCTGCCAAGTATAAGCATTAATGATGACGTTCCTAAAGTCAGGTGACTGTGTCAAATCCCAAACCAAGTCCTTTGTAACTTCTAAGAACTTCTACCGCTAGTTTCTGGAGTCTCTGTGACTTGACTACATTTCCTGACTACATTAAATTTGTTATGGAAACTTTTAATAGGCGCATTTACCACATTTTTGTGGGTCAGTGTGGGGGGTAATCCTTTTCCAGTATAAATGCTTCCTTTCAGCATCTCCTCTAGGTTAGCTCCTGGTGGACATGTTTAATTCAATTGATTCTGTGCTTTGTCTCTTTAGGCATTGAGCATTCTTCAAAGGGATGTTCTATAAATGATAATTGTTTATACCATTGACCATGAAGATAAGGCACTTGCAGTGTAGCACCTGCAATTATAATTCATGGTTTCAAGGTAAGAGTGAATTTCTCCTGTCTATACACATAAAGAATAAGAAGCATGGGAATAAGCTACCACCCTGTTACACTCAATGGTGATTTCACTGATTCCACCACCTCTTAGCACACCTCTGGGTCTTTGGTTCATTTGTTAGTGCTAAAATATTTCAGATTAGTTCAGATAAATTTCATTAAATGAAATGGATAGAAGTAGATTATTTTCACACCTTTTATTCTTATGTGTAAAATTGGGGAAATTCACTTAGAAATCATGAATTTAGGAAAAAGCTTTGCAATGCACTCTCAGTCACAAAATTATGTCTTCCATGAAGAGGTCTCTCATCATATAACTGGATGAGTCACAAATAGAGAACATTAAACATATCGTTCTATATTTTCTTGCTAGACTAAGCTACAGAAAACCCTGCAGTGCTTTTCATTCTGTCAAATAACCATCATGTCAATGCTAGTCCTAGATTCAAATGAATGCATTCTTTCTAAGACTTTCATTTTGTGTAGATACCTGAGGGGTGTCTGACTGCTCAGTTTAGCTCAACTCTGTTGATTCTTCTTGATATCCTCTTCCCTCCCTCAGACAGCACAAGGATGTTCAGAACCATGACTCGGTTCTAAGACAATCACTGTTGTTACATCCAGAGCACTCATGCTTTAAGTTAATGAAGTTTCAGGTCCCGGCAGAACAAGGAATACGTTTACTCTTATTTTTACCAGTTCAAGGTCAAACTCCATCTCTGCCAGCATTCTTCACCTTCTTGTCTCACAGAAATCCCACTGAGGGTTCAGGCACTCTTCTTCTTCTGTCCTCCCTGAAAGAACTCCATCCTTTAAGTCTTCTTTGGTGTCCTTTCATTCCATTCCTCATCACTATTTATACTTGTTGTATCCTTGTGGTGTAAACTTCTGCTTGCTTCTAGACTGAATCAGAAAAGCCCACGTACTTTTAAGGTTTCCATAATTGATAATGACTTGCTTGTTCACTGTTGGCATCTTAACTGTGACCTATACTGGAGTCTGGCAACATGGTGGCGAGGTGAAAAATGTTGAGCTCACCTTCTCCACATGTTCACAAGTAAATGCCAAAAAAACGGTCAAAATCCCTGAAAAATAAATGGATGATTACCATGCACACCGGCAGAAAGGAGTAGGAAAAAACTAACCTGTGCTCAGTGACCCTGGGGCAATCCCACCCATGAGAGGGAGGGGAAGTGTTGTCTCTTTGGAGCCTCTGCTGTTAACTCAGGAACGCACACCCACGATGGACACTTCATAGACTTGGCACCGCACTGGGGTGCACAGAGTTGGCTTACAGGACAGAGGATGCACTACCGGGGAACCAGAGGAGTGAGTGTGCAGAGTGATGATTACTGCTTCAGCCTTAGGTTCTGTCTTGAACAGTGAAAGCCTAAACCAAAGGACTAGTTGTAGAGGCGTCATTCATGGATTTAAAAAAATAAGGAAAAGAAAAAATATACAATAAAATAAATATTCAGGGAAATGAATAAGTAAATGGGGACCTCCCTGGTGGTCGCAGCACTATGAAGCTATTGGCAGCCACTACAGCATGAATTCCATCCCTGGCCAGGGAGGGGATATGGCGCAGGAGACTTCTCCTGCCTCGCCCACTACTCCCATGTAAAAAATGATATAAAGCAACATTACCTCAATCAAAAAATTAAAGTAAAATAAAATGCATGCAGAAGGTCATAAAGCCCAGAGCCTCACAGAAGTTGTAGAGACTCAGCCTGGGAGAAGGTCTGTGGTGGCAAAGGTGGGCATGAGAGGTGCAGTTGAGATCAGGGAGATGTTCTACAGAAAAGAATCTAACCAAATTACATACCTACCCAACCTCGGTTGAAAATTCCTCAAGTGGAAAAGCCACACTCTTGGCAAATGCAGCCTGTGATCTCTGGCCTTGGCGAAGGGAGCTCAGGCTCAGTCTCAGCACTGGTTCTCACTTAGTTGGGAGCTTCATTTCCAGTCTTTCTGAGATTATGTGGCAGGGAACATTCAGCTCCTGTGCTTTTCCCAGGAAAAGACTTCAGCTAAATCTATTACCCCTAGTTCAACCACTGTCCAGCTTTCAAAATATCATTACTGTTTTCTCCTCTTAACCCTTATGTTTTTGTTCTTTTCTTCAAATTCCTTTGTCGTGACGGGAGAGTGGGAACAAGGTTCAAGGGAGCTCCAGCAAATGTGGGGTTTCCATGTTTAATCAAAAGTTCCTATAACTTTTACAAACAAGAAAAGTAAGAAATACCTCTAAATTGAATTAGGTTGGAGAGATAAATTTATGAGCATCTTCAGTTGAGTGTTAAGAAAAATGAAACACTGACAATGTTATCTCTTCTAGAAAAAGGATAAGTATTGTTTCCTGAAAAGTATGTGCATTATTTTAAATGTTATTTAAAGGGTAATGTGTTACTTAAATGTGGTTCTCCAGGGTTGCAAATGTCTTAAGTTTTAAAAACACTCAATTAAATATTGATTCGCTCTCAAAGGTCAGTGTGGGCTTGCAAGTACAGAGACTATGACAGAGTTTTCTGGGTCATGGCGCTGGAAAACAGCCAGAGACACACTAGCTCTAAATCAACTGCTAGGTGCTAGGAATAGCCCTGGGAGGGGGGAGGGGCTGGTGGTTGGGCAGGCAACAAGATTGAAGTGACTTTTTATATAGTATATCCTTCAATAACAACTATCAATAAATAAATAAACAAACACATGGACATTGGTGGAGGACTATGGGTGTCTGAGTGGATTGTAACGGGGTCGTCCCCAGGAAAGGGGGAAGTTCCAAAATCCAGGTTCTGCCCTAAGTGGGTAGAGCTGAGCAGGGAAAGAAAATTCTGCAAAGAGGAGGACAGAAGAAAGGGAGGAAAAAGGAAGCAGGATGAAGAGCAGCAAGGAGACCTGGAGGAGACACATGGAGCAGAGAGACATGTGCAGAAACTGTGCTTGTTTTTTGGTCTTGGACTGGTTGGAACACATATGGGTCAGAGACCTGTGGGGAGGTTAACAATGGCAGCTTTCATCTTGATTTTGATTTTGCTCTTTTCCTCCCAAATTCATCTAACTCTTTCTGACCCTTTTCTCTGGGTCTCTACTGAGAGGTCCTTTAGATGTGTGGCAGGTTTTTGGGCCTTGCTTTGGGCCAATCCTATTTGGCTGGACTTTTACCCTCAAGGAGATGGGTAACTTTGGATGCTTAACTTAGTAACTATGTTCTTTATCCTTTCTATATTGTCCCTAATTGTATTAAAGTTCCTTTCCATTAAAGGTTTTATATGTTTGTCTTAATGCAGTGGATGGCAGAACCCATTCAGAGAGGGCAAGTTTGGGGGTCCTGGGGTGCCCCTCTCCCTGCCCTGTAACAGTAGGTGAGGTGTGGTAGCAACACCTGAAGGTGGAGATTCCTCCAAAACACAAACAGCACTGTAAACGAATGTTAGCTCAATAAAGAAAGATTATAAAAGGACAAACAAATTTATTATAAGTTTACTAATTTCCTACAGTGTGCCAAGCACTCCCTTAGGGCTTTACTGAGAGAGCCAAGAAACTATCCTAGGAAGGAAAACACTGCAACATAAAGTCCCAGGTGGTGTAAGAGCAGTATGATGTGGTGGCTAATACAGTCCAGTGATAAATCAGGAAAACTGCTACTTCCTTTTTAAATATTTAAAATTTATTAAATTTGTTTATTTTCTTACATCCGTGTTCATTTTGGGACAGTATTTGATTTTTCCCCTCAGGTATAGTCCCCATAGTTCTCCCCCGCCCTCCACCAGCACCAGTGAACCATCACCACAGTCCCTGTGCTCTTCCCTCCCATTTTGAACTCTCTCCTCCCCCTTCCCTGCTGTATGCCTCAGATCAGTGGTCACCTTTGGAGTTTTGTCTGTTTTAATTTTTTTGAGGCAAACTGAAGTGCAACTCAAATGATATTGTGTGAAGGAAGGGGAGTATTTTGTAAATGAGAAAAGGCCATACAATTTCAACATAGATAAAATCTCAAAGATTTGTGGTCCTTTAGGCCGTGGGGAAAATGAGAACTTTCCTATCATAGAAATGAATTAGAGGGTGTATTAACAGGGTTATGTTTATTCTGCCATATTTTGGGATGGGATTCTAAACAACCACAAAGGTTGAAATATTTCCCAAATGTCAGAAATGCTGAAAGGTCAACACAGCAACCCACAGTTTGTTGCTAAGCCTAAGAGAGCTGTGTTTATCACAGCATCTGTGCGCCATCAGCAGCATCATTGTCCTTCTGACTGTGGAACGTCAGGCAATGATGCTTTCTTACCTCAATTTCCAATATTGTAATTATAGACATATAGACTTTGCACACTGAACTAGACCTGGAGTTCCCTGCCAGCACTGATAATCTGTGAAGTGCCTGCACCCCTAGGTGACTGAGCCCATTTTCTCCAGAAAATCATCCATCAAGTCAAACCCATGACCCACCCTTGGAGCAGTTGAACCAGTACAGCTGCCCTGAGCCATGATCCTTCCCACGGCTCCCAGATGAAAAAAGGATATTTCTACTGGAAAGTATTTCTGGTTTCTTCCAGAAGACAGTCATTGGCACACTATCATGTTCAAATAACGTGAGAAAAACTAATCCACATACCGCTATAGTTTATTTACTGGTTTTGGTAAAACTCAAATCTGTGAAAAAGAGAAACTGCATGCACACACAAATCGAGATTCTCAACACCATTGCAGACTCCTACATGCTGAGTTCAGGAATGGAATGTTTGTGCTAGTTCTTAGCAGACTATAAGGGCATATGAAAGACTTCTCTTTAACTCATTTAAATCTATCCATTAGTGGGAGAAGAAACTGAATTGTAAAAATATTGAAAGAAAATATGGAATTTTAAAATTACTTTGAGTTAGTAAAGGTTCTTTTGAGCAGCAAAAATAACAACCTTTCAAAAGAAAAGTTTAAAGAATTCAATCCTATTAAAAATTCTGTGAAAAGTGGAAGGAAATATTAATACCTACCACCGACATGAAGTCATCAATTGAAAAAAAATGATATGCTCTACAATATTTAATGTGACATTATTTACAATAGCTAGGACATGAAAACAACCTAACTCTACCAACTGATGAAGCATTGGATCAAGAAAATATCCTCACAATAAAATACTATTCAACCAGAAGGAAAGACAAAATGTTGCCAACTACAGCAAAATGGAAATTATCTGAAGGGATTATGTGCAGTAAAGTAAGTTAGAATGACAAAGACAAAAATTGGACATTTACATGGTAGATAGTTCAACAAAGCATTATTTGTTATTATTAGCAGACTCTAAAAAAACAGTGAGTTTTCTGAGGTTAACAAAGTGGTGTAAGGGAGAAAGAGTCAAAGGAACAACAACAAAAAAGTAGGATCATTAATGACAAGTTTGTATAACTGTCTCTATTACAGTTTCTTAGTATTTGTTGTTGAGTTTGGAGTGATAGATTAAAAGAACTATAGAGACCTCACTGGCCAACATTTTTCCACTTCAGAAGCTGAAAATTTGATTAGCAGTGTGTTTTGTTGACAAATATATTGATGATAATTTATGTTAAAGTCCTTTCTGGAATAATTATAAGAAATAAGGAAAGATTTTTTTGAAATCTTATATTTCTCATTTTCAAAAACTGAGAAACAAATGTGTTAATAGATATTAACACAGAATTCCTCTTCCTTAAGATTGAAATAGTTATACCTGACCTAGCTACATCAAGATCTCTTCTTAGGAAAAGAGGAAATATTTGTAAATATGTTTTTACAGGTTGTCAAGGAAGATCATATGAAGGTTAAATTTATAAATTCTTGGAATGATAATGACACTAGAAGACTGATCAATAAATGCCAGTTCTTCCTGTTACACCACTAGGTATGGTTTATATGTTTGTGGCTGAACATGTGTTTTGTCTCCTCCCTTGCTTACAACACAGTGAGAAATGGCTGTGTGAGAAGCCAACCCAAGAATGAGGTGACGCAGACGGACAGGGACAGCCACTGGCTTCGTGCTTCGTGCAGCCTACAGAGCAAATAAGAACAGTTCTAAGTCAAAGATCAACAGTGTTTGCACAACAGTGAAAGGTTTGCTACTTTATGTGTGACTTTTCAAGTGCTTTCAACAGAGTGGGATCTCAGTAAATGTGTATCAGTATACAAAGTTACAGCGTAGCATAGTTATCTGGGCACAAATTCTGGCTTATGGGCAATGTGGTGCTAGAAAATAAATTTCCCTTTTCTCATCTGAAAAACTGTGAACTCAAATGCCTATTTTACAAGGTTATAAATAGTATGTGCCTGAGGCAAAGTAAGAGTTTAGTAATTGGGAGCTGTTATTATGATCTGGGTCTCGGTAAACTGGCTCATTTTAAAATTTGGAAAGCAGTTCAACTTCATGAGTACCACTCATGCAATGTTTGCAAAGAAACCTTATAACTAAATATAAGTCCAAACACAGACTAAGAACTGAGAGTTCTTTCCATTTTTGATTCTCTTGCTGGCTTCCTTAGTGCCATTTAAAAAGTCACTTAATCAAATCAAAGCAAATAAAATATTTATAAATAATAATAAGGTCTGCAGCCAGAGTACTTTCACTTGCAGAACCACTGCCTATGATTACGCACCAAGTTTATTTAAAATGCTTGGACCTCTCTTTGGCATTCTTGGACGTCATTAAGCTGTGAACTTTCTTAGGACTTCCACCCGTGAACATGAAAATACACACACACACTTATACACATTTGAGTATGTATACTTCGAGTTTACATACAAAGTATACTTCGAGTCAGAGTTTTTGCATTCTTGGGGTAGATATCAAGTAGTGGAACTGCTGGATCCTGGGGTAGATATATTTTTAATATTTTGAAAAGCCTCCATACTAAACACATTAATACCAACATTAAAGTCCTTTACAAATTTCTTTATTTCTCTTTCCTTAAGCACAAATACTCCTACTTACTGGATTTTTAAAGAGTGGAATTTTCTTATGTGCTTTGCAATTTTGGTTTGTAAGCTCATTATGTCTAGCTGTACAATCTGTATTCTCCTTGGGTTTTTTTCTCCCTAAAATGGATCTCTTAGATAATGCCCACCAGTTTCTATAGCTCAAAATCAAATCTCTTGAGATTTAAGAATCTTTCCCTAAGGGAATCACAGCTCCAATCTCAGCATCAATCATAAAAGCCTGATTCTTGGTTGTGCCAGCATCTTTGTTTCCTCTTTTAATCAGAGGCAAGCAGTTAATTTCTGACATAAGTATACTGTGTAAGCTAAGTATTCTTAAACTTCATTCATGTGTCAGGCACATAAATCAAGCTCTGGCTTCATGCAAAGAGGTTGGCACTACTTCTCTTATATGTGGGAGGACTCATTTTCTGTTCATGTTCCAGAGTTCTCTTTGCCCTGTTCACCCTGAAATACAAAGTCTTTGTACATATCCTAGTTCATCCTAATTTCCAAGCCCAGACTTGATGAGTTTATGCTACTGGTAAACTACCTTGATGGGTAAGTCAGGCAGTATATTAAAAATAGGAATCTGTTTGAAAAATAGGATTGCTAATAGAATCGCAGATATTTTTAAAGGTAAACAGTGAAAACAGGTAAACATTGAAAACAGATAAAATGCAGAAAGAACTTACCAAGAACAAATTGTAATTGTCCCATTTAGATCATTGGGGGGAAAAAGTTTAGTATAAACAATGCGCTATTTGCTTAATAACAAAAAAAAATAACATTTCTTTATAATTTTATTCCCTAAAATAAACCACTGATCCTTAGATAATTATTATCATATAACACAGAATTTGTTGCTGCCTGCTGTGTAGCAGACACTGAACAAAGTGCCAGGAATATAAAGATGGATGAGACAGAAGTCTGTGTGTTATGGACTTTAGTTTCTAGTGATCAAATACTGACAATAAACAAATCAACATAAAAATGAACAACATAATTTCAAAAATGGAGAAATGCCTAGAGTGTAGCTGAGCCTGACGAGTTAGGAAAGGATTAGAGAGGAGTTTGGCTGGTGTCCCTTAAAAAACATTACTTCTACCCTTATGCACAGTTTTGAAATAATGGAAAAAAGATCAAAAATCACTAAAGAATTAAAAGGAACCCCGTGGATAATGAATAATAAAAAGTAAGTGTTGCTCAATTAAACTTAAGATCACATAAAGTACAAGTGAAATTTACCTTCATCAAACCAACCCCCAACACTTTCCATGACTTTCACACACCAAAGAATATTCTTTTTTCAGTTCTCTTTAAGTTTGCACAAAGCTTTAGACAAATGAACACTTGGAACCACCTCCATACTCCCACATAGATAATCAATGCTTATGTGTATTAGATTAATTCAACCATGTCCATGCGTGGATAATTGCTTGCGATTTCACAGATAAACTGAGTTTCTTTGATGCTGAAGCTAAAATGCCACTATTGGGCAAAGACCATGGCAGAGGCCTGCCTGGGAGGCCACAATCCACACCAGCAACACCAAATCTCTTTTACATCATCTCGCTCTTCTCTTTTGATTCTCCAGTCATGGAAATTCAGTCCTTTTGAAGTGGAATTAATGGTGAAGTCTGATAAAGTTAAAAATTCTCAGAAAAACCTAAAAGGCATCTATATATAATGTTCCACAGATTTAAATACCTATGTGGCATTTTATTCCCAAATCTTCAGGATCAAGAAGGATTTTGAAACATAGCCCTTTTTTTCATTTGTAAGTTTATTATATGTATTTGGCTAATAACTTATTTTCTATCTATTCACCATTTTTATTGCACACATTTCAAATTGTCACTCTGTAGATACTCAAAGATATTCATTTCTGAACATGCTTTTTTAAAGGCTCCCACTTGTATTTTAAAACTGAAATTCTGGGATACTGGTTTGTGAGTGTGGGAGGATGCTGGGTTCCCATTAGAGACTGTTAACAGATTGTGTTGTTGTGAAAACTGGTGTGTGTCTGCAAGCTCAGATCTTGGCAAAATTCTTGATCGACCATTAAAAGTAACCAGTGCACCTAGTGTTAGAATTAGTAGATATGAAAAAGAAATGACATTAAAGTATGAGTTCAGGCCCTTTCTCGCCAGCTGGTGGAAAACATCAAGTTTCCACCAACTCCAGAACCTGAACCTCCTCTCTGGATTTTGTCAGCTTTCCAAGACCCTTATGTGCCCTGATTTCTGCCTCCTAGTCCTAGCAGACTATAGATTCAGATGTCTAATAAGCTTCTTTACTATTCTGTGCATGAAAAATATTACGACTATTGATTTTTGCAAATACAAAAATGGAAGTGGAAGACCACAGAAAGTGATAGTGTCATGGGCCACTGAGTCTTCAACCTGCTCTTCAATCCTTTCACTTCACCTCCTCCCTTTCATAAATAAGTGAATGCTTCTCTGCCTCTGTTAGCAACTAAGCAACCATTGTTTATTTAAGATGGTCTTCGGGATCTCACCCTCCACAGCAGCGAATCACTAAAAGATGTCTTACATACAAATAACATGCTCCCCAGAAAAGAACCTCTAGGAAGTAAAATTTCCTACCTCTTTACATCACTGTGTTCTACATATCACTTAAGTATTTACCAAGCTTTTGGTATCTGCAAGACTCTTCACATTATGTGTCTTTCCCTGCTCTCAGCATTTGGATTAGTGGAACCAGAGACAAAGTGTCTGCCCCCACAAAGCTTGTATGCCCTGGGGGAGGAGGATAGATAACAAACCCACACAGGTGCATACACATATATAAGGGTAGTGATCTCTCACATACTGTTACTACGCAAGCAACCATGAGGTGGAATGGGGAGTAGTGCGCTGTCTGTGGCAAACAGGAGAAGCATTTTCAAAAAAGATGCGATCTCCAGTGAGACACAAATGTTGAGGAAATGGCATCACAGAATTGCAAGCAAGTCAACTGAGGCCTGGGGAGCAGGCAGAGGAGACGATGGATATGCAGGCAAAGCTGCAGGATACCATATCCCTCGAGGTGCCTCAGTGGCAGATCAACTAAGTCAAGAGTGGGGCATCAAGCAAAAAGGAACCCCAACTAAGGCAGAGGGACCCCCACATCAAACCTCCAACTTGGATTCCCTGGTCACATCCTCAAGTGATTCAGAAACAACCTCATGCTCAGGTATAATATTCCAAGTGGGGGGACACCATTTCCCGCTGGCCATAGCCATCCAGTGACAAAGGGGTGGCCAGGAGTCAGATTATCTGCATGGCAGCCATAGGACTTTAAAAGGTATTTCTGCAAAAAGCATCGCAGGCATGTGAAGATCTACCCCCCCAAAAGCTCATCTGCAAGTGAAGGTGTCTGGGAGAAGGTGCCAGCAGCTAGACAAATGCCCTGGAAGGCAGCAGCTGTGAAACGGAATGGTCAATCACTCACCAGCCACAACAGCCCCACCCCCAGATCCATCTTCACCCCTGCTCCCTCCTAACTATTTCTTATCCTTCTGCATGAACTTTATTGATAAATGAAGTAATACACCAAGCATTTTAGTAGAAAAAAATATCTCATTTGATGCCCCGTTGGAAAACAGAGTTCAACATGAACTGTAACACTTTCTGGAAACACCTCAACATCTTCCCTGAATGCCAGGTGCTGGCATTTAAACCTTTCCTGCCACCTCATTATTATTCCTCTTGTGACATGTAGAGAGAGGCAGGAGTAGGAGAGAGAGAGTACCAACTCCAATTTCAGTACAGGGAGCTCCAAAACAAAAAAGAGCAATATACACTGAGTAAGAATAAACAGGGTTTCACTGTGACACCTGCGGTTACAAGTGATTAATGCTGCCAGAGAATTCTACAAGTCCTAGCTGTGAACTGACACATGCTGGACTCAAAAACTGCAACTCTGACACAAAAACTTAATGTCACTAAGTCCTTAAACATTAGAAATATCATCAAGCACAAAATGGGTGGTGGAAATTTTTTTCTTCAGCTCCATACAAATCTCATTATTGCTATTTGAACAATTGCATGTGTTTCAGAATCTGGGTTTATGGTTCCAAAATTCATTGCAGGCATTCAGCTCTTCTATCTTACAAGTTCTTCATTCTGAAGTGGCATGCTCTGTGTTCTCTAAGAGCAGGCTGACAGCTCTCGTCCCTTTATGGAGCGTCAGTGTTTATATCACCTCACCTGCTGGAGGTGCATGCCTTACACAACTACAGCCTCTCCACATGGAGCTCTGCGTGGACCCACTCCAGGGACTCAGGACATGCCTCCTGCTCTACGTCATCCCTCCCATCATGAACCCTATTTCTCTGATTTTTCTGTATTCCATTTCCATACCATTCCTCATACCCAATTCTGTCTCCCCATCTAGCATCTTCATATCAGTACAACATTCAGACTATCCTCTTCACTTTATACCTCAAATTGTCCGCTGGATCACTTTGCATTTTGAGGTATAATTGGGGCACCCTATGACCTAACGAAGATCAACCACCGTGAGTTTATTTTTGTTTATAAGGGAGTTTAGAAAAAAATCATTTTCGAATTTTTGAAAGTAGCTTCTCTTCCCTTTAAATACTTACCTGCTTGCTAGTACCTACAATAAAATTATGCCATAAACATAACATGATGACATTTTTCTTATTGTTCTAGATATTTGCTACTGACTAAAGTTCTCATTGTTCCAGTTCTGGCATTTTTGGCAATCTGGGTATGATTATTAATGAAATAGAAACTTGGGACTGAGTTGGAGGAATTAGGACACCAGACAAGTGTGTACACATGTGTGCATGTTTACATGGGCTCACAATTTGGCTGCTGTTTCTAGCTCTGAGTCACAAGCTCTCTCTTTATTTTTACTGCAATTTTTTTTGCTTAAAAAAAGTACAAAATTAAATTTTTCTGTAGAAATAATTTATACAAAGAAGTTAAGGATGTTTTAATTTAATGCTTAACTCACACAGACTATCTGATCTCTTGAGAATGGACCTAGGGAACTAACAAATGATTAGACACCTGGGCTTGTCAGCAGCATTACATACATTATCTTAATTCTCCCAACAACCATGAAGACAGTTATTATTGTTGCCAATAATAATACTTTCCTTCAATGAGAAGGAAATTAAATAGGTCACAGATCTACTATCAGAATTCAAATCTAATTCTGAATCTTCATCTTATGTATTGTTCACATTCTAAACACAAGAGGGAATCTAGTATAGAGCTCAGACTTGAAGTTAGACAGACTTGGGTTCTTCACCCTTGTTATGTCTGAGACTTAGAATGAGACAGTTTATTTACGAACCTCGGCTACATCCTGTTGCATAACTTCTAGCATTCACCCCAAATTTTATTTCTTTTATTTTTAGGCATAAAAAATTAATGATTATCGAAAAGTACCAATTGTTTAATATGGGAAAGGATATATCTCAAGTAACTCAATAACCTAACAATCCACAGAGAATGGACAAAGGATATGAACAGGAAATTGCCAGTAAAGGAAAGCCAAATGACTTGACACAATGCTCAGCTATTTGTAAAATAAAAACTCAACCACAACAAGATATTAGTTCTCATTAAATTGCAGAAAAAATAAAAATGTTGGTGGAGATGCAAAGAAATAAGAGCACTACACTTTTCTATAGAGTATAAATTAGAACAAACATCTTGGAGAGAATTTGGCAACATCCCATAAAACATGGAGATGTAACTCTAAGTATAGGCATACATATATGGGATTTTTTCATGTATATTCAAGGAAACTGTAGAAAGCTGTTCCCTAAGACAATAGAAGGAAAAAAGAGAAAGCAACCTAACTGCTCATCAGAAGTGAATAATTTGGTTTTCATAAGATAGAACTATATATAGCAGCTATAAGAAATGATTTATTTTTGTATAAATATCTGATTATATCTGAGTATGGCAAGATTTCAAAAACCTATACTTCTGTGAAAATCTATATTCACATTATTTTCCATGTATTTCCTAAAAAGATATAATTTTTTATGACATATAATTATAAAAATTAAAATTGGATTATTTAGGCAATTAGAAAATTGGTTGGAAAATAATTGGATTAACTAAAGTATTAAGTTAGGATAGCTCCAAAAAGTTCATGGATTAAATAGAACAATTGATTAGGGAAATATAGGTGCACAATAAGATTAGTTAATCATAATACTATATCTACAAAAATAGTCATTAGTTAGATAATTAATTGGAATTGTTGATTAAGACAATATAAAAAATAACAAAATGAAATTTAGTGGCCTAATCCAATTATTTATTTTTTGTTCATATAACAGGGTAGTGTAGAATTTCCTTGTCATCACATATTATTGAAGGGAAGACCAGGCCAACTATAGACCATAGTTTCAGGTTCCTGTAAACAGGTAGCCATTAGGTTTCATTGCCAGGGAGTGAGCTTATGATCAAACCAACGGGACCAATCATAACTGCCCCACTGGGCCAAATGCCCTATATGTGTAACAGGATGGTCCCCAGGAAAGGGAGAAGTTCCAGAATCCTGGTTTCTCCCTAAGTGGGTGGATAAGTGAGCAGGGATAAGAAGATGCTGGGGAGAGGAGATAGAAGGACAGAAGGAAGAGAGGAAGAAGGAAGCAGGATGGAGACCAGCAAGGAGACATGGAGGAGACACGTGGAGTAAAAGAAACTGTGTTTGCTTTTTGGTCTTGGACTGGTTGGAACAAATATGGGTCAGAGACCTGTGGGGAGGTTAACAATGGCAACTTTCATCTTGATTTTGATTTTACTCTTTTCCTCCCAGATTTGTCTGACTCTTTCTGACCCTTTTCTATGGGTCTCTGCTGAGAGGTCTTTTAGACGTGTGGCAGGTTTTTGGGCCTTGCTTTGGGCCAATCCTATTTGGCTGGACTTTTACCCTCAAGGAGATGGGTAACTTTGGATGCTTAACTTAGTAACTATATTCTTTGTCCTTTCTGTATTGTACCCTAATTGTATTAAAGTTCCTTTCCATTAAAGGTTTTATGTTTGTCTTAATGCAGTGGATGGCAGAACCCATTCAGAGAGGGCAAGTTTGGGGGTCCTGGGGTGCCCCTCTCCCTGCCCTATAACACTTTAACATCTTCTAGAACTTTGTCCTCTGCATACAATCAACAGAGGGAAATAAAGATATTGAAAAAACACATATGCTTTTAAAAGTTTTGGCAGTAAGTGACTTTTAATTATTCCATTGATGAGAAATACTCATAAAGTCATATCTAAATTGAAAAGAAATTTGGACTTACAGACATTGGCTAGACAGCTATTTTCCATACAAAGCAGAAATTTTAGCAATTTGCTGATCATCTGTAACTCAACAAATTTAGTGTTTTTCTATCAGTGGAAGTGAGTCATGGAGTGGGAGAGTGGAAATTTAAAAAGCCTTCAACTTAATCTCTATTGCTTTTAGAGGGAAAATTATCTAAATCAAATATGATAGCTAATAATAGGTCTAGCACAGATGACTACTATTACAATATTTATGCTTTTCTCAATTTTAAATTTGTATTTAAGAAAAAAATGTTCTAGAACTGCTTAGGAACCACATTATTACTTATGAATACCACTGTTACTCTATCTGAGTTCAGTGCAATGCATCAAATCATAAGAGAATGTCCTATAAGAAGGTTATCCTGGAAGGCAGTACAGTGAAATAAATGGATAAAAGTTGACTTAAGATTTGGTTTTGGATCCTGCTCTGCTATTTTACCATGTGTTCTCAGACACATTGACTACCATAATAATTTATGTATCTCATAAATTATTGGAAATACTCATTAAAATATTTTATATAAACTTCCTCCTACAGTAGGATTTTAAAATATGAATTCCTTCCCTTTCCGTTTGTCTAGTAATTATCTTCCAAAAACGAAATTAGCAGTAAAGAGGTTAAAAATATCTCTGAATTTCTTTTAAACACGACAGTGCTAGGAGTACAAACTCATACGCACAAACTTCCTATTAAATTGCTCATGATTTGCCACTCTGGGAATCCAATTTCCTTAATATTTGTGTTGTTCAATTAGTTCCTCTCCAATTTCCTTCATGCAGATTGTCTTTATGCATTTTTATTTCATATCACTTTGTCGTCCTCAGTTGTGTGGTCTGATGTTATTCATAATGATATTATTCCTAATGATAGTTTTGCAGTTTTCCCCTTGACGTATTTTTCATATGTCATTGCTTAAAATTGCCCTGTATTCTGTGGCCCAGTGTTCCTCTTTTGCATGTCCCTGTTAACCAGGCTGAAAAGCACTTCCGTGCCTGCCCAGGCAAAAATACATAAATAAATAAATCCTGGAGATTTTTAGATTCTAATTCCTTGACAAGCATATGGGGCACTTAGCAGAGATAAGCTGTCTTATCTCTTGTTGGCTTTCCAACAACAAATGCATTCAACTGGGAAAATATAAAAAATGCACAGTAAGGTCAACCCCAGAAAGGCTATCCAAACTTTCTTTGAGCATCCAAATAAACACATAGAAATTAAGAACAAAATAATTCGGTGTAAGCCATAACATTGGTGCCATCAGACAATGCTGACAATGGCAGAAACTCAAGGGAAGAGCCCAGTAGGCTGGAAGACTTTGACATGGGAAACATAGAGAGCAATGAAATACTTCTCATCTCTTATTTCTTCTGACAACTTCGGATGCCTTTGTAACAGGATGGTCCCCAGGAAAAGGGGAGATTTCAGGTTCCCTGTCCCACCCACAGAAGGGTGGAGCTGAGCAGGGAGAGAGAAGCAGTTGGAGAGAGGAAGAGGAAGCAAGAAGGAAGAGAGAGAGAAAGGGAAGGAAAAGGCTGGAAAACCAGGAGACCTAAAGGAGGCACATAGAAGAGAGAGCCATGAGAAGAAGCTTCTTGGTCCTGGACTGGTTGAAACAGACCCATGGGGAGGTTAACAATGGCAACTTTTATTTTTATTTTGCTTCTTTAGTCCCAGATGTGCTGGGCCTTTCTGCCCCTTTCCTATGGGTCCCCGCCAGAAGGTACGTTAGACTAGTGACAGGCTTTCAGGCCCCAGTGGTCCTGCTTTGGGCCAACTCTGTTTAGCTGGGCATTTACTCACCAGGGGATGGGTAACTTCAGATGCCTGAGTTGGAAACTTTATTCTTTTCCTTTTTTGTATTGCACACTAATTGTATTCAAGTTCCTTTCCATTAAAGGTTTTATATGTTTGTCTTAATGTGGCAGATGGCAGAACCCATTTAGAGAGGGCAAGTTTGGGGGTTCTGGGGTGTCTCTCTCCCTGCCCGGTAACAGAGTCACTATCACCATGGCCCACTAGAGTTATTAGCTGTAAAAACTGAGTTTTAAGACAGTCAAAGGAGTGAGAACACAGAGTCAAGCAGCATTTGTAGTGATGGCTATGGAAAACTTTAATGTTCAGCGCAATATAGTCTACATGTATTTTACAAAATACACATAGACATATCAACATTTCCATAATGCTATAAATGTACTTCTTTTTCATAATTAATTTATTCAGCCCTCACAACCACTCTGTGGAGTAACTGCTTCTGTTGAAGATTTACAGGTTGACAACATAATTAGGAAGTTGTAGAATTAGAATTTGAAGACATCCTCATTTTCTGACTCCCAAATGTTTCCCCAATGAATTATTCTGAGTATCTATTAACACAATGAGCTCCACTTGTACTCATATTTAATAATATCTGCAAATGGCTTGGATTCCAAAATCATGAGACACCTGTAAGTAAAAACCGGAAACTACAAAGAATCTGTGTCAAGGGGTAAATGGCAGTTAAAGACATCATTTGTAGAGCCTGAACATATGGTGTTTTAGAACTATTAACATGTCAAGGATTTTTTTCTAGCTTATAAAGTTGGCAACAAAGACTAACCTAAAGCACTGTTGTATAAGAGATTTAAACCAGATGGACATTATCAAACATGTCCTGGTAATAATCAGATCCTCAAATTGTTTCTTTTCTTTAACATGCATGAGTGTCTATTCTTTGTCAGATATCTTGTTTGTTGTAAGGGTATAATGTTAAATAAAAAAGATGCAGCCTTGCCTTCATGAAAACAGGGGAGTCCCCAGGAAAGGGGGAATCCAGGATCCCAGCTCTACTATAAGTAGGGTGGAGCTAAGCAGGGATCAGAAGCAAGAGAGGAAACTGGAGAAGCAAAAAGGAAGGAAGAAAGGAAAGAAGCAGCAAGGAGACCTGGAGGAGGCCCATAGCTCAGAGAGACATGTGAAGAAACTGTGCTTGCTTTCTGGTCCTGGACTGGCTGGTACAGATGTGGATGGGAGACCTGGGAGGAGCTCAACAACGGCAGCTTTTATCTTGATTTTGATTTTGTTCTTTTCCTCCCTGATTTGTCTGACTCTGTGACTCTTTTCTATAGGTCTCCACTGAAAAGTACTTTAGACTTGTGACTGGCTTTTGGGCCTTGCTTTGGGCCAATTCTATTTGGCTGGACTTTTAGAGGGACAGGTAACTTCGGATGCTTGATTTAGTAACTATATTCTTTGTCTTTTCTGTATTGTTCCCCAATTGTATTAAAGTTCCTTTCCATTAAAGGCCTTATATGTTTGTCTTGATGTGGTAGATGGCAACCCATTTAGAGAGGGTAGGTTTGGGGGTTCTGAGGTGCCCCTCTCCCTGCCCTGTAACACAGTGAGCGTGATAGTTTTTAAATAAAAATCATTCATATGTGATATGTAAATGCAAAATACTATAAAACTACAGAAAAAAGATGAAATCTTGCCATTTACAACAGATGGGTGAACCTAGAGGGTATTATGATCCGTGAAATAAAAGATGCCATATGATTTCACGCATATGTGCTATGTTTAGAAGACAAACAGAGGAACCAAATAAAACAAAAATAAACATTTGAACTATATAGCGATTAGTGGTTACCAGAATGGAAAGGACAAGCCTGTGGGTAAATCAGGTTAAAAAGGTAAATTAGGGCCTCCTTGGTGGTGCAGTGGGTTGAGCAACACACTATGAGGCAAACTGCAGTCACTGCAGCATGAGTTCGATCCCTGCTGCCCGCTAGGGAGGGGACCCATATGGCGCAGCAGACCTCTCCTGCCTCACCCGCTGCTCCTCTCAGCAGTATATTTCAGTCAGTCTGCCTGTTCTGTTCCCCACTGTGTCTCTGGGATATCCTCACACCACCACCGCATCTCTGGCCTGTACCCCAGCTCTTGTAAGCAAAAATAAATAAATCTTTTTTTAAAATGTAAATTATATGAAGGATAGAATTATACTTTTAGTGGTTAAGTTAATGTAGTATATATGATGCTCATTTACAATGATGCACACCTAAAATATACGAAGTTAAAATGCAATGACACTCCAGCAGAAAAAAAAATCTTACAATTACCAATGGGGTAAGATATAAAGAAACCAGAAGTTCATAAAACAAAGTGTTCTAAAGAGAATAAGATATTTACATAAACATCTTTTCTCCTGCAAGTTTGCAAATTAAATGCTGCTTCTGAGTAGCATTTTGAGCTTAGTATAAAGAATGCTCAAAACCCCAAAGACCTGGAGCTAGACTGTCTTCAGTTGCATGGCTCCATCTCCTGGCTACAAATATCTAGAAGACAGCATGAAACTCATTGAAAGACATGTGATGACACTGTCCTCTATACACTTCAAGTTTATATAATTCTTGTTGCTAAACGTGAGTGTTTTAGAAATTCTTTCTGAAGTATGGATAACATATATTTTATTTTATGTACTTATTTTTTGCCAGTACATGCTAGACTCTACAAATGAACCTCTCATACATATTTAACTAGTCCTTCCCCCATTTTTTGCATAAAGCATCTGAAGGTTAATATTAAACATGGCATTATTTTTATTTTAATATCATTCTCATCAGTATTTGCCCAAGTACTGATAATTTTGCATTGCTTAAAGGAGAATTCTTGTAAGAATATTATTTAAACATACATAAATGTTTTTTAATAATTGAATTATGATAAGTTTTCTTTTTAATATTTTTCCCACCACCTAATACTTTTTTTTTTTTTAAAGATTTATTTATTTGTGCATACAAGCGCTGGGGTACAGGCCAGAGGTGTTGTGAGAGGATTCACCACAGAGAGCTGGGAGCAGAACAGGCAGATCAACTGAAGTACACCGCTGAGGGGAGCAGCGGGCACAGCAGGAGAGGTCTGCCGCGCCATGTGGGTTCCCCCTCCCTGGCCGGTAGCAGGGATCGAACTCGTACTGAAGTGGCTGCGGTTTGCTTCATAGTGCGTTGCTTAACCCACTGCGCCACCAGGGAGGCCCCCTAATACTTTTTTATCCTCTGTTAACTGTTCCTCCAGATACTTTTTTTCCTATTTTTCGAGTCTGGACCTCTTTTCATGATACTGATTTTCCTTAAATAATTTTTTTCAATTACCTATTTACATTTATTTACTACTATTTATATTGTATATTTGTGGATAGACATTTAAATTGTACACTAAGGTTTGAACATTCTCAGAATTTTGGGCATCTAAACTGCCACTTTAGAGAACTTTGTTATTGAACTTTGACCTGAGGGTGTAGAGTGACCATAACTGTACCCCCAGTCTTCAATTACATTGCTGACTTTCCCTGTGACCCAGACTTTGTATGCATTTAACCGAAGTTGGGTTATTTGGGGATTCACCTGGGAAAATTCACATTTCCTTTCCTTTCACTTCATGGGATCGTGTATTTCTCATCTGTTCTGCATTTTGTAGAAATTCCTTATTGTGTATTGTATTGACACTCTATACGCTGGATCTAATAACCAGAACCCACACCTATAGTTAATAAAGTAAACAAAAGCAACATCTATTAAATATTTCTTATATGGTACTCAATAAGCTAGGTGTTTTATATAGCTTTCTCTTTTAATTCTCATAGTAAATTAATGAAATAAATTATTATACCTTCTTTATAATAGGGGAAATCAGGACCCAAAAGTTCAAGGAACAGACCTTCGACACAGTGTCAGAGCCAATAACTAAAACCTTTTGCAGAGAGCACGCACAGGGTAATTTTTACCCACCTTTCAGAACAGGGTTAAAAACACTTCCTCATCCATTTTAACTTTCTCTAAAGATCACATATATGAAATTAGGGAATATTAGTGGGAAACTTAAGTGACCTATAGTCCACTAAGTTTGGGGGTGCTGATCTTTGTTTTTAAAACTTGGGAGGGGGTGGAAACATCTTGTATTCACAAGGGTATGAACTTACATAAACACAAAAAATACGTGCAAGTATTTTCTGAGACTTGAACTAACACTCAAAAGATTGTATTTATAGATTGAAAAAAATCAAGAATTTCTTCCCAGTGGTTCTTAAATATCTATGAATTTGTTTACTGGTCTTAAATGGAAGTTCTGAAATAGTCACTTATGCCATACTTACGAGTAAAGCCAAAAACATACAGGAAATTGACAGCCTTCTCATGAGAAATTTCAAGTGCATTTTTTATGAGTGGACTTTGAAATAAATATGTACAAAAATGCAAAAGTCAGCAAACTTCCAAAATTTCCCAGCGCCATTTTTCTTATATGTATTTTGTGCTTTTGTTATAGGGCAGGGAGAGGAGCACTTTAGAACCCCTAAGCTTGTTTTTTTTGAATGGGTTTTGCTATTTGCTGCATTAAGACAAACACATAAAACTTTTAATAGAAAGGAATTTTAATATAACTAGGGTACAATAAAGAAAGAACAAAGCATATAGTTACTAAGTTAAGTATTTAAAGTTACCCATCTCCTTGAGGGTAAAAGTTTAGTTAAATAGGATTGGTCTAAAGTAAGGCTCAAAAACCTGCCGCACATTTAAAGGACCTTTCAGTAGAGATCCATAAAAAAAGGGTTAGAAAGAGTTAGACAAATCTGGGAGGAAAAGAGCAAAATTAAAATTAAGATGATAATTGCTATTGTGAACCTTCCCACAGGTTTCTCACCCACATCTGTTCTAATTAGTTTAAGACCAAAAAGCAAGCACAGTTTTTTCACATGTCTTTTTGCTCCACGTGCCTCCTCCAGGTCTCCTTGCTGTTCTCCATCTTCCTTTTTCCCTTCTCTCTTCTCTGCAGAAAATCTTTTCCTCCTCAGCTTCACCCATTTAGGGCGGAACCAGGATTTTGGAACTTCCCCTTTTTCTGGGACGACCCTGTTACACTTTCCCTACCAAACATAGTTTCATATTCTTTATATGCATCCCTTTTTCAAATGGAAATAGTTCTGTTGTTTTGCCTGATTATTTTACATATTTGCAAATATATAAATAATGCTCTAAAATGGAAATGTTGCAATTAGCTATAAACACAATGCCAAGAGATAATCACTTTTAACATTTATTTACTATTCTTCCAAATGGATAATAGAGACAGATGAACTTACGCAAATGGTTAGATTTTCTCTTTTGAAACAACAGAAAATATAGTAGTATACATATTGTTTTTGCAAGCTTTTTTTTCAGCTTACAGTATATGTCAAACATTTTTCCCTGGCATAAACGGCAACTCACTTTACAGTGTTCACTATTGGTTCTTATAGTTATATACTACACTTTATTTGATTAACTAAGGAATCAGTTAATCAGTTAAAATAGATATTCCCTTCCCTATGATCATTAAAGATGCTTCCAAGTTTTCATAGTTTTAAACAAACACTGCTATTAACCTTATGTATTTATCTTTGACAGATATATACTATCTGCATACACACACACACATATATACATTATATATATGATGTTGTTTTTGGAGTCAGTGGTTTGGAGAGAGGGGTTCTTGGGTTCACTCTGGAAAAGGTTTCACCAGACCTACTGTTCAGCAGCATGCGGTGAGTTTTTCAGGCGAGTTTCTCCATGAGGCAGAGACAGTTATTTTAAAGAACAGGTCTATTGGGAAAAGGGGCAGAAGGGTAAATGATACTTGCATAGACACAAGCGGGCAGGAATGCTGCCTTGAAAGTGACCAGTTTGTGAGAGAGGCTTGCATGGTTGCAGGCAGGTGACCTTGAGGAGCGCTACCTCCACTGAGGAAGATCAGTGAAGAGAAGCCCCAGCATGGTACAGGTCATGGGCAGGCAGGAAGACTACTGCCCTGCAGAGGAGAGAGTTGATGAAAAGAAGCACCAGCTTAGTCACAGGGGAGCAGAATTACAGCTTCCCCATGTCAGTGCAGAGACTGCACTGATGCAGTCTTCTTCTCTTTGGGAGGAGCTCACTCCTTCATGGAGTGGCTTCCATGTTCTTATTGCCTTTGAATCAACCATGTGCAATTTGAAAGGGACCAGAGATTCTACAATGGGCTCCAGAGATACTACAAAGGGTTCCAGAGATAAAGCTCAATCTCCAATCTTTACTTTTGGTCTAACACACCCTGGTGCCTAAGGATCTTTGTTTATATAGCTGGGTTAATGGCTGTCAATCTCTTCTACCCCACCTCCTATTGTGAGTCAGGTCTCTGGTCTTAAGGTGACTTCTTTCTAGTTTTTCTATTCTTTTATCCTCCATCATTATACATATAATAATATTGACCCAACGATGGTACTCTATTTCATTTTGCTTGAACACTGAAATTTTTTTTTCCAATTTAGACTCCTACAAAGAAGTTATAAAAGGACCTGTTTCCCTTTACCAAAATAAATGTAATTATGTAATTATTCTTTTAATTCCTTTTTCTCTAATAGGATTTCTTTTAAATGAATCTCTTTGCTTAACCTGAGTTTTAACACTAACGTATTAAAAGAAAAGTTGATCTCATGCCATTTGCAAAAACATGGATGGAACTGAAGAGGATGATGCTAAGCAAAATAAGTCAGAAGGACAAAGACAAATACCAGATGGTCTCATTTACATGTAGAAAATAGAGAAACAAAGCAAAGGGTCTGTCAAAACCAAACCAATAACTAACCTTTCACATCTGACTGCAAAACTAAGGCAACCAGAAAGAGAGGTCGGCTGGTGAGAGGGACTAGGAAGGTGGCCCAGGGCAGCATGGTGGAGGATTCCAGGGGCATGTGTGGTGGCATGGAAACGGGCATGGAAACGTGGAGTGTATGTGGAAACATACAATTATAGAGGTTTAAATCTATAACCCCCAAAGCAGATACAATGATGTAAACCAAGTTACCTAAATAGAAATAATTTTGGCAAAAAAGTGGGGGAAGGGTGGTGGTGTTATTGACATTGGCTACTCTTGGGCTTGAGGAAGGGATGGCGTGAGACTCTGCAGCAGCCACCAAGAGCGCTTTGACTCATGTACCAGCAACCAGGATCACTGACAAGCTTCCAATTACTGCAGCAGTTTTACACTAACAGCAATTTTTGGTTTTTTTTTTTTAACTTTTATTGCCCCAGCTTTTTCCCCATGTGGTATAATGTCCTATTTTAAATTTACTTTTGCTTGATATGCCTGGAGATGTTTCTATTTTTCTGACCAAACCATGATTTACATACACACACACACACTTCATAAATGCTACACTTCATAATTTTTATAAGGAAAAAAATTTATTTCTCTTACCTGAGTTAAGCTACTGATACCGTAACTTCGGGTTTTCAGGCCTAGTCTCCCAGCCAGGAATGGACCCCACGCTGCAGAGGCAGCGCTGAGTCCCAGCCACTAGACCACCACGGGTTGGTGTCTCAGGAAGCTGCAGAAGGAACTTCCCAGATGCTCAGGCAAGCAGGATAGAAGAGGCAGATTTGTTTAGAAAAAGAAAAAGTTTATTGAGAAGGAAAGGAACAGAAATAAAGTGGGACTCCCAAGCCAGTGGAAACAGGCCAGGGATGAGGCAAGGGACCCGAAGTGGCATTGAGCTTCAGGGAATATAGACCTTCTTCCCTAGTCACTCCAAAGCTCCACTAGTCTCCTTGTGATTGGTTGTTTCTAGGTGGTCTCACTCACTCTGCTGCATTATATTCCTTATCTCTTTGTTCTTGAAATGTCCCTTTCCCCCTAGTCCTGGGGTATTGACTAGTTCCCCCTCCTTTATCTCTTTTGCCATTCTTATCTAATTCTTCTGAGGCCCCACCTGTCTTTTCCCTAAACTGCCTAGTCACTCCTAACTTGCCCTAGGCCTCACTACTAATTATTTATTTATTTATGCATACAAGAGTTGGGGTACAGGCCAGAGTCTAGGGTGTGAGAGGATTCACCAGAGACAGAGCTGGGAACAGAACAGGCAGATCAACGGAAGCACACTGCTAAGGGGAGCAGCGGGCAAGGCAGGAGAAGTCTGCTGCACCATGTGGTCCCCTCCCTGGCCGACAGCAGGGATCGAACTCGTGCTGCAGAGGCTGCGGTTTGCTTCATAGTGTGTTGCTTAACCCACTGCGCCACCAGGGAGGCCCCACTACTAATTATTTAAAGTGGAGAAATTCAGTGGGGTTTTTTTTTAAATGCATGTCCATCTATAACTTAGATTTGCATGATAATTTTCAATTTCCAAAAATGTATATCACATCCATTTTTGTAACGCTAGATTTTGCTTTTCACTGTCATTTTACTAATAAAAACACAGACAAATATTTTGTAAGACTTTTCAGTTAACCAAGTCTTCTCAGTCAACTCTACCAATATTGCTTTACGGCAAGTTTTATTGCATTCCCCAATTTTAGCTGGGAAAATTGAATGCATGTAATCACAACTTATTTGAACTAGCAAATAAATTGTACCTCATGGCTTTTCTGTATTTCAGCAGTGTATGTATGTGTTTATTTTATTCTATTTAACTTTGAATTAAACAGAATTTCTGAACTTCATTTTAGCCAACTGATTCAAAATTAATAGTCTTATCCCTATAAAATAATATTGTTGTACAGAACTACATCTAAGTTTTTCCAGTTTTTCATGCTTTTGAGGCTAAGTAAAAATTACTTAAATTCTGAAAATGCAAAATCTTCAATGAGTCAAAATGTAAAACCTTTTTAAAAGAAGTGAAGATAAATATGAAAGAAATGTAAGGGGCTGATGAAAATTAAAAAAACAAAACAGGTTTAGCTATCTCCATCTTATAAGAATGGGTCTTAATTCTGGTTGGGAAAAAGAAGGAACAGCAATATTTTGGGATACAGAATAAGTGCAGGACAGTTTGTACATTAGCTCAGTTAATGATTTAATAATTGTTATTTAAACAATACAAGAACTGCTTTTGAAGATAGTTTTTAAACTTCATTTTTACCAATCAAAGAACTAAGGCAGTGAATTTTCTGTGTATGAGGCCTCTAGCTCTATGTATCCCTCAGAATACTCTATGTGAGGTCTCATTGTTCTGTTAATTCTGTGATAATTGGAAGGTATTATCCTTTTCATTTGGAGAAGTGAAGTTCTTTGCCAAAAGTGGTAGAAGACAGTTCACAATGTGTTTTCCATAGCTCTTTATGTCTTTTAACAGAGGCACTAACAGTATTTGCTTTAAACTACCCTTTTGAAGATGTTTGTATAGCAAAAAAAACCCTTCAAAGTTTGATGTAGTATCGCCCCCTGAGGCAAAAAGTCCATAGTAGTAGTAGTAATAGTAATAATAATAATAATAATAATAATAATAATAGCACTCTCTGAGGCAGAAGTTGGATGCTTTTTCTGGCAGCCCCTTAAAACAGATTTGGGTTTTCTAAGCTATGAATTCTTCAACTGTAATGTAAAACCACTGTGGTTTTCTTCATTGTCCCCCAGTTCTTGGAAGTAAGAACTATACTAACAACAAGACCACACTGTCGGCTGGTCTGTGACTAACGACGTTCTGGTTCTCCAGTCTCATGTCTGTGCCAGTCCCCACAGAACGGTTGCCAGCTGACTTGTTGGCTTGAAAGTGGTGCTGTCAAATAAGTCACCAGTAACTATATGATTTCACTCATGTGGCACATTATAAGATTTCACACTATATGATTTCACTCATGTGGCACATTAAGAAAGTGAACCGATGACCGAACAAAATAAATAAATAAACATAAACATTTACACAGTAAGAACAAATTAGTGGTTATCAGAAGAGAAAGGGAAAGGTGGAGAGTGTAAATCAGATAAAAGGGATCAATAATATGATCAAGAATTTTAGTGGTGAACTTAATGGATTTTATACTGATGTTGATTTATAATGTTGCACACCAGAAACTTACATAATATTATAATGCAATGCTACATCAATAAAAAAAATCTACATGCTATAAAATCCAAAACCCTTCATAATTTTTGACAGAAATTTGTTCACTTAATAATAGTGCTTTTACATTACTTGCTAAATACTTTACTAAATGCTGACTTTATCATATAATTAATCTCCATACACTTATTTTTGTCTCCATCTAATCATCTACATAGACAAATTCCTAGCTTTGTATCAAATAGGGTCAATTTCTCCTCATTCATTTCCATTTTTCAGAATTTTCTAGATAAGTCTCAGACATTTACTCTTAACAATGATGCCTTTTAAATTCTTAGCATTAGCCTTTTAAATTCCATTTTTAATTCCATCAATGTTTTATTGTGGTTGCACTGAATATTATTTTGAGAAGACTTGACATTTATAGTGAAGAGTGTTCTCATCCAGATATATAAATTCATTATGGGTCTATATAAATTTATGTTCTATAATAAAGTTTTTATAGATTATAGGAAGAAAGATGTAGGAGAACAAACTTTTCATAGCACTTTTACTTCTGCCATTATTCATTAATTTTGATTAATCAAAATTCAGAATTGGATTACAGGATAATTTCTAAGGCAACGTAAAGACTTGCTGAGAAACCCATCTATCAAAAGGGCATTTTCTGAGCAGAGAATGGAATTGGGGAAATGACTTTCTCTTCCAGCTAGGGGTCCTTCTTCAGGGCCTCTAAGCCAAGTACCACTTTGTAGAGTCAGAAATCACCTGAGGCTCCTCCTTTACATACTATGTTACTGTCATTAGTTCTCAATTTGCCTTTATGCTGCTTCTTATTTTTGTTTATTTATTTTTAAGATTTATTTATTTATGTGTACAAGAACTGGGGTACAGGCCAGAGGTGCGAGGGGTGAGAGGATCCACCAGAGACAGAGTAGGGAGAAGAACAGGCAGACTGACTGAAATACACTGCTGAGGGGAGGAGTGGGCAAGGCAGGAGAGGTCTGCCGCGCCATGTGGGTCCCCTCCCTGGCCTGGGATCAAACTTGCTGTGCAGTGACTGTGTAAGTCCCACAATGTGGCTCTCAACCCTGGCACCGCCAGGGAGGCCCAAACTATTGTTTAAAGAAAACTTTAAGTATTTCACTGTTTTTTATGAGGCCTCATCCTAGATTTTCAATTAATATTCTTTTCATTTCTTGATTGAGAAAAATCTGTAAAAAATATTTGTAAAACAGAATTAGAAGTCAAAAGAAGTAGGGATTACTTTTCAGCTTTTCTACTGACTGGGTGAGCCTGGAGAAAATTTATAATCTTGAATGTCAGCTCACAGTATAAAAATAGAAATACTGCACTAACTGACAAGAGGGATTGCTAATGATTACAGAGGCTATGGAATCTTTGAATTAAACTTCAAAACATTATGTCACAGGTTTCAGTACTTGTTTAATTATCATTCAGCAATGAACTACTCTCCATTTGTTTTGAGAAAATGTCAAATGACTGTTTCAATCATGCTATAATTTGGCCAACTGTAATTCATTGACTGCTGCATTAGAATTTTAAGTATATTTGAATATGTATTAAATCAGGGATTTCACCAAAAAAAAACCTTGTTTCAATGGGCTGAGCTTTATTTAAATTTTTGTAATTCAAAGGAGAGAGTGACAGAATATATTTAACATCAGATTTTATGCTTGGTTAGTATTTAGAAAAATATAAGAACCTAAAAGCAAAATCATCAGTAGATCTGAAGTCAAATAATTTCCAGAGTAAAATATCATAATATTCTGTGCATTAACTGGTGAGGAATGCACAGAGCTCATTTTTTCATTGAAGGAGAATGGTAACAGTAAAAAATATTTATTACAAAAATAAAAATAGACACACTTTTTAAAAATTGGCTCACAGTTCTTTATTCTCTCTACCACAGAGTGTTCTGGAAATAAACAAAATTTTATGTTTTTTCTAGTATTATAAAAAAGAAATGATTGGAGAGATGGGTTAGGAATCTTTTTCTTTTGATTGGTTTGTATTTTCTAATTTTTCCACAGTAAACAATGATTACTTATGTCATGGTTAAGAGTTCTTATGTTTGAGGGGATTAGAAGTGGTTTCTTTATTTACGCTGTATGGTTATTCAAGTCATACCCATGCAGCCCTGGCAATCTAGTGGTTAGGATTCAATGCTCTCTCAAGTCATACCTGTGCATAGTGAACTACCCATGATCCACCAGGTCTGTTCATATTCATCATCATAGCAAAAGATCCTCAAAGGAGAACGGCATGGGAAGTCAGATCCTCAAAGCATGCCAGCTTATAAGACATAAATTTATTTAAAAAAAGTTCCATGCAATTCTCCAATATGACTTTTGTGCTTTCATTAGTTTGTACAACTGCCAAGAGGAATAATGAGCCCAGTGGGGCCCATTCAATAGATCTGAAGCAGCCACAGGAGGTAAAAACCTGAGGGTTTCCATGTAGCAAATTTAGCTGACAAAATGTATTCTTCCTGGGGCCTCCCTGGTGGCGCAGTGGGTTAAGCAACGCACTATGAAGCAATCCGCAGCCACTGCAGCACAAGTTCGATCCCTGCTGCCGGCCAAAGAGGGGACCCACATGGCACAGGAGACCTCCTCTGCCTCGTCACTGCTCCCCTGAGCAGTGTGCTTCAGTCAGTCTGCCTGTTCTGCTCCCCGCTCTGTCACTGGTGAATCCTCTCACTACCCTGGACCCTGGTATACCCCAGCTCTTGAATGTATAAATAAAGAAATCTTTAAAAAAAAAAAAAAAAGTATTCTTCCTCCATTCACAAATTTTTACAATAACTTTGTTATTTGTTTTTATATTTATTTATTTCATGATTTTCTATTAAATACATTTATATATTTATTTAATATTTACTTATACCATTATTTTACATCTTTGTTTTTTCATAATACAGGATTTCGTCCCTCAGGTATGGTCACATAGTCGTCTCACCCCCAAAGAACCTCTAGTCCTCCACCAGAATCCACTGGGTTCTCCTCCTTCCCATCCCCCGCACCTGTTTTCTCCCCTCCCCCTCTCATTTCAGCCCCTCACTCCTAGATGCCTCAAATTTGTGGTCAGCTTTCAAGGTTTTAACATTTATCTTGGTCTGATCTTTCATCTGGTTTCTCTAGACACCACATGTAAGCGAAACCATCTGGTTATTTAATTTTCTCCTTCTTCAAGTTTGAATAACGTTTGGTCCAATTTGCAAACTTAATTTAAAACATGGCAACATTTTAAATGACTTTAATTAGTTTGATTTCCCTTCTAAGTACTTTACTCATCAACTAAAACCTCCATAAGTACTAAGTAGTACTAATATTTCTAATAAATTAACTGTTAATAAGCTGAACCTAAATATTCCTTATTTTTTTATTTTAAGCATAAATTTTGTAAGATTTTAAGTTATAATGGGTCTAATCAACCACTTAATTGGATATTTCAAAAAGGAATTATGAGACTGCCATTGTATGTGGCCACAATCTCTTATATATGACAAGTAATGATAATGATAGCAGATTTAAAGAGTGCTTGTTATATGTCAAACACTATAAATAAGGCTATAACAAATACAACACAAATATTAATATCATAACTTTGATTATTTTAACACTCCCATACTTAATATTAAATCTTTCCTTCACATGGTGAGCATACCCATTAATGAAGATAGTTTTCATCTAATGAATTAAGAACATTTATTCTAAGAGTCTAGTGAGAACACAGTAGATGAAGACATCCAAAGCATTAACTATGCAAACTATGATAATATCACATGTAATTTAGTATTATCTTCTCAATGCTTGAAACTACCAATAACCAGAAATTTAAACCAAGATACCGATAAAATTATTCTTGGTAATCTTGTGGAATTCTTTGTAGTAACTGGCAACATCATAGGCACCAAAATTTAAGAAGAGAAAGACATCAGATTCATGGGTCTCAGATCCTTATCACTGGATTGGAAGTTATATAAATGCCCTCTGATTCTTTTATCTGTGCTCAAAAATTTTCAGTTACCAGTGGGGTTGGTCTCCTTATTGGATTTTGAACTCTTTAGGACAATGCATTTAAAACAAACACATTTCTCTAACTCCAAAGACAACAAAAATCCTCCAAGAGCAAAAGATCAAGTACTCAAATATTTGGGAATCTCAGGACTGAGTCCCTCAATGCTGTTGCTAAACCTGGAAACTGATAGTATTGTCATAACAATGAAACCATCAGAAAAAAAAAGTGGTCAAATAAACCTCAGCAACCCTCATATGTTGCTCCTCTAGACACAAAACAAGATTGAGAGCGCAATCTGGTCTTCCCATTGCCCTAGGAGTTGTTAGGAAACATAATTAAAAATTAAATCTCTCTATCCAGAATTCATCTCTACAAAGGTACTTGAGAAAGAAAACACATTTATGTCTGAATAAACATTTAAAAAGAATTTGATACAGAACAGAAGTAACCTGTTAAAGAGATTGCAAAGACAGAAAGAAATCTCACCCTTATACATAGCTAATAAGACAGAACTTAATGCACATTTTTAAAATAAACAATATCTAGCTCTCAAGTATCAGGACTTGATAGTACAGTTATTCTTACATAGTTCACCTTAAATTTACCTGATAAGTGGGGTGACTATCTGTGTTAGCTAACTGACTTGATCCAGAGGAGAAACAATTGGTGGATAATATTTGCCATAGCCAATATTATGCCATATTTAATGACTTGAGTTATTTTTGAAAACTTGAGCAAAGGGCACTAAGTGAATTTTCTATCATCCCACAGAAACTAAAAGAGAGGGTGAGATCACCCTAGATGTTGTATTTCTTTTTTTTTTCCTTTTGTGTAGTTTTAATTAAAAAGATAATGAAGATATAAAGCAATTTTTCAAGAGATGTCAAATATGTGTAACTACACAGTCAGTACAAAATGGAATACTTGAAGTGATTCTGCTGAACCACGAGCTACCAAATAACAAATGAGACCATCTGCCTTGCCATTCTTTTTTCTGAAGAAGTGAGAGAAAGCCTGCACAAAATTAATTTAAGTTTGATATTACATTTCAACGAGATGGCTCTCAGGTACTTGAGAAAGTCACTCCTGGGTTATAAGGCTGACAAAATCTTACCTTTTCTTCAGAGGATTTATATATATATATATATATATATATTTCAAAGAAAAGAAAAAAGTATTTACAGGGGCCTCCCTGGTGGTGAGCACTGCACTGTGGGGCTTCCTCAGTCCCGGCCAGGGACTCAGTCCTGAGATTCCCAAATATTTGAGTACTTGATCTTTTGCTCTTGGAGGATTTTTGTTGTCTTTGGAGTTAGAGAAATGTGTTTGTTTTAAATGCATTGTCCTAAAGAGTTCAAAATCCAATAAGGAGACCAACCCCACTGGTAACTGAAAATTTTTGAGCACAGATAAAAGAATCAGAGGGCATTTATATAACTTCCAATCCAGTGACCCACATGGTGCAGCAGACCTCTCCTGCCTCATCCACTGCTCCCCTCAGCAGTGCATATCAGTCAGTCTGCCTGTTCTGCTCCCCATTCTGTCTCCGACCTGTACTCCAGCTCTTGTATGCATAAATAAAATCTTTTTTCAAAAAGTATTCACAGCTATAATTTTTTAAGTAAATATTTTAAGCAAATGGAGGGGAAGGAAATCTTCTTCCTTACTTCCAACAAGGAAAACTGAGCTTCTTCTTTTTAACTTTATTTGTCCTTACAGAGTTTAAGGCCTTTCAAGATGGTCTAATAAAGTATCATTAGTGTTTTGGGTGGGTGGGGCCAATCTAGCTAGAATAAGACAGCCAGATTCAATGCAAAACCCCAGACTCTACCCAAATGAGTCCATTTAAGTACCACTCCAGTTAAGAACCTCTGTTAGGCCCCTCCCCTTGCTCTGCTACTAAAGTCATATAATATCATTCTTTTGCCAAGCACACACAAACTATCCTTTTTTGGAGTCCCAGGAACTGTTCAGCACTTTCATTAATACAAAACTGCTGAATTCTATGAACCCTCAGGAAGACACATCCTATAAATGATGAATTTTAAAGAAGTGAAAAATGGGTAGAAGATATGAATAAACATTTCTCCAAAGAAGACATAGAAATGACCAACCAATGCATGAAAAGACATTCAACATCACTAATCATCAGGTAAATGCAAATCAAAATCTCAATCAGCTATCATTTGTTCAAATGGCTACAGTCAAAAAGACAAAAAATGAAAATCATCGATGAGGATGTGAAGAAAAGGGAACACTTGTGTATTATTGATAGGAATGTAAATTGGTACAGACACTATGGAAAACAATATGGAATTTCCTTAGAAATAATTAAAAATAGAACTACCATATGGTCTAGCAATTCCACTTCTGGGTATTTATCCAAAGAAAATAAAAACCCTAACTTAAGTTTATATATGTACCCCATGTTCATTGCAGCATTATTTATAATAGTTAAGAAAACACACCCCAAAAAGTGATACTATTTGTATAGCTAGAAAGCAAATATTTAAAAAGTTTTGTTAAAATGAATGTGTCCCAACTCCAGTCCTTGAAAGTTATATGACCTTGAGGTAGTCACTGAATCACTCAAAAATTATTTTCTCATTGGAAATATAAGCAAAGAAAGAATAAATATCACAAAAGGTCATTAGCTTCAGAATCATTTTGTGAAGAAATTATGTTGTAACCTCTGGTTCTCTTTTGCTAAGTAACATATGATTGTTAGGAGAGGTTTTGTAAGTGCTGCATTAGAATGAATGAATTTAACTGGGTTGAATAGGTGCTATTTTTATAGACCTTTTTACATTAAACAAGATAATGCAAAACCCTTTACACAGTACCTAAGACATATAATGATCAATCAACACTAGTTATCATTATCATCAACATTATTAATCTTACAATTAATTACATGACTCATAAAGATTTATAAGAGTGAAATCACTACAGAATTTCCAAATGAGTTTGGAAATGATGCTGGAGGCAAGATGTCTTAGATTAATCCTTTAAAATAAAAGGCAGTTTAATTAAAAACTACCAACTTGAAGATCTAAAAAGAAGAAAAAAATTTAATACTCATTATTGAATGCTGTCCTTTTGCTAAATTTAAAGCATAATTTAAATGACTTTGAGCCAAAGTATTTAGTAAGGATTATCTTTATAAATTTTTTAAGTCCCAAATAAGCAAAGACAACTAATTTCCATAACAAAAATAATTCTTGGGCAAACACCCATAAATTTGTCTTTCAGTTAACAGGAGTCTCCTCACCACTAAGGACTTGGTAACACTAAGCAGCTTCACACACAGGTTTGGGAATGATGGGCTTCCAAGATGCAGAGGCAAAAACAATCGGCAAATGAGTCAGCTGGTTGGGTCTTCTTCCTCCTATTTGGATTCTGCTCACATCTTAGGATGTTGATCAGACTCTGGGAGAGAAAAGCGTGGCAGATAAATCCTGACAGCTCAGGCTTTCTTGAGCGAGGAAGTGAAATAAACATGGAATTCAATAAACCCTGTATAGTTTCAGGAATGTTCATCTAATAGCACAATGTGAAAAGATGAATCCCTGTTCAGAAAAAGAAAAGGCCCAGTGCTCCCCACAAAATTGCTATTAAATGTTGTAGAAAGTGTTCTTTCTCTATAGATATTCTCATGTAATAATACCAGGTTAAATGGAGTCAGTCATTGGATAATGTTTCCAAGGAGGATCGACTCATCCTTTTGTGACCTTTAATTCCATACCAGAAGTCAGAAATTCTATTTTTTAAAAAAAGCTATTTTGTAGGGGTAGAGGAAGTTTATTTGAATTAAACTGCTGTAGCCATTATTGAAAATTCCTTCAACAGGCTCTGTCAATAGAATCTCTTTTAAAAAAAATCTCTTAAAAAACATTATAAATCTTTTAAAAAAAAAGATTTATTTATTTACTTACTTAATTATGCATATAAGAGCTGGGGTACAGGTCAGTGGCTCAGCGGGTGAGAGGATTCACCAGAGACAGAGTGGGGAGCAGAACAAGCAGATGGACTGAAATACACTGCTGAGGGGAGCAGTGGGGAGGCAGGAGAGGTCTGCTGTGCCATGTGGGTCCCCTCCCTGGCAGGGGATGGAACTCGCACTGCCATGGCTGTGGAAGCCCCACAGTGCAGCACTCAACCTGTTGGTCATCAGGGAAGCCCTATGTTTCCTTTAAATGTTGTTCAGACTCTCCTCCTCTCAGGTCTTTTCTTTTTGTCTAAGAATCTAACTTTGTTTACTTTTCAATGCCTATAAATGTAAGTTTATTTACCAAATCTCCCCTAAGAAAAGAAACAACAGTCTTTGGTTCTACCTGAATGTTCTAGTCATTTAAAATGTGGTCATTTTGTGAGTAGAAAATTGTAATGGTAGAAAATTTCTCTAATTTTGTTGTGATTGCAAAAATTAAATGTATTATATTACATGTCCTTCTAAATAAACACTGCAGTGTCCTGAAGAGCAGTTTTTTATCTTGACTTGGCAGTGAACACTATTACTCATTCAGGTCATGGCCTTGTGACTCAGAAGTGATCCATATTTAATTAGCCTTTTATGTAAGCACTCTAACAGTCTAATTTGTTTTATTTTTTAATTATATATTTTTAACCTCTACAAAAGTAATACATTACTAAGGAAAATTCAGAAAATATGAGAAAAAAATATAAAGATAAAACATCATATTATTATACTTCATTTAGGTTATTTCCATTTTTGTCCTGATAAATAATGTTTAGATGACTATCAAAGGAGAAAAATCTTTGTGTTTCTTCATTAATTAATTTCTTATATTAAAAATAATAGAGTTATTACATAAGAATCTTCTTACATCTATATGTAGCAGCAATATGTAATGAAAAATAAAGACAATGGAAGAAATAGAAGAGATGGAAATATATTGCATGTTCATGAATTAGAAAAAATAACATTGTTAAAATGGCTGTATTACCTAAAGCAAAGTACAGATTCAGTGCAATTTCTATCAGAATCCCAACAGCACTCTTCACAAAAATAGGATCAAAAGATCATGAAATTTTGTTTGGAACTTTCACAAATAACAAAAAAAAAATCCTGAGGGAGAAAAAGAACAAAAATGGAGGGATCAGAGGCCTTGACTTTGAATTATAATACAAAACTAGCACACCTTTCCTGTCTTGCCCACTGTTCCTCTTAGCAGTACATTTCAATTAATCTCCTGTTCAGCACCCCACTCTGTCTCAGAGAATCTTCTCTCCCCACCCCACATCTCTGCCCTCACTCTATTTCTTTTACCCCAAAATTAATAAATAAATAAACAAACAAATAAATAAAAGCATGGTATAGGTAAAAAGAAGACACAAATGGCAACAAAACAGAATGAGAGGCCAGAAATAGAATCACAAATATATGAACAGCTAAATAATGAAAACAGAGGCAAAAGCCAACAATAGAATAGGGAAAATCTCTTGAATAAATGGTGTTGGGAAAACTGGCGGTCACATGCCAAATAAATAAATAAATAAAATAATTAAACTAGATCACTATCCAACAAATACATAAAACTTAATTCAAAATGGTTTAAAGACTTGGATGCAAGACCTGAAACCATAAAACACACAGAAGAACTCATAGATGTGCTCCTTGACATTGGCCTTAGGGATTTGTTTGGGGATTCAACTCCAACAGCAAGGAAAACAAAATAAATATGTTGATTTTTAATGCTGTGCACCTAAAATTTAAATAATATAACGCAATGTTACTTTAAGAAAGAGAAAGTTTTTTAAAAAGAAATACAGGGCCTTCCTGGTGGCGCAGGGGTTTGAATGCAGCACTGTGGAGCTTCTGCAGCTACAGCAGTGTGAGTTCTATCCCTGGCCTGGGAGTGGACCCACATGCCACAGCAGACCCATTTTGTCTCAACAGCTGTTCCCCTCAGCAGTGTGTTTCAGTCCATCTGTTTGTTCTGCTCCCTACTCTGTCGCTGGTGAATCCTCTCACCCCCTGAGCCACTGACTTGTACCCCAGCTCTTGTATGCATAAATAAATGAAATCTTAAAAAAATAAAAAAAGAAATACATTCCTGAAAATTGAGCAAATCCTATATAATGAGTTAGCTGTGGAATATTATAAAAATAGAAATTATAGTCAAAGGGAAACTTATACTTTGCTTACGATAAAAATTAGTAATTTGATTGACTCAAATATAACTCACCTGTTATTTATTTTGTTATTCATTAAACAGGGATTTATACAACTCCTGTTCATAAAAAATATTTTATAATAGGAGGTCAGAAATAAAATCATAAATATATGGACAAATTTATTCACAAATATATATCACAAATAGTTTCATGGATAGAACAAGTCAGGATTATATTACAATAGAACTTAACATAAATGTTATTCACTCTATTTTTATCAAGGATAAATGATAGCTAATACTCTATTTATGTCATAGATGAGTATAAAACATCCCCAAATGTTTTGATAGGAAGACAGATACTATAAAAAATTGTTTCTAAAAGTAGTGCAAGCCTCTGAAATTAAAAATCTGTCATAAATGAGCTTATAACAGTAATGTAATTGCATTAATAGCATTAATTTAATAAACTAATGATATATAGGTTGCTCATAAATGATAAAATTGACTTGGTAACATTTTAGGAATATGTTTATTCCTATATTAAAATATACATATGTGGGAAAATATTCCACAGGAATATTTTAGTAATTTCAGGATAAGTTTTAAGTTAAAGTAACCTGAGATTAATACCGGATTTTCTGGGCAATCAAAAAGAGATTTTTTAAAAGATATGTTTAGATTTTCTGAGTTCGTTGGTATATTCAATGGAAATATCTCCTGTCAAATAAGATGTGGTAGTAATGAAACTGTGGACAGAGCTGGAACTATACAATGATTTATCTTTGGAATTATATGTTCCAGTTTAGGGAAAACAATTTTAAAAGAAAATGGTATTAAGAACATCAGCAGAGCCTTTAGAAAGTGCAATAACGTGTTCTAAAAGGTGAAACTGCAGAACAAAGGGCCAGAGTATTGATAGACAATACTAAGATATGAATCAGAAGGAATAGGTTTAAAAGAAAGCAGAGCATTCTCAGAAATGTCTCATTTCTTAAATTAAAAAAATAAGGCTCAGTTCCCAAAATTTACATTCAACTCCCCCATGTTGAATGGTTCCTTTCTTTGCTATCTTTACTCCAGGACTGTATTTATTTAGCAGTAGATTTATCATCAGAAGTATGATAGGAGCTGAGAAAACATCTTCCCCACTCCTCTGTTCTGGGATGACTGCTCACTTCTGTTTGAACTAAAATTCTTAAAATTGGAGTCACCAGTATCTCTCAGAAACTAGATACCGTATTTATAGATCATCAAAATCATTTCCTCGTGTCTGATGGGTTCCTAAGTGCGTTCATTGTCACCTTGAATTATAAATAGAACATTGCTCTAAACAGACATTCTGACTTATCTGTTAAGAAAAAAGACTATCAATGTTCCTTAAACAACCAGTATTCCTTAAAACCTGTTTTCAGATGGCTTATTGAGTTTATACAAATCAAATGGTCCTTGGAGGTGGAGGTGAATGGGTGGAGATCTCGTGGAGATGAATGGGTTGTAGGTATCTTGTTTACTTTTCTCTGGAGATACTGGAAATGTGTAGGAAGCATGGAAAGGCAAATTTCTTCAAGTGAGTCTTCACTAGGTAATCTCCACTATCTAGTAATTTACTTTTGCACCGGTCACTATTTGGTACCAGCACTCTGTGGTATGACAGACCAGTAGAACCCTACAACAAAACTGATTGGATGCTATCATCCAATCAGAAATCAACTTCATTTCTGCCAATTTCGGTGGGTATTTCCTCACTTTGGAAAACTTCAGGGCAAGTCCTATGACTTTGCTAGTCACATAGAAAATAAAAAATTTTCATTCATTTCAGGCAAAAACAGTCTTCAGTGTAATAACTGATATTCAGTGATTTGGTTTAAAACTTAAAGGTTGAACTTCCTTTAAGTTCGGACCTCCCAGGAAAAGAACAGGGCTCACACTCAATTCCTGCTCCTCATCAAGTGGATTGCTAATCAAGTGCCTGACCTTTGAAGGCTTGTTGTTTGAAGGAGAAATAGGAGAAATAGGTGACAGAAAAGATCTTATGATTCATACCATTTCTCATTAGCCATCTTGACAGGATCCATTTGGAGCCAGTCTCTAGTACTCTCTTACCTGCTTTCTTTTTCTGGGAATGAAAGCAATCCTTCTGGGTGGTCACATGACTTTTTCCTTAGCCTCTAGGATTTGACCCAAATCTTCATTTTTCATTTTCTCAGTTCTCATTTCCCTCAGACAGCACCCTTAGACAGGACACATGCAAGTTCACAGCTGGAGTAAGTCCACACCGTACACACCTCCTCCGTTCATGAGGAGGATTCAAAACCCAACTAGGACAGAATAGCATTCCAGTTATCCTCCTCTCACCTCCATACTCCTGAATCATTTATAATTTTATTTGGAAGAGCATTTAAGTATCATGCAGTGAGGTTTGGTCCATCTCTTTTGCAAATAGTGGATGATGGGTGACCTCCCATTTCTTACTGGAAAGTAGCATCTATCATCTGGGAACTTAAGCAGAGAGAACCTAAAATAGTCACACTTATTATTCTTAATTCATTTAGGATATTTTCTCAATTAACTTCAAGTACCTGCTGATTATGCTTTGATGTCAATAGGAAAGAACTTTGTAAGTTTTGAAAGTTGTTCTTTTCTTTAGACAGCCTTCAGATTAGACTGTTCTCCATTTTTAACTGTTATTTTGTTCATAAAGTTACATATGACCTTTGGGGAAACTAACTTAATCTCTGATAGGTCAGTTGTTGTTTGCAATGGTTTCCCCATTGGTTTTCTACCCCAGTGGCTAGTGGTAACAAGGTTTTTATGCTATCAAATTATCTGGTATACCATTTATCTGGAAAAATACAGAAAATGGAATAAATTATAAAATTTAACAAGGCATTTTAAGCCTGTAGAGTTTAGAGTTATTTTTGTTTGCAATAGGAAAGAAATGCAGCATAGAAAACTATGGCTCCATCATGGTGGGGTGTTATGTTCAAGTTTCTGGACATTTTGTGCAGAAGCAAGGGTTCATATGCCTGGGATAGCAGACTCCAGAGAATGGGTTGTCTTCAGGAGTCCCATGCTTTATTGTAATTCTTTATTCCCATCTCATTCCCCTGGGTACCACCAACTGGCTGGGAATCTGGAAAATTTGCAGCTGCTGTCTCTCAAATTTTTTGAAATATGGGCTGCCTTTCAGTGCTCAGTGTTCCTCCCTGATTGTGAGTAACCGTGAAAAATAAGTAAACAGGAAATTAAACAAAGACAAGGATCATTTATCTTAAACTTTCTTCTAATACTCATTAAATTCATCTTGATTGTTTTTGAACTTTAGCCCGCAGGGAGATGGTTTTCACGGTAGTTAGCTGTGAATCTGTAGTTTTTGCATTTGCTGCACATTAGAATCACCTGGAGAGCTTTTGGAAAAATCCAACCCCATCCCAGATCACTTAAAATGCAAGTCCCAGAAGTGGAGCCCAGGCATCAGTATTCTTTTCTTTTTTTTAGAGAACTTACTTTTTTTTTAAGATTTATTAATTTATTTATGTATACAAGAGCTGGGGTATAGGTCACAGTCGTGGGAAGTGAGAGGATTCACCAGTGACAGAGCGGGGAGCAGAACAGGCAGATGGACTGAAACACACTGCTGAGGGGAGCAGTAGGCGAGGCAGAAGTCTGCTGCGCCATGTGGGTCCCCTCCCTGGCCGGGGATCAGTAGTCTTTTTAACTGCTTAGGTGGTTCCAATATAGAGTCGAAGTATGAACCCGAGCTGCTGCACATGAACCTGAGCCATGATGGAAATGAAGAAAGGAGTCACAGGAGACTTCCTTAGCTCTTACTGATGGCAATCAGTTAGCATCACAAAAGTGTACCGCTTTCAAACATCCAACAATGGAAAATAAAACCAGTATAATATATATTAAAGTCCCTTCTTTTAAAAAAATATTCATCAAACATTCCTTAAAAGAGTTAGCTATCATTGGTGCTTGGCAATGGGCATGGAATGGTCACGTAACGTTTGAAGCGATGTGAACCTACAGCCCTAAAACATCTCCAGGGTTTTAAACCATTGACATGAGACAGCTCTTTCACTTTTCTCATTCAAAACGCAAGGAAAATTAATTCTGATAGAGTTGTGTTGTGGAAGTCTAGAATCTTACTTGCAAAGATTCATTCTAGCGAAATAACGAAACAGAATTATTTATACATACAAGGTAAATTTATACATAAAAATTTATTTATTTATGCATACAAGAGTTGGGGTGCAGACCAGAGATGTAGAGGATGAGAGGATTCACCAGAGACAGATATAGACTGAAATGCACTGCAGAAAGGAGCATCAGGCGAGACAGGAGAGGTCTGCTGCGCCATGTGGATTAGCTCCCTGATTGGGGATCAAACTCGTGCTGTACTGAATTATAAGTATGAATTATAAGTATGTAGGACTATATATCAGTTTTATGGCTTCTTTGAAGCAGCTTTAAAATGCTAAGTTCTTTTTCCCTTCTGTAGAATCAAAACTTAGTACTTAGGTTATCCATGTAGCATATTTTCTCTGACTGAATCTATAGTAGAATTATCCTTTCATTTCTTTCATACAGTAAATTTCCCCATACTGTTGAGTACTATTTTTTCTGTTACAGTTGTTGCATATTTAACTATTAAATATATTTTACAAGTAGATCAAAATTGTTAAATGTGCTTTGAACACACTCTAACATATTTTTCAATTTACAATAAAGTTATAATGTATAAGTCCCTCTATAGAAACAAGATGCCTTAGTGAGAGAAATTTAAGATTCCTACTCTCACTTTGAACGTGAACTAAACTGCTTAACTTCTGAGAGGCCTAAAGCAAAATTTCTTGATCTTGTTTACTGTTTTCTCATTTATAGAATGAAATGAATGGCACCTATTGCTAAGGGAATATATAAGTTAATAAATGTAAAAAAACCTAGTTGAGTGCCTAGAATATAGTGTTTGCTTCGCAAGCTGCAGTTATTTTGCTTATTGATAAAGAGAATTTGACCAATGATAGAATTAAAAGGTAAAATTATCTCCATTACCTGAAATCACAGTCCGGGGTCAACCAAATTAAATGTAATGATGCTTTAGCATTCTCCAAACATGTTTGCGTGGTTTAAGATCTGGGGAAATGAAAGTTCTAAAGTTCTAGGGCCTCACATCATTGAATATTTTAAATTAAGCTTTATAAATACAGATCTTACCCTAGTTTCCTGGATCCTTGTTAATTTGAGGACAATTAACAGATTTTATTTTATTTTTTTAAAAGATTTATTTATTTATGCATACAAGCACTAGGGTACAGGCCAGAGGTGGGGGGGAGGGGTGAGAGGCTTCACCACAGAGAGCACGGAGCAGAACAGACAGATCAACAGAAGTACACTGCTGAGGGCAGCAGCAGGCACAGCAGGAGAGGTCTGCTGCGCCATGTGGGTCCCCTCCTTGGCCGGCAGCAGGGATCGAACTCATGCTGCAGTGGCTGCGGTTTGCTTCATAGTGCGTTGCTCAACCCACTGTGCCACCAGGGAGGTCCAATTAACAGATTTTAGAAAATAATTCAAATAATAATTGATGTGGGATTTTTGTATGTTTTTGAAGGGTGAGGAGCTGACATCTCAGCAACTATTTCTCCTTTCTAGCAGCACCCATGTTTTATTTTGAGGAACTGACTCAACCCCATTGGAGGATGGTCTGGTAGAATGCCTTAGCCTCCCCTATACAAGAGTCAGCCTGACATCACTTGCCCTATCTTTCCCTAGACAAGACACAGATCTTTATCCCAATGGGCACTCAAATACCCTCTCCCAGAAATATGACTCTTAAAGGAAATGACATAAAAATTGAAAATGTTTAATATTTGATTTTTCCCCCAAATAAAAGACTCCTGATCACGTTTTTCCTATAATAAGCTTAACATTGTACTTTATCTTCAGAGCAGCCTTGGGTGAACCTATTTCCAATTCAACTTCTCAGCTTTCTTTAAGATATCTGAGCCAGTGCAAGCCTTTCAATAGATTCCTTCTTGCATAGGTCAGCCAGAATCACCTATTTCTGTTGCTGACAACCAAAGAACCCTCACTTATCTATCTATCCAATTCAATTGCATCTTTTCTCAGGGCAAACACTAAGCTAGGACATCATGGCTGTTGAAGAGATTCAGGATTGTATTAGTATAGAACTTAAGATAAATGTCATTCACTTATAAAAATACCCAGAAGCTATGCAAAATAATGTAGTAAGCACTCTCTGAAGTTAGTAACCATCATGTCATCTATTAATAAAAATCTGTTAGTATGGGTACTATGTGCTTTGATTATAATCTGGTATATAACTCTCATCTACCTTCAACTATTGGTTATTATCTATCACTACCAAAAAATAAAATTAGGAGTCATCAATGTCTGGGGCCTCCCTGGTGGTGCAATGAGTTCAGAAACGCACTATGAAGCAAACCATAGCCACTGCAGCACGAGTTAGATCCCTGCCACCAGGGAGGTGGGGAGGTGACCCACAGGGTGCATCAGACCTCTCCTGCCTTGCCTGCTGCTCCCCTCAGCAATGTGTTTCAGTCAGTCTGCCTGTTCTTCTCCCCACCGTGTCTCTGGTGGATCCTCTCACCCCCTGCACCTCTGCTTGTATGCATAAATAAATAAATCTTTTAAAAAAAAGTATCAATGTCCAAAAAGCTTGTGTCTGTTTGCAAGACAATAATATATGTTATACATTTATTTTAAAGGAACAACAACTACAATAATAATAATAAGAGAGAGCTCAAGGAAATGAACAATTACAGCCAAAAGCAAACAAAAAACACAACAAGAACAAAAGGACAAAGATAAAATAAAAGGATCATATGGGGTGGGGGGGCAGGTTGAGACTGGGATGAAGGCAGAAAGAGCACAAGGGTCTGAGGTGATGGTGCATGGGTGAAATGGTGGTGGGAATTCCCTGGGGACTACAAATATAATTAAATAAATCTTAAAATATATATAATATATACTATACATTTATTTTAATAGTATCTTTCCTACTTTCTTCACCCAAATACCAGTTCAGTGATAAAGAGTGTGCCTTCTACTTACTAGCCATTATTTCATTGTTCTAAATGAAAAGAGAAAAACTGGACAATTGCTGGAAAGGTGCTCTATTAATCTACAGACTCCAAAATGATAACTATTAATGTGCATTACACTCAGATAACTCAGACATTTTAATAATTATATTTCACATTACCTGACACCAAAAGAGTTTGCATTAGTCTACACCCTTCTGGGAATGGTATTATTGAAAATACATCAAGTGCATGTTGAAAGCTTTTCTTTAACCAAGAATGAAATAGTCTTGTCTGTTGTCAACAAATCAAGAAAGTCTCAGATCAGATCCGTTCTCTGGCAACGTGCTTCAAGTTCTCTTTCTAACACTCAACCTATTTCTTTCCCTTAGAAGATCAAAATGACAATGTGGCTTTCACAAGAGTTTGCTCACAAATTCAAATTCATAGATTGACTTTGCATTTTTGAAAGAATAAGTTAATGTTTTATTATTCCCACTTTGGTCTAATGGAATGAAAATTGGAAATTCAAAATATTTAAAAATCAAATTAATAACTGCCTTAGGGAAATCACTCCAAGAATATCTAACTCTGTAGTTTGTCTTTTATTGGAATAGTCTTCAAAAATCATAGAAGATAATTTTTCTATACATTTACTCTTCTATTGATTTTTACTGCTGAAATACTAAGAATAAAGCCTGTGTAGGCACAACAGAGATATAAGTGGTAACCAAGAATCTTAAAAAATCTAGACACAGTCACAAAAGCGTTGTCACTTTCTGTTTAATAAATATGCATCATTCTGAAGGCTTCTGACACATATTTTCACCTTTTGTACCTAAAATTTCATCTGATACATATGACTTAAGCAGATAAATAGTGAATAAAATTACTTCATTTTCTCTAAAGACAAAGTCATTCATTCAGAATTACTTTCTTCCTCTTGCATCTATTCTTTATAGCACGCCAATGGAAAAATCAATTCAAAAATATGTTGCTGCCTCCGTTCATCCAATTTATTTTTTTACTTCAACTTTTCTTTCATGCCACTATCCCTTGACCTAGAAGCTTTATTTCATTTATTAGTGTTACTAGTTTTTGTAAGTATTTTGCTTTTTGACTCATACACATGTAAACATCCAGAGTTTGTCATCATTCTGACTTACTATACTACACATCATTTTCTCAAACTCCTTCCATATTCTTGTAAATGGTAACATTTCATGTTTTCTTATAGCCAAATATTTTCCATTGTGTGGATATACCAAATCTTGATCCAGTCTATCAGTGGGCAATTAAGTTTTTTCCATGTCCTAGCTGTTGTTTATAGTGCTACAATAAACATTATATAGTATATGTTTTTTTTAAAAAAATGAATGAATAAAGAAAATGAGGTATATATACAAGATGGAATATTACTCAGCTATTAAAAAGATGAAACCTTGCCATTTGCAACAACATGGATAGAACTGAAGGGGAATATGCCAAATGAAATCAGTCAGACTGAGAAAGATAAATTTCATATGATTTTGTTTATATGTGGAAGACACCAAAAAAAAAAAAACCAAAAGAAAACAAAAAACAAATTTCTAGATTATGTGAATAAAATGGTGATTACCAGAGGGGAATGGAGAAGCATGGTAGATTAAGGGAATCAATTGTATTGTGATGTATAGCAATTAACTTTTAATCATAATGTAGTATACACAGAAGTTCAAATTGGAATGCTGTATATCCAAAAACTATATAATATTTTAAATCAGTTACCTCAATGAAAAAAAAATTTAAAGAAGATATACTCTATACACAATAGATATTACTCAGCCATGAAAGAGAATAAAATCTGGCCATTTCTGACAATTGGATTTGACCTTGAAGATATTATACAAGGTACAAAAATTCAGGCAGAAAGAGACAAATACTGTATGGTGTCACTTCTACCCTGGTGGTGCAAGGGGTTAAGTTTCAGCACTATCAAACTATTACCAGCCACTGCTGCATGAGTTCAATCCCCCGTCAGGGATCCAACCCAAATGGTGCAGTAGATCTCTCCTGTCTTGCCCACTGCTCCCCTCAGCAGTGTATTTCAACAGATCTGCCTGTTCTGCTCCCCACTCTGTCTCTGGTGAATCCTCTCACCCCCAGAACCTCTAGCCTATACCCCAGCTCTTGTATGCATAAATAAATAAATCTTGAAAGAAAAGAAAAAAGCAATATAAACTAAACTATTGCATATTTTATTACAAGTAATATTGAATATTTGTCTGGTATTAGTTCACTTGGGTTTTCCTGTCAAACAGTTACTCCTTACCAGATATTAGGCAAAGTGTAGTAATTGAAATAGACCAAATCCTTGGCATCCTGGGGGCTCTTTATCTTTTTTCTATTGATTTCTATGTATTATATTTTAGCTTTTAGCACAGTGTTTGACTTAGTTATGTTTAACAAATAACTGCTGACCTATTGATCACATAAAAGCTTTTTTAATCATGTTTGCTATAAATTTACAAGTGTGCCTATTATTTTTTGAGTCTTTAAAAAGTATTTTTGATTGCTGTTTAAACCCCACATATAGGTGCCTCCTTGGTAGCATAGGGATTAAAGTCCCAGCACTATCAAACTATCATCAGTCACTGCAGCATGAGTTCAATCCCTGGCCAGTGAGCTGACTGGCATGGCACAGCAGACTTGTGTCCCCTGAATCCCTGCCTCAGCAGTGTATTTCAGTAGATCTGCCTGTTCTGTTCACCACTCTGTCTCTGGTGAATCCTCTTACCTCCCCTTACCTCTGGCCTATACCCCAGTCCTTGTATACATAATTAAATAAAAATAAATTTTAAAATAAAATAAAAAAATAAACTTCCCATGAAAAGTTCATTTTTTATAGTATTTATTTTATTCTTAGATGATTTATAGTAATTACAGATATTTGAAATTTAGGAAGAAAAGCATTAAGACTATTAAAATCATCCATAAATAAGTTATCTAATAGTATTGAAACTAGAAAATTTGCACATATAGTTGTTTATATACATATGTGTATATATAGATGCATAATAATAATTTAAAAATAAGTATGCCATAATTTTTAAAAACTAAACTAAAATCACAGGGGCTGAAAACAGACTAGTGGTCACCACAGTGGGGAGGAAAGTTGAGGGTATAAGGTGGATGGGTAAAAAGTGGTCAAGAGGTACAAACTTTCAATCACAAAATAAATAATTCAAGGAACTAGGGTATCTAGCCTAAGGACTATAATGAATAATATGGTATTACAAATTTGAAAGAGGCCAAATAAAGATGATAGCCTTATTGTGATAATCATTTCAATGTATACAAATGTTATGTAAATTGTATATGCAATGTATATAAATGTCATCAAATATACCTGAAACAATATGATATGTCAATTATACTTCAATTTTTTAAAAAGAGGAATAGTCTCAATAGCTTCCTTTAAAATACAGATTTGCTTCAAGGCTAATCAGGAATTGAAAACAAAATTTAGAAACACCACTTTTCAAGATAAAGAGAAAAAGAGCTGCTTTAGGTCCGCAGGCACAGAAGCTAGAACCTGCCCCCCTTCCAGCAACAAGCCTCCTCACCTACGCCCTTCGCTCTCCAGCAGCCGGGCAGTAAGTGCTGTGCCTTCTCAGAATGCAAAATGGAGGAATTGCCTCCACTGGAAGCAGCTCATTTACTGTTTTTACCCCTCCAAATGGATGCTGGTTCAAAACTGAGTGTGTACACAGAGGGTAAGGAGAGCCCTGTCTGAGAGACAAGTCACTCCAGATGGCTAAGTGGCAGTTGCAGTAAGTGTGGGAACTTACTTAGTAGGTTTGTCTTGAGTGGCCCCAAGATGAGTAGATCTCTATAGCTGCCCTCCAGAATCTCAAAACTGTTCATAGAGGCCTTAACAGGTCCAGTCACCAGTATGTTCTAAGGGGTCTCAATAACACATTACTCTAGATAATGTCCTTGTAAAGGCTCCATCTATGGGACTGGTGGACAGAACCTGCGTTCCAAGAACAGAGAAGGAGATGAGGAGCTTCCAACAGCTCAGGTCCAGCTCACAGGTTAACTGGTGTCAGGTCTTGTCAGTGACTTTCTGCATCTCATGACCAGCTCTTGCACACCCACTCCTCTTCTGCAATGTGCCCTGAGAGGCCAGTCAGGGTTTCACCAACAAGGAAGTGGCTCACTTGTCAGCTCTGCTGCAACAGAGGCAGACACCACAGCAGCGATAGAGGCACATGAAAAACACAGATTAAGATAATGAGTCTCAAAATAAGTAACATTTTTTTCCAACAAGAGCCCCATAATCTGAACCAATGATTATTTAATTCCCCAAGGTTAGCAGTCAGATGACTGAGGACACTCAGTCATATCCTCATGTGCTACTAAAGATGATACATTAGTAGACTCATTAAGTGTGAACACACAACAGTCTGTTTGATAATGTCATGGTGCCTCCTTGCAAAGCAGTAATAATGTCCAAGGCCATCCAATTGGAGGACAGCTTTTCTCATTCAAGGCATTTTAGTGTTCAGTAAGGACAGGCTTAGCCCACTATCATTTTAAGTCTTGCTTGGATAAATTTAGTAAGGACTTTTACGTGTGTTATCGTGTTCTTTATGGAGGGAACGAAGAGAGCAGCCAAGTGATTGTATCAGTGGAAAACAGAATGTGCCCATCTGTTCTCACGAAGAGGGAGACTGGGAGCTGTAGGAAAGGAACAGGATGTGTATCTGTACATATTAGTGAGGAAGCTAAGGCAGTACTTTCATGGTTAAGAAGATAGATTGGTAGTGGGATAAACAAGACTGCTTTCTTTCCTCCTCCTTCAATGGGGCAAATTCCGTTCCAGGTAGAGTGCATATGGACAGGCCCTACATGCAGCATGACAGTGGGGTTCTAGTACAGACTGAGGGGTTCCCTGTCACCCAACAGTGGGAAGTAACACACCCAGCTCCAGTAGGAGTTTGCATTGCAAATTTCAGTATGCAACAACTTTCCCAGGCATCAGGGAGTTGGTATTAGCTGCAGAGCAAGTTGATCCACAGTGAAAGCTGGTCAATAACTGTCTCCCTAAAATAAAACACTAGGTACCAGTTTGACGTATGGGGCAAACAGGCCCTACTGTTTGGCCACTGAAATGTATTAAGACTGAGATTGTTCCATTTTTCCTTTCTACTAACCCTGCTGCTTGCATCTTATAGGGGAGATGAGAAAATCGATAACCACTATGGTAACAGCGCCGGGGGTGGGAGTGGGGGAATCCTATGCTTCTAAAATATTAACAACAATGTAAACCAGTGTTAACCTCAATTGAAAAAATCAATACTCAGAAACATGCTGTTATTACTGCCATCTATGATCTCTCTTCCTGAATTTCTCTGACTTGGAAAACAGCTGATTAACTGGAATCAATTTTAGCTGTTTGCAACACCCACCCTGCATGGCAGGACAATAAGCAGATACACCGAGAACCAGGTTGAACAACAGTGAACTCTTAACACCTAAGGTTGAAAATCCACCCAGTGTAACACACAGAACACCCACCCATTCCAGAAATTAGACATGTGACACATGAAGCACATTTGAGCCTGCAAAAAGGACTCTTTTAACCTCATCTTACCCCATCACCAATCATTTTCTAGTCCTAATAAATATTTCCACTTAAAAGTAATTTGGGAGACAGATCTGAGCCTACAATTCTCCTCTCTCCTTTCTTGCCTGCCTACAACAAAACCCTTCTTTCTATAAGAGACCAGAGCCTCAGGACCTGCTCTTTCTGCTGTGTGATGGCTGACAGACTGGCTGTGGTCAGTGTTAACAGAACCTCCATTCATTTTCATGTTCTTTTGCCCAGTCTTCCATATTGTGACCTTTGAAATGTAACTCTCCCCCAATCACTATTTGACAAGGATATCATTCATGCTACTCAGTTTTTCCAATTCCCTAACAGTGTTAGCCTGGTTTGCACAGCAATAGGGGGATATATGGATTATGTCCATGAAACCCACAGTATATTTAGAACCCTCACTCCGAGGGTGGACTGCAGTATGAGCAATTTGCCAATCCCTCATCTGTTTGAAACTCTGGAATCCGGATGGTCCTAGACTCCTTTTGTAGTTGTCCTGGGTGTTATTTAGAATATGTGTACCTTTTGTTGTATAGTTCTTGAAGGGGACAGATGACATTAACCTGCTTACTGTATTTCAAGGGTTACCCAGTATCCTTGACCACACGCCATCCCACCCACTCACTGCAGTGACCTCTCTGTCTAAGCACCTAGTCTGCTGCACCACCACAATGTCAGTTACTAGGATTTGCTCCCAAGCTAGAGTAGCAGATTCCTCATTGCCAGGGAATGGCAGCTCCTTATGAGGCTGAATGTAGAAGACAAAAATGATAGCCTCAGGGCCTTGCAGGCATGCCCAAGTATCTTCATATCCTGACCCCTTAAGAATTTATTCATGATAATCTACTCAGCTTTCCATTGTCCAAATCATAGGGTTAATCCCTTCAGAACAGCTCAACTCAATGCAAAGTGTTAATGACCAAAACTCATGAGTATCACCAGCCAGCACTCTGGCTGCTGCCATTCCTTCCAGTTTCCATCCAGATGGTGTCAGTGTTGGACTACATAGCAACTGTCATCCATGTGGCTGAGTTGCCCATCTGTGTGCCAAGCATCAGCAGGAATTTCTTCCATTTTCTCTCTATAAGCTACAGAGGCCAGCACAGGAATCGACACAGGGATATTCGAAGGGTCTGTATATTCTACAGGATCTAGTCACACCCAAATGTTTAGAGCAGTAGACTGGTAGACAAAGCGACCTTCTGCTGCGAATAGGCTAGGCGTGACTTTGTCAAAGTGGGAGTTTGTCTCATGACAGAGGAACATCTATGGAACTCACTGTTCTGATCCCCAGTGCTACAGGTGCCCTTTCTTTACCAGGAGGTATAAAGGACGGAGGCACTATGCCAGGTGGGGAATAAGAGTCTGCCAAAACCCTCAAAGCCCTATTAATGATTTTTGTATTGATGATTTTGGAAACATTCATGTGTAGAGGTAGCCAGGAGAATTTTGGAAATCCAGCTAAGAGGAAAATAAATTAAACATATATTTAGCTGGGCTTACAGTCCATATATATCTGTGTTTATCTGTGAAGCTATTTGCTACTGCCCACTGCATAACCTATTGGTCATTATAAGTTGCAAATGAGAAATTTTCCCAAATTTGACAATTCTAAAAATGCAGATAAGATACAAATGAATTATGAACTTTTCTAAATGAACAATAACAAAAAAATTCAATCAACTATACCAGAGATAAATAATCTATTATCTCCATAGATAACATAAAATCATTTTATATGAAAAAGGAATCAAGGAAAATAACAGAAGATAGGGAAAAAAATTAGAAAATGGTTTAAGCCATTAATTTTTTTTGAAATATTTTGCTACTTTTCTGGATTCTGTAATATTTTTAATATTATTCAGCTTTTACCAATTTGCAGATTATTTCTTTCCTGTTTTAAATATACTTGTTTTTATATTAAATATTTTTTCTTAAGGTGTTCCACAAAATTTTTTAAACTTTAAGCCCATAAAACTTCACCTGATCCCAATCATATCTTTTCATTCACTTAATCCTTCTCTCAGAAGCTGTTATTATTGTCTCTACTTTATAGCTGAGAAAACTGAGGTAGAAAAAGATTAAAGGTACAAAAATAGCAGTGATTGAATCTGGATTTGAACCCAGTCAAGGTGGCTTCTGAAACCGTGTCTTACTTACCCATTCCCCCTGCACTGTCTCTGAAGCGGAATGAGGTCCAGCCCCATCCTGAAGGCACTTACCTCGTGGTAGTGAACCCAGGCAATGATTACAATTAGTATGAATGTGCCTTATCCACTGTTCAAGGTACAGGAAGGATAAAACAAATTTCTAGCATAGTAGGGAAGATTCCACAAAGAAAGTAATATCTACTCAGTTATAATACAGTAAATATAGTTTATATTTGAAATTATATTTAAACTCATTTTATGTACCTTAAATAGTGAGCACTAAAAGCAATAATTTATAACATCAAACTATGTATTACTTGGTCCCGAGGCACAAAATTAACCAAGTTAAATAATCGTGATTCAGAAACATAACAAAGGGCAAAAGAATATACTAAGTCATTTGAAAATGCAATAGTCCCCCACACCGCCTCCACCATTTCCACAAACAAAATAATGATGGTGAAAATGAAGAGCCCACAACTGAGAGGTTCATATATTGGCACAATAAAATAATATGTATTTAAAGCTAAATTGAAATGGGCCTGGATTTAGTTAATTGCAATGTAATTTTCTATTCAGTGGTCTACATATTCTAATCTAAACTAGGTCAGTATAGAGGAAAATGATGTTTAACAAGGTTATTTCTGAAACTCAAATCTCTTAGCAGGAAATCAAAGGTCCATTAGGAGTATCTTATAATCATTCTTTTTTTTTTTTAATTTTTATTTATTTATTTATGCATACAAGCACTGGGGTACAGGCCAGAGGTGTGGGGGGTGAGAGGATCCACCACAGACAGAGCGGGGAGCAGATCAACAGGCAGATCAATGGAAGTACACTGCTGAGGGGAGTAGCGGGCACAGCAGGAGAGGTCCGCCATGCCATGTGGGTCCCCTCCCTGGCCGGCAGCAGGGATCGAACTCGTGCTGCAGTGGCTGCGGTTTGCTTCATAGTGCGTCGCTTAACCCACTGCGCCACCAGGGAGGCCCTTATAATCATTCTTTTATGCCATTTCTTGCTACTTCATCTCAAACCTTACACTGCAGTCAAATAAAACCACCAGCAACTTACTGAATGAGTCATGCTTCATGATATCGCCCCAGCTTTCCCTTAGAACCCCTCACCTGTCTTCCTCACCTGGAAAACTACTATTTATGCTCAGTATTTAATTGAGGCATCGATAATTCGTTATTTTTTATTTATAAGTAGTATTCTATTCGATGGATATACCAAAGCTTCTGCTCTTTGAAAAACACTTGGCTTGTGTTCAGTTCTTAGTGATAAAACTGCTGTGAACCTTTCAGTACAGTTTTTTTGCAAGAACATAAGTGTTCATTTCTCTAGAATAAGTACATGGCGATAGAATGACTGAGTCATACAGTAAACATGTTAGCATTTGTAAGAAACTACATGACTATTTTCCAGAATGACCAACACACTTTGCATCCCAACAACGTTTGAGAGTCCTCACTACTCTGCATTCCTACCAACACAAGAAGTGCTCAGTGTTGGTGAAAACATTTTATATTTTAATATACTGAAGTATTGGTGACAAAGGATCTTTTCAGGCTGTGTGATACGTCTTGAACATAAGTAATTGTGGAATAAATGACGCCACCAACCGCTTATTGAAAATATCTCATAGTAACTGCTAAGGCAATAAGCAAGGAAAGTCCTGCCAGAGGTGACTGAGTTAGCTGCACTGGTCTTACCACAGTGTCAGGGACACACGCTGTCATCTTGCCCCAGGGTATATCTGTTTGAACAGGGACTTTGTTTTGCTCACAACCCCATACCCTATGATTAAAAATAGTGATGAGGGGCCTTCTCACCTCCTGCTCCTCTCAGTAGTGTATTTTAGTAGACTATCAGTATTTCCGCCTGTTCTGCTCCCCACTCTGTTTCTGGTGAATCCTCTCACATCCTGCACCTCTAGCCTATACCCCAGTTCTTGTATAAATAAATAAATAAATCTATCTTTGAAAAAGAAAACAAATTGGAATTGGAAATGCTCGATCATATAGTAGCTCTATATGAGGCAACTCCATACTGTTTTCCACTGTTGTTACACCACTTTACATTCCAACAGTGCACAAGATTCTCTTTTCTCCCCATCCACATCCTCACCTCTTGTCTTGGTGATAATAGCTGTTCCGACAAGTATAAGGTGATGTCTTATTGTGGTTTTGATTTGCATTTCACTAGTGATTAGTGATATTGAACACCTTTTTGTATACATATTGGCCATCTGTCCAAGCTTTTTCTTAATCTAATATATATTTTTTAATATTCAGTTGTGTGAGTTCTTTACATTTCTTACATTAAACCCTAAGTTGCAAAATTTTTTTTCCTATTCTGTAGATTGCTTTTCATTTTGTTGATGGGTTCTCTGGCTGTACAGAAGCTCTGTGGTTTGATGTAGTACAACTTGTTTAAGTTTTGGTTTTGTTGCCTTTTCTTTAGGAATCAACTCTAAAATATCATTGCCAAAACCTGTATGAAGGAGTTTATCTTTGTATTTTCTTTCTGTAAATTTTATAATTTTGGGTCTTATGTTCTAGTCTTTTCATCATTTTGAGGTGACTTGTGCGTGTCGGGTGAGTGATCTTCCTCCTTCCCTGCTACAGGCCCTGCCCTTTCAGGGAACTTGTCCAAGAGAGTGAAAACTTTATCCAGAAAAGTTAAGAAGACTCTGCATCTCCGGGAGGGACTTGAAACAGTCAGGACCCAACCACAAAAAGAATGTAACCCGACAAGGCTTTCACATAGAAAGCTTCACGACATTCAATTTTACAGCTTCTGTTTAACAAAGACTGCTCTCCTGTGTGCCTCCAAACCACCTTACAGTAATAAACCTTAATTTAAAAAATATTGTTATTGCGCCCAGTTACAGATAACATAAACTTTGACATTCTAGTCACTCCAAAGTGCACCACTGAGTAACACTAGTTACATTCACAGTGTTGTTTCATTAGCACCACTGAATGTTTCTAATGAACACTGACATTCATTTATCCCTCGATGCAGCAGCCGGGCTACTGTTTAAATATGGAAATGATGTTGAACAAAACTTGACATGGTTCATTCTGGACCTTCTGGACCACAGTGGCTACTGGTTTGTGTTGTGTGTGGGCTTTTTATCTTTCTATGGTCAGATAATGGCGAACATGGGAAAGAGGGCAGGATTCTCGGGTACACTGCAGAGGTCGGGGACCAGCAAGGGACAGAAGGAAATCCAAGCCCAATTCTAGGGCCAGTGGCCAGCAGGTTCAACCGAAAGGGCGGGGCCTGGGGCCTGGGGCGGAGCTGAGGGCGGGGCCTGAGCTAGGCTTGTGCCTGGGCGGGGCGGAGGAGCCGGGGGTGGGAACGGTTCTGAGGACTCCCTCCCTCCGCCCGGGCCTGGGCCTGCACCGGACGCCGCCCGGGCCGGCGCCGTGCGGTAGTTTCTCGGGCCGGGCTTCTCGGCTGCGGTGCCCTGACGGGAAGATTAAGTGGGATGCGGCTGACGCGGAAGCGGCTTTGCTCGTTTCTCATCGCGCTTTACTGCCTCTTCTCCCTGTACGCTGCCTATCACGTCTTCTTCGGGCGGAGCCGCCGGACGCCCGCCGTGTCTCTGCGCGGCCAGAGGAAAGGGGCGGCCCCGGCGCGGGAGAGGCGCGGCCGAGGTAGGACACCCGCACGACGCGTTTCCGTGCTGGGCGCCGGTTCGCCGGGCCCCGGGGAGGCGGGAGGCTGGAGCCGGGCGCGCCGAGTCGCGCAGCCGCGGATTCTGCTCTCGGCAGCGGGATTGCCCCAGGCCCCGGGGTGTTCTTGCCTCCGGCTCTGGTTAGCTTGCCCCGGGCTCGAGTCTGATGCCTCAGCCCTCCTGGAATCGCACACGTGGTTCCCACTGCCCACCCCCGAAGCTGACGGGCGCGCAGATCTTTACAAGTCTTCAGCATCCCAGACGTTGACAGAGTCCCAGAGATTCACGGGAGCGCCGCTGGCTTTAAACCTGTGTTTCCATCTTGAGACAAGCACTTTCTCTGATCATGCAGTAACTTCTGAAGACCAGGGCACTTTATGTCCATGTTCTGGGTCCCTGTCCTTTTTTAACCTGTCAAAATCGAACTCCCTATGTCTCCCTTTTCCAGAATTTTGAACAGTAGCATCTAAAACTCTTGACACATTCACAATCTCAGGTCAAGTTTTAGTATAGGTTGCAATTCTTTATAGAATTGCAAAAATTAAACTTGTAACTTGGTGACATACTGGTAAGATACTTTAGGATTGGTTTGGAAAAGATTTTTTTTTGTTTCCTGTTAGCATTTTATTTCTAGGATCTTCCGAAATAAAGCTTCAATAAAAATTAAATTCTGGGGCCTCCCTGGTGGAGCAGTGGGTTGAGTGCCGCTCTGTGAAGCATCTACTGCACAGAAGCACGAGTTCGATCCCCTGGCCAGGGAGGGGACCCACATGGCGCAGTAGACCTCTCCTACCTCGCCTGCTGCTACCCTCAGCAGTGTGTTTCAGTCCATCTGCTTGTTCTGCATCCTGCTCTGTCTCTGGTGAATCCTCTCACCTCCCGTAACTCTGGCCTGTACCCCAGCTCTCCATATGCATAAATAAGAATAAAACTTTTAAAAAATTAAATTCTGATTTCATTTCTTTTTGTTGTGTGTGTAGAACAAGTCCAAATTCAATTGTTTTATTTCTTTGAAAAAATTGAAGTTAGGATGAAGTTAGAACTCCCTGACATCTTTAAATGTATTGGATTTATCTACAACTGCAGCTCTACCTTAGTGATAAACACTGTTACTTTCTTTAAACACAGAACAATCAACTTTAGGAAGTGAAGAATGGAATCCTTGGGAAGGAGATGAAAAAAATGAACAACAACACAGATTTAAAACTAGTCTTCAAATAAATAAATCTGCTAAAGGAAAACCAGACTTACATGTACAAATCTGGAGCAAAGCTGCCATTGGTAAGTTAATGTGTAGAGCTAAAACATGTAAAAAGCACCTGCAAATACTAAAACTTGACCTGTATATGTCAACATTTGTTACTTAAGGTATCATACAGAGAAACATCTCTGTAAATATACAGAAATACATATACATCACACATACTCCATTGTTGGTCTTTACCATTGTACAGCACTGCATATAAACACTGGGTTATGTGAGAATCATATTGAACTGCCTGTGTCGACTGAATTTTTATAAATCTATATAATTTTGGACAGTTAATGTACAGCATAAGATGTGGCCTCTGCCCTTAATGGACAAACACATTTGCAAAACATTAAACTGAACCATCACGGGTTAGATCCCTGGCCAGGAAGCTGACCCATATGACACAGCAGACCTCTCCTGTCTCACCCAGTGCTCCCTCAGCAGTGTATTTCAGTGGATCTGCCTGTTTTGTTCCCACTCTATCTCTGGTGAATCCTCTCGCACACACCCTCCATCCCTGCACCTCTGGCCTGTACCCCAGTTCTTGTATGCATAAATAAATAAATCTCTTTTTTTTAAGAGGTGGGGGGGTCAGTAAGGGGATCTACCAGAGACAGAGTAGGAAGCAGAACAGGCATTTTTTTTTTTTACTTTTTTTTTTATTAAAATATTTTAAAATTTACATATACTTGCCATTAATTGTAATCCCCATGTATTCCCCATCACCATCTCACCA
>JAGFMF010011752.1:4062001-4105266 GCA_019455555.1 Galemys pyrenaicus
TTCCTTTTTCTCCACATCCCCGCCAACATTTGTTGTTGCTACTTTTTTTGATATGTGCCATTCTCACTGGGGTGAGGTGGTATCTTATAGTGGTTTTGACTTGCATTTCTCTGATGACAAGAGAAGTTGAGCATTTTTTCATATGCCTAGAACAGGCATATTAACTGAAATACACTGCCAAAGGGAGCAGGGGGCGAGGCAGGAGAGGTCTGCTACGCTATGTGGGATCGAACTTGTGCTGCAGTTGCTGCAGTTTGCTTCCTAGTGTGATGCTTAACCCATTGTGCCACTAGGGAGGCCCTAAATAAATCTTAAAAAAAAAAAAATTGAACAAAGTTAAAGTTCATTGCAGACTTTTTCCTCAGAACCTTTAATATGATAGTGTTTATTGTAAATGTTCTAGAAGGAGATATAATATGTAGTTGGTTAAACTTGGTTACCCACAAAAGTATTTTTCTCTGAATATCATGAAATTTTTGTGTTTCCACTTATGTGTTATGTTCAATTAGAGAATGGGACCCTCAGTGAACGTTAGAAGTATCAAAGAGTTTGGTGAATTAAAAGGCACTTTAATTGACCTTTAAACTTGAGTTGAATTTATGTACAGTAAGTAATATAAATGGAAAGTACTAGATGAGAAAGTGCTAGATAAGCTGAGAATAATGCACGGCCTCTGGTGTTTCATAAATTCATTCACATTTACATGAAAGTAAATATACCTCCTTGAAGATTACTACTGACCTCTAAATGTCAAATGCCTAACTTTTTTCTAGTATTTTTTTTCCTTTCTAGAGTATCAGGTATTAACTTCTTCCTTTAAATTCCTACTTCCTCATTCTAGTTTTTAATTAGACCTATATCTTTATAGGCTTTCATATTTTTTTAATCTGGTTAACACAATGTGGCCAGATGAATTTCATCAAACACCCAAGCCTGGTTATAGAATGTCAGTTATAGACATTTTCATTCAAAAGGGAGAACATGGGGCCTCCCTGGTGGCACAGTGGGCTAAGCAACGCAGCCACTGCAGCACGAGTTTGATCCCTGCCGCCGGCCAGGGAGGGGACCCACATGGCGAGGCAGACCTCTCCTGCTGTGCCCGCTGCTCCCCTCAGCAGTGTACTTCTGTTGATCTGCCTGTTCTGCTCCCTGCTCTCTGTGGTGAATCCTCTCACCCCCCCCCCCACCTACACACACACACACCTCTGGCTTGTACCCCAGTGCTTGTATGCATAAATAAATAAATCTCTAAAAAAAAAAACAAAAACAAAAGAGAACATGGAATCACTGGTATAAGTAGTTTTGAAATCCAACCAAACTATTAGGTTTCAAGGTCTTGAAATAATCTGTAGTTCAAACCTTTGCTTCTGACCTTTCAGCTCCACCCTTGAAGTCATGTTTCCTTTTTCATGAAGGGTAGCTTACGTTTGGAGCCCATTGTTTTATCAGCTTCTTTCTTGCTGGTAGTATTTTGAAATCTAACAACCTTCTTTCATTTCAAACTTTCTCTGTCTCTTTTATTCCATGCTAGCAGTGTTTCTGCTGATAGAACATTCATAAGAACCCAGTGCATCTACTATCTATGTCACAAGGATTCACTCTGTTATACAAGAGCTCTTCCACAGATCATTCCTGGATCTCTATTTCTGGTTGCTGCTGAGATAGCTGATGAAAACAAAAAATTACACACCTGATGTCTTCAAAGAACCCTCTATGTAGCTGAGTGTTATGATCTTTTTATTCTTCTGAGGCCTTAGTAAAAGAATATTCAGCTACACCCTTGGTCTTCTCTCCAAAGCATACTTTCTTAACAGTGACTCTCCTAATTTTCATCTCTTGCAATATGACCTAGACAAGAATTTCCCAAATCATTAGGCCCTGGTTCTTTTTGGTTTAACAGTCCCCAAGTTCTAGAGATTACATCTTTGTATATCCTGAGTAAGGGGAGGCATTATTTGACCTACCACATTTAGAAAAATTTATTTGATTGATGACACCTTTATTTGTTTTAAGATTTATTTATTTATGCATATAAAGACTGGGGTAACAGACCAGAGGTGCAGGAAGGTGAGAGGATTCGCCAGAGACAGCGGGGAACAGAACAGTCAGATTGACTGAAGTGCACTGCTGAGAGGAGCAGTGGGCACGGCAGGAGAGGTCTTAAACGCCATGTGGATCACCCCCTTGGCTGTCGGCAGGGATGGAACTCATACTGCAGTGGCTGTGGCCCACTTCATAGTGCATTGCTCAACCCGCTGTGCCACCAGGGAGGCCCCAATTGATGGCACCTTTAAACATGGGGTTTTGTGTATGTGTGTGTGTGTGTGTGTGTGTGTCCTTCAGTACCACGGCGTAATGAGATCAGAACAAAACACGTAGGGAATGACATGTCTTTTCTGTCTTCTCAGAGTTTTCATTCAGGTGAAACCATGATAAACACAGGGGCTCCTTTAAAGAAAAAGGCTGCCAATGTCATTTGTTTGCAAAGACCATTACTCAGTGAGAGATGAATGTGTATAGTAGAGCTACTCTGGTTATGTTTGAATCTCTCTAGGTTTTTATAAAGTAGAAACAGTGCTAATATGGTAACTTATATTGTAATGTAACACATTTCAGCATATCATAGGTATATGGGTATAAAGTTCCAGTGGTAATTAGGGGTTCTCAAATTTAGCGTAAGAGAGATTATTATCTTCAGTGTAGCCCATATCTGGCCACATTTCACACTAACAACCTCAGAGTTAGAACTCTCAGACCTTTGTAGCCACATTGACTTTGAGCTGTTGCTTGGTACCGCTGCCTGTGGAGGCACCAAGGACAAATAAAATCTGTTTTCCTAATCAGATGATACAAAAGAGCAGAACATGAGCGTATTTCACACACCAGCATCAACCCACAGTAAATGTTTTATTTTTGTTTCTTTAATTACCAGGTTTGTATCTCTGGGAGCATATTTTTGAAGGCTTACTTGACCCCACTGATGTGAATGCTCAATGGAGAGAGGGAAATTCAGTTGTAGGAAGAACATATTACAGGTATTAATTGTGTGTCATTAACCTTTGCTGTGTTTCTGTACAAAGTTTTATGTAAATACTAGAAGAAAAAAAGAGGAAATTTTATTTATGGAAAACAGTTCCACAGTGTTCTGTTGTGAATCAGAGAGAAATCATATGAATGTATGTTCATAGTTACTATAAACGGTTTCTCAGTAAATTGAATGTAGCAAAATACTCCCTTTTTCCATGTCATTTTTATCAAAACATTTCTTATTACATAGAAAAGTTTATGCTTCAAGTTTTGTTAATGCTTGATTGTTGATAAGCACTTAACATTCCATATTTGGAGGAATAATATGTAAAGTTAAAAGTAGTTTTGTTTATCTCTTTCATGCAATAGTCATATTCACATATTCTTACACTATTCAAGTGATACCAAGCTACTCTTTTGAGTTTTGAAATATTTATTGATACATTTCGCAAATGAATGCTATCACGATATGGTGGTATGGATTACTATTTTATTGCAATATTCACAAATCCTTTTTTAACTTCTGTAAAACCAAGGTATTGTTAAGACTTTTTCTAGAGCTTTTATTTTTGTAAGACTTTTTTCTATGACTACATATTTTCTAAAGACTTTTAAGCAGATAAAATTGTGATCATTTTATTTAGGGAAATGTGGTAATTTTGCTATATGGAATAATGTTATTTTCTATTAGATTTAGCTAATAGAGATGAAGATAAAAATAATCACTTTTGAAAACTTGTTTCATATTTTTATTATTAGGGAGAAAAATGTCAACCAACAATTCTGGTTTCCACTAGTGTTGTTTATTTCCCACAGAAATCAATCAATTTTCACTGCTCCTCTCATTCTTTACATATACTTAAAAAATTTTATTTCATGTATCTTTTCAAAGTAAACAGACTTTTACATCATCATTAGTGATCATTATTTCTCCTTTCATCTCCAGGTTTCTGTTAATCTACTCCCATTCAAGAGTTTACACATGGTCATAAATTTACAATTGTTGGATTTGGATATTTTCAAACAAATGTGTAAAATGCTTATAAGACTAACATTTTGGCAGTTAAAAGGTGAACATGCATTATGGGTATTTGTCTAATAGTTCTAACCATAATATATAGAATTTTCTGAAAAAAATCCTAAAGATTCATGGAAAAGTTAGCATATAGTGCTATTATAATGATACCAGAAGAGTTGAGCAAACAGCATTAATTATTTATCATCCATTTCTGAAATTTTTAACTGCAAGTTTGTATTATGATCAAACAATGATACTATTTTCTTTTATAATTTAAGAAAACTGTATAGTGGAGTAAGTTCACTATTATAGCAGATATTTTAAATAGTTTATTAAAGTATTAATAAACTATTATAAATAAATAAAAGTATTATATAGAATTGAAATTTTTGACTTGAATTGGGTTACAAGGTACTAACTTAAATATATCAACATGTTTATCCTTATCAAAAGTGAATCCAAAGTAGCAGGTCATCTTGAAGATATTGAAAGTTTCTAAGTACTGTCAGGATACTTGTAAAAAGGCATAAATACATTTTATTTAAATAAACCTTTACAAAGTGCTTTATAGAATTTAACTTTAGTATCACTACAGTTTTGAAGCAGAAATAGAAAATATCATCAGTATTCCAGGCTTGGTGAGGAGCATGAATGCTGATTTTATCGACTCTTAAGTCCAAGGAATGTAACTCAAAATACCAAGTAAATAACTCAGAATGGAGATAGAACTGTAAGTTAGTCCACATTCTTGTCTTGACTTGACCGGCAAGTTCTTTCCATATAGGTAGACTATAAAGATACCCAACTATTTGAGGGTTGTTTAATTAAATATAGAATCAAAACATGGGAGTTAGCTATAGGTTGTACTTCTAACTCTATGTTTTATAAATGAAGAATGACTCACTGTTCAGCACTGAACCAATATCATACATAGTCTGTGCTCCGGGTATGAATACATGAGCAGGATTCTGAACTCTGAGTCAGCTGATAAAGCCTGTCCCCTCTGAGCTATGTAGCACAGTGACTGAGTTGTTACGAGCATATACTCTGGAGTCAGATTGTCTCATACTCCATCTTTACCTCACTGTCTGACTGTGCAAATTTCTTAACCTTATGCCTGCATTTCCCCACAATAAAATACAGCAAATAATATTTCCTTCTTCACAGGATTGCTTTGAAGAATAAATCCTTAATAAATGTGCACTATTTTCAACAGTATCTGACACACAGTAATCACTATAAAAGTGATGCTGGTTGTATGTTTTACTATTACTTAAATATGTACTGCATTATCCACCTTTCAGTTCTTCCTTTTCCTGTGTTTGCATTGTCTCTTACCTCTCCATCATGTACATCCCTACAACTACCTTACTGTACATTCTTTATATTAATATGGTCAGTTAGATTGCCATCTAGTCTGGGGTACACCTTCTCTTGAAGGAACTTGACCTTTCTCTGCTCATATCCTCATTTGTTGATTTATAGTTTAATGTCATAGGGCAACTTCATTTTTAATTTCATAGAAGGAATCTTACTCTCTTCACCATGGCCTTTGCTTGTCCCCAAAATATGTGCCTTCAAAATGCTATAATGTCCAGGTACAGGCATTATCATAAGCTACCCAAATACCTACCCAGTTGATAAACAAAAGCTAGATGCTAAATAACTTAATTCACTGTTCATCAAAGTTCGCTTATGATATTTCCATTTGAGCATCTTCTATTTATGAAAAAGTTAAACTTCTGTAGCTCGTGATAGAAAAAAATAACATCTGATTTTTTTTTTAGAATTTCCACATATTGCTACTATAAGTTAATGAGCTTACTACTCATAACAGTGAGTGAAAATTTTATTGATAATGTTAATGATTAGTGATAGTACATTTTGACATTAGATCTTTGTGGGGTTCATATAAAATTTTCTTTGCAAACAAAGATAATACAGTCAATCTGTCATAGGGTCTTTTCTCCCACTCCAGCCAAATTAGTATTCAGAAGAGGTGTGTTCCATCATAAACTGAATTAGGAAGGTGTGGAGTTATGCTGACCACATAACAGGGTGAATTGCAGCAACTATTCATGGGTTTGGTATATCTGTTTTATGAAAATGAATTTTCTGAAATAATTTACAAACTAAAAAGTGATACAGAAATCAATGACTGAGAGTTCTGTGAACTGTTTAGTTTGTGCACTTGTTCTTTATCAAGGCTTTTTCCAGACTCTTAACTAGCATAATAGTAATCTTATCTACAGCTCACTTAATACAGTGGCAATGTATATAAAGTTTTTGTTCAGTAGTAGATTTTGAATTTTGAAAAAAATGGAGCAATAGTAATTATAGTGGATTGTAAAAAATACATGTTCTGTTCACACAGTCAGCTTAGAAATCAATATTTGAATGATATCTCTGGACTTTCTACATATTAAAAGTAGTTATTGAAAAGAAATTTTTGATTGTGCCAAGCAGAAAAGGAAAAAATATTGAAAATTAGAAGTTCTGACTATCAGATATGGGCTAATAAATCACTGTTTAGAATTTTGTATATAAGCTCCATAATGTTCAACTGTGGGTTGTTTTTGTTTTGTTTTTTTTTTGACATTTTTGTTGTTGTTTTGTTTAATTTGCTTAAGAGTTCAGATTCTAGCTAGCACTTATTTGAAGTTCATTTTCTTAAGAGAAGTTACCACATTGCTGATTGGTCAATCACCAGGCTTCCCGTTACTCTACCACCATGCCCCATCATCCAAACTTGTTCTAAAAAAACTTAACTCCTCGACAAAATATGGATTAGATTGTAGATTTTATATGAAATGATTAAAAACTCCTGGTACAAAATACTTTGTTGTATTTTTGTTTGTCTCTTGTTTTCATTGTTCTGTTTTTAACAGTTTCATCACTGGTCCTGCTGTGGCCCCAGGATACTTCTCCATTGATGTGAATAATGTGGTTCTCATTTTAAATGGACGAGAAAAAACAAAGGTCTTTTATGCCACCCAGTGGTTACTTTATGTACAAAATTTAGTACAAACTCAAAAACTGCAGCATGTTGCTGTTGTTTTGCTTGGAAATGAACATTGTAATAATGAATGGATAAACCAATTCCTCAAAAGAAATGGAGGCTTTGTGGAACTGCTTTTCATCATATATGACAGTCCCTGGATTAATGGCATAGATGTTTTCCAGTGGCCACTAGGAGTAGCAACGTAAGTAAGAAATATCTTTGTTTCTAGACTAAACTCAAGGACTTGCATTTTTGAATCAGGAAAATTTTGCTAGTCCATGTCATATGTTATAACTCACATGTACTTATTTTTATAGATATAGGAATTTTCCAGTGGTGGAAGCAAGTTGGTCAATGCTGTATAATGAAAGGCCATACTTATGTAATTTCTTAGGAACCATTTATGAAAATTCATCCAGACAAGCACTTATGAACATTTTGAAAAAATACGAGAATGATAAACTTTGTTGGGTTTCACCAAGAGAACAGTAAGTTCTACATTTAACTGGATTCATCCATGTTGTTCTCTAATCTAAGAGTTGATTTATGTAGCAGCACAGCTTTCCACAGAGACACTGCAAATACCACTAATAGCAGTCTTTCTCGAAAGATCTATTAGTAATTAAAATTGTTCTGAAGAAACTGGGTTTTATACACTGAAAATAGGGAGAACCTTCCACAGCTCTAGTCTATCTTGAAAAGAAATACCTAGTAACTGTCGGATGCAGATGTCAATAGTGTGTTAGCTGAACACACAGAGTTATGTGTTAGGCTCCCCTGATAGATTCAGCAGGCCAGCTTCACAGTTGGCATGCAGTCCTCCTCATCCCTTCAGTAACCTGACACCAATATGAGGAAGGGATCACAGCTCATCTTCTTTGAGTCCCCACATGTAAAATAGAACCTTGCACAGAGTAGGTCCAAGACAACTGGAGAGGAAATGAATGGATGGATTTAAATCAGGTTAACTGCCTTCATTTTTTACATTGGTAATCATGGAGTGGAAGAAGAAATTTTGCAATCATTTTGTTTTGTTTTTTTAAAGATTTATTTATTTATGCATACAAGAATTGGTGTACAGGCCAGAGGTGCAGAGGGTGAGAGGACTCACAAGAGACAGTGGGGAACAGAAAAGGTAGATTGACTGAAATACACTGCTGACGGAAGCAGCAGGCAAGACAGGAGAGATCTGCTGTGCCATGTGGATCCCCTCACTGGCTGGGGATTGAACTCATGCTGCAGTGGCTGCAAATGCTTCATAGTGTGGTGCTTAACTCCTTGTGCCACCAGGGAGGCCCCATTTTGTTTTTAAATAAACAAATGGAGTTTCATGTGCACAAAGCGTCAGAAGACCTAAAGAGAACCTTCTAGAGCTAGAGTTTTTTTAAAATTTTAACAGATACTCTTTTAGAAAACTTAGCTCCCAATTCTTTCATTAGTGAGCCATACTATAGTCAGCCAACAAATATTTATCAAGCAACAAATATTTATCAAACAATTTCTGGCCATTAGAAACTGTTTTAATCATGAGGGGTCTAGCAATGAACAATCAAAAGTCCATGCCCTCTTGGAGTTTAAGTGCTTGTCAAAGGTAACGAATCAGTAAAACACATGTGTTTCATAAGATAATAAATTCTATTTTTAAAAAAATGAGCAGACAAAGGAAGTAGAGAGTAGAGAGAATGAGGGATGAGGAGAGAACATTTGCTGTTTTAGAATGACCAAGGATAGTGTTAGTGCGAATACACGTGAGCACAGGCATGGAGAAGATGCAGGTTAATCTTGTATCTATTTGAGAGTAGTTCAGACAGAGGGAACAGCAAATGTAAAGGGCCTGAGTGAGAAGGGGCATTTTGACAACGTACTAGAATGAGTGTAAAATAGAGTCTATCGTGGAAATAGAATTATTCTTGTAATTCCTCACATACCACTGAGGTGGGAGTTGGTGGTCTTGTTCCTTGTGCAGTATTACAGCTCATTACAGCTTTAATTTGCATTTCTCTGGTGATTAATGATGGTGAACAAGTTTTCATGAAACGCCACTCTTTTGTATGTCTTTGTCCTTTCCCTGTTTATAAAATTGAGAACTTCATTTTTCTTATTGTTACCATATCATAACTATTATAAATATGTCTGCAGTGATTCTTAAGTATTTTCAAGAAATTGATTTAGGCAAGATTTTACTAATCTTTTCCACCTGTCATCTCTCTAATGTGTTTACCATATCCTGTAACTCAGAGTAAAAGATAATTTTTTTCTTTTACAAAAGATATGCTTAATAAAGTGAAAACTGCAATTTTTTTCCCCCCAATTTTCTAGGTGGCAGCCTCAGGAAACAAATGAAAGCCTTAAGAATTACCAAGATGCTTTGCTTCAGAGTGACCTCACCTTGTGCCCAGTGGGTGTAAACACAGAATGTTATAGAATATATGAGGCTTGCTCCTATGGCTCCGTTCCTGTGGTTGAAGATGTAATGACAGCTGGCAGCTGTGGAAATACATCTGTTTTCCATAATGCTCCTCTGAAGTTACTCAAGTCCATGGACGCCCCCTTTATCTTTATTAAAGACTGGAAGGAACTTCCTGCTATTTTAGAAAAAGAAAAAACAATAATTTTACAAGAAAAGATCCAAAGAAGAAAAATGTTACTTCATTGGTATCAGTACTTTAAAACAGAGCTTAAAATGAGGTTCACCAATGTTTTAGAAAGCTCATTTTTAATGAAGAAAGATTAATTGTTAATTCTTTTTGAGCAAAGATCTGATTTTTAAAAAATCATTTCTAACACTGTACGTTTGTGTGTATTTATAGATGTTCTTTATGGTGCCCTCATGGACCCTAGGTTGTGTTCTGTCATGTTGTCCATGTGCTTCCTTATTTGAGCACTTCAGAAATTAAAATGTCTCTCAGCTCACTTCTACAAAGGTGAATGAGTCAGCATTTATCTACTCTTCTCACCCATTTAAACCCACTCCAGGAAAGCAGCATTGTGTAGTGGAAAGACTAGGCTTTGGAGTCATACAAATCTTGGATTTAAACCTTATCTCTGAACCTAATATCTGAAGACCTTGACTTAGCGACCTTATCATTCTGAGTTTTGGCTCCTTTATGTCACACGGAGCTAATGAGGAGTACCATATAGGGTTAATTGTAAATATGAAATGAGATAATAAATGAAATACCTAACATCAGTAGTAAACTCTGAATAGTAATTTCTGATTCATTTTTCACTCCTTACTAGTCAATAGGTAGGTAAATGATAGGACTAAATTTGTGTATTTTAACACATACTCAGTTGCATAATTTGGGGAAATCATATGCTCTGATGGGAAGGTGTATGAACAAATCTTACAGTTTGACTTAGATTCAGATTTTGCTAGATGGTGTTGAGGTAGGTGTGTGGATGCAACATTGTATTTATTTGGGATAGGCTAAATGGTAGAGGATAGCTAGGGAGATAGCTATACAGATAGAATGAATATTTGATATTTGTACTTTTAAATAGTTTGCTAAGTTTAGATTACAAAATAGAAAGAAACAACATTTTAATTACACAATGGGAAGTGTATGACCAGCACAGTGTAGGTCCAGGCTTAGCCAGAAGAGGGAGCTGTAAAACTACAACTATTTTCAGCTATTCCCTTGTGCTGCTTCTCAACCAAGGAGTCAGAAGAGAGGGCCTGGGAAAGGAAGAATACTGGCATTTGGTCTTGTGAGCGGTTACCTCTCACACTGCAGCTTTGGAACTATAATCAGAATATTCTGTCATGAGTAGTTGTCAAGTTCCTTTCCTTTAAACGTAAGTATCAAGACAACAACCTTAATATTAGAAGTTTTACATTCTTAAATGAAATGGTTTGGACTCAGAATGTTCATTACTTAATGAAAGATGAGTTTGTGTTACTGACATTTGACTATACAATCAGAAGCATTAAAAGTAGGAAATGTTTGTCAAAGAGCAGTGCTTAAGTTTCTCAGAACCTCCAGTTTTTAACTAGTCTTAATGTGAAGACAAATGTGATTATTTTTATTAAATGTAATACAGTCATTAGTGCCTCATGTAAATTTCACTTACTCACTTAAGTTGAATAAATCCTACTTAAAGAGCCATCAAAGTCTGCAGGGATCTAATTACCTTTCACATGTGGCATGCCTTGTGCAAGTGGGGTCCATCTCCTCTGTTCAGATACCCAGACAATTCAAGGAAAGGGAAAGACAGCCAATAATTGTATATAAAAACATTCATCCTTGCTAGTAATCAGGGAAATGCAAATCAAAACAAGGAGATCCCATTTAAAACTCATCATACTAGCAAAAACTTTAAAAGTCAAATTTGGTTTTGTAGGAAAATGGCCACCTTGATGCACAGCTGGAGGAGTTTAAATTGGTACAACCACACAGGAGAACAGTTTAGCACATATAAAAAGTTAATGATGCATGTACCCTACAATCTGCATTTCTACTCCCCTTAAGTTGAAAGTCTGACTGCACTTTAGTCTCATTATCCCAGTAGGTCATCAACCCATCATCCTATGAGAAATTCTTACACATGTATAAAAGGAATGAACTCAAAAATAGTCATTGCAATATCGTTTACAACAGTAAAAAAATGGAAATGATATAACTGTCCCTCTATAAATGCCCACCAATAAGAGTACGGAGGAGTGAAATGTGATATATTCAATAGAAAATAAATGAAACTGAAAAACCCACGGGTTCATACAGCAACATGCTTGAGTCTCCCCAGTATAATTTTGAGAATAAGCAAAGCACACATAAAATGTCATTTTACATCACACTTACACTTAAAATGAGTGAATTAAGCCTATATATAAAATGTGTATTTGCTAAGATTGCTCTAAAAAAAATTACCAAAAACATAATGGCTCAAAACAACACAAATTTGCTATCATAACATTTCTGGAAATCAGAAATCGAAAATGGAGCTCAGTAGGCTAATATCCTAGGTGTCCACAGCGCTGTGTTCCTCTCCGAAGGCTACATGAAAGACCCTGTCCTTGCCTTTTCCAGTTTCTAGAAGCCTCTGGCATTCCTTGGTTTGTGGCTTCCTTCCTCAGTCTTCAAAGCTAGCGACATTGAGTTGTGACTCTCATGCTGTCATCTCTGTTCCTTTTACCTTTTTCATTTATCATAATCCCTGTGATTCCATTAGGTCCACCCAGATAATCCAAGATGGTCTCCCTACCTTATTTTGATTTGCAATCTTTATTCCCCTTTGCCATGGAAAGTAACATTCTTTGGGAGGAGGGTTTTCCGACTTAACCAGCAATCTTAGAAATAAAATATGAGTGACAGACAGCACATCAGGGCCTCCCTGGTGGCCTAGGGGTTAAATCTCAGTAGTATCACCCCTGTTGCATTAGTTCAATCCCTGGCCAGGGAGCTAACGCACATGGTGCAGCAGACCTCTCCTGTCTGACCCACTGCTCCCCTTAGCAGTGTATTTTGGTTAAACTGCCTCTTTTTGCTCTCAGTGCTGTCTTTGGAAAATCCTCTAACCATCACCACTCCCCACCTCTGGTCTACTCCCCAGTTCTTCTACACAAAAATAAATAAAATCTAAATAAATCATGGTGAAAAGTTTTCTCAGCTCATATTTATCAAAAAGAAAAGAAAAATGGAAATAGAAGCCTTGCTAAATAAATATCAACTTAATTGGTAAATATTAAAACTCCATCTATTTTACTCAGCTGTTTCTCCAATAAAGTTTTCCTTTCATGCCTAATATTTGCTTGGTAATATTTGTAATATATGTTTGATTGATTGCAGCACTAATAATTTTAATGATAATTCAAGAAAGAATAGCTTTTAACCCCTAGAGCCCTCTAGGGGCTCATAAGAAATAACAATGAATTGAAATGTGTTATGTATTTTCTTTATTACACAGATTTTTGACAAAAGAACATTTATAACAAGAAACATTTCAAACAGAAAACGTATGGTAAGATGAAATTCTGTGGATGAAGCAGAATGGAAATATAATAGCTTCAAAGAGATAAATTGTAAAATGAAAAATTGCAAAATTATTATCTGTTATCATCTTAAAAAGAACTATTTAAAGAACTTTTTTGTAAGGGTAAATACCAAATCACTACTGGATACATTTAAAAAAGTGAAATAACAATTTTATTTTAATATAATCAACATTAGCAATACAACAAAAAATTTATCTTTTGCAACTATCTACATGTAAGATGGAAAAAAAAATAATCGACCTAAAAATATTCAGAGTAGTAGTGAGTTTTACAAAATTTCTTTGATGGACACAAGACAAAAATTCTGAATACCACTGTCTTAAAGTGGAATTACTGGGTCTTAAGGTATTGAAGAATTAGTCTGTATAAGAAAAGCCAAGTTTTTGTACAAGATGGTTGTACCAATTTACACTCTCTAGAAATTCATTTTGCTAATTGTTCACTTGAATTTGCTAATGACTTTCCCAAGAGTAGAAAAACATTTCTTTTTGCCAAATCTTTAGTGTTCACCAAGCCCTACTCCTTGGTTAATGCCAAAGGCTAGATCCCAGTGAGGTGTAGATCTTCCCTTATCTCAAGTGCTTTTCAACCTTTTGGTTTTGTTTTTTTTTTTTTAAGTAACAAAACTATTTAATCTTTTTACACAATTTTGAAAAGCTTATATTGCAGTGGCATTGGTTTATAATATATAAGTTCCAGGTGAACAGTGTTCTATTTTGGCACCTTCATTTTCTACATTATGATCTAATGTAGATCTAATTTCCACCCCTCTCCATATATTTAACCCCTTTACTCATTTTATCCATGCCCATACACCTTCTCCTCTGGTGACTATAGTTCTGTTCTCATCTAAGAATTAGGTTTTTGTTTTGTTTCTTTTGTTCATTTATTTTTTTTATCTTCCACATATGAGTGAAATTATACTATAGTTGTCTTTCTCTTTCCAACTTATTTTACTTAGCATTATACCCTCTTTAGTTCATCTGAGATTCTTCAAAAAATTAAGAATAGAAATGCCATATGATCCAGCTATTTCACTTCTGGATATTCATCTGAAGGATATAAAAATGGATTTGAAAAGTTATATGTGCTGCTGTGTTCATTGCATATGTTCCATAGCCAAACTTTGGAAACAGACTGGGTATGCAATGAAGGATGAGTGGGTAAAAAAGATGTGGCATATATACATAATGGAGTACTATTTAGTTATTAAAAAAAAAAAAGTGCTCCTAACTTTTGTTTATACTAGTCCCTTTGCTTGGGAAGTCATCCCTTACCCAACTTGCTAATGACCCATACTTTTAGTCTCAGCTCATATGCCATTCCTTCACAAAGGTCTTCCACAACCATCCTGATCTTATATCACAGAACCTGGAGTTTTTTAAAGTTAAGTATTACATATGTGTTTCTTTCTCCATATGTTATCTGTCTCTTATCTATAGGAGTCCCTGGAAAGCAGGGACTATATTTGTTTCAGTCACCTACTTATGCCCTAACATTTAAGATAGTTCCTGATGCATACTAAGTTGTCTATAAGTATATACTAAGTAAGTGAATGGATGAATGAATTATCTTCAGACTTTAACAGGCATCATTCTTAATCTAATCATTGGTGGCTTAGAGCAGGCTGTGACAAGTATTTCCATGGGTTAAAAAAAAAAAAAAGGTTTATTCAGACCCTTATTCTTCATTTCCATCCCAACCAATTGAAAAATATCTAGAATATCTTTAAATTTTTTTCAACTCATTTTTTAATGAAAACTTTTTATTTTTGTAAATTGAGGTATAATTGACATGTAATATTGTTTTCAAGCATAGAACATAATGATTCTATATATAAATATATTGCAAAATGATCACAATAAATTTAGCTAAAATCCATCACCATAAGGAACTTTTTTCTTATGAGAATTTCTTTAAATTTTTAAATTCTTTCTTTTTAAATTACCTTTCTCATTCTTCTTAAAAATCTCCCCTTCTTCATTCCTTCTGTAATCTATTCAATTCTAAGAAGACAGGTAAATTTGGCAATGTTGAAGATGAAAAAGAAAGAAAGCCTTTGATTCCCAACATCTCCAGCTCTGGGTGTGCACATAAACTTGAACTATCAGGGGTTGTACATTTTCCTTATGAATAGTGCTGTTACTCCAAAACATGACAGTTTGGCATATTTTAAGTTAAAGGGATTTGAGAAAGAACAGGTGCTGGAAGGAGCTTCCCCTGCGGTAGGTCATGAAACCCTCCCTATACCTGAAGAAAAGGAGTCTCCTTCTTCCCAGAGATAGAGGAATATAGACAGTAATCCAAACAACCAGCCTTGCTATTTCCCCCAGTTGACTACCACTTAATTTCTGTCTTTTTTTTTCTATCACATCTTCCCACAACTTTTCACTTTCTCAACTCTAACATAAAAACATTCAGATTTAATGATTTCTTCAAGTCTTATTTTCTGTATGAGGGCACTCATGGGAAATAAAACATGTTAAGTAAAATTGTGACCTTTTCTTTCATTAATCTTTCTTTTGGTTCACATCCCCCAGTAGAGACCCTTAAAGGGAAGGAGGAAATTTTTCCCCCTCCTTTACATTGAGGTTGCAGTGAGGTTACATTGTCATTGAAGCTTCTGGTACAATATGACAAGACAGACAACAAGCCAAAGGCAATAAATAAGACACATGATTAATGATGAATTCTCAAGGAAAAAGCTAAGTAGACAAATGGCCTTTCTATGAATGCTTCTAGACTTACATTTTCCTGAAACCTCAGAATAAGCACCTACTTGTTTCTTTCTGTCTTTTTTGACAAAAACTCCTTAAATGTTTACTTTTCTCCCCACTACCATCCCTCATGCCTTCTTGTCCCATTTCCCTTTCAACTTCAGAAATATCAGTTCAGTTATAAAGTGCATCATAGTTTATAATTATTTTGCTTTTTTAGTTTATCTGTTTTGTTTCCCTACATTACTCAAATAAGTGAAATCATCCAGTATTTGTCTTTATCTTTCTGGCTTACTTTGCTTTACATAAGCCCCTTGGTTTATCTCCTATTTGCTGTAAATTATTTCATCTTTCCTCAGAGCTGACCAGTATTCCATCATGTGGATATAGCACATCTTCTTGACCCAGTCCTCCATCAGTGGGCACTTACGTTGCTCCCATATTCTGGTTATTATAAATTATGCCACCTAGTTTTCTTAAGTGTGCAGTCATTCTAGGTCCACATTTTTTTAAAAAATCACATTTGGGGGAGTAAGGGAATAAAATTCTATGTCTGTCCAAATATAACTTTCAATGGGTGTGTGTGAAACACACAAATATGTATCTTGCTGAACCTCCCTTTTATGAGGTTATGGATATAAATATCCTAAGTCTTAATAACAGACTGAAAGTCAAAGAGACTTTTGTGTACATTATCTCATTTAACTTGGCTAATTTTAGACTGATGACCTCTAGCAGACCCATTTAAACCCTGAGGCAAGAGAAGGCTGAAGCAATCTCCTCCCTCCCCAGTGCAAGTCCATTCTCACAATGGTGAGGTGGTGACTCATTGATTTGTATTTCCCTCCCAATTAGTGGTGATGAATATTTTTACCTATAAATCATCTGGCTGTCCTCTTTGGAGAGAATCTATTTAAGATATGTGTCATTTTATCATGACTTGTTTTCTTTTTACTTCTCTTTCATATTATAGCTATAGTATTAGTGATTTGTAGGCTAATTTTTATATATATATTTTATGTATGAATGAAGTATTACAAAATATTTATTATAAAAATGAGGCAATAGTGAACATTATCTGTATGATATTGTATTGATAAGTTCATATCATGTATTTGTCAAAACCAATGGAATGTACAACATGAAGAGTAAAAGTAATCTATGGACTTCAGCTAATAATTGAACAATTATTGGCTCATCAGTTGTAACAAAAGTAACACATGAGTGCAAAATAATAATAATAGGGGAAATGGAGGAAACAAGGGAGTATACAGAGAAACTGATCTTCTGACCTCTGCCAACATAACAATGTTCAAAAAACAATACGTTGGAAATTTTAACAGCAGCATTTATTTTGCTTGATTTGGGAACTAATGCTTTAAAGAAAGTATATAAAAATTCATATTTATACCCCAAAATTACGGCAGATGATAATCACCTTCCAGAATTTTTTTTCTTACAAAAGGCTATACCATGAGACTGTTTCATTTTATTTCTTGAGGATTTGACTTTTTAATACAGATATACAACATTTTGTCAATACCAGGCACCTTAAAATGTAAACATAATTCCTGCCATTAAATGCATAAACTTTCAAGGTTTGAAAGTGGCTCTGTTTAGTGCTTACATAAAGACTTTTCTCTGCATTATATACAAACAAGGTAGCTAAACCTTAGGATTGTTTTACATAGCAAATATCTCCATTATATTTGAATAGGTTTCTAGTTACCAACCTTCAGCTTCCCTGGTATTCCTACCAGGTATATATCAATGTATAAAATGAGGAATAACTCTGTATACAGACGAGTTTCTCTTAGAAGAGGTGACAAAATAAAGCAGCCTTAAAATATCCACTGCCAAAGTATAATGGCAAGAAGGGGAGGACTCTGTCATCCTCAAAATATAAGCACTAGCAATATATGTGTTCCTTGGTATAATGAATCTTTTTGTTAGCATTTGTTCCACAATACTAATCCATTGCTGGTTTTGACAACTGAATTGCAGCTGCCATTTCTTGCCTAACTTTGGCTGTTTTCCTCTGAGTAATAATACCATCATGCTTTTTTTTCTGTGTGTAAGTGATGGAGCTTAATACTTTCATCAGGATGGGCTCATCGAATATTCATATTCTGCTTATATTGTGCAGCAGCCACATGAGAAGCTGTAGTGGGATTTCAAATCAGAAAATAGAAACTGATGAGAAGACTATTATGTGTGGGTGTTTGGAAGTTATGAATATGAGATTAAACAAAGCAAATTCTATTTTAATAATGATTTGTGTGAAATGGAAACAGGTGATTTTGAGCAGATGGCTAAATATATTATATGGCAATTTTATTCAAAGGAAATTAAAGATATTTTAAAGCCCAATTTATTTTAGCTTTAAATAGTTTTCTTGAAAATCAGAGATGAATTTGAGGGTGGAGAGTGGGAATGGGACAATTATACAATTGAACATTTTAGGAGAATTATGCATTGTATTGTTCTCTTTGGCTTATTGTCTCCCTGCTACCTTTACTTTCTTTACCTCTTACTTTTTTACCTTTCCTCCCCTCCTGTTAGCAACTCCTATATTGATCATTCTAGGATCTCATCTAAATTCACCTTTATTGTTTCATTCTACAGCTTCCTTGCCAGAGGCATCAAATTGTAATTGGCAGGTTCTTTTGACAGTTTTCCTTTAATACTCTTCCAGAAAAGGGGAAATAACTATTTATATGGTCTATTTTCTTTTAAATTATGGGCTAACTTTCTGTTAAATAATGATTATGACCTATTGATGGACTTCCTGGCAAATTGCACAGACTAATCCAGCCTATGAGTGAGTGGGATTTCCCTAGATTTGGACAGTGTTCAGCTGAACTTCCAAATGGATATTTAATGGAATTATTGAGTTTTTTTTTTTTAAGATTTATTTATTCATGCATACAAGAACTGGGGTATAGGCCAGAGGTGGTGAGAGTATTCACCAGAGACAGACTGGGGAGCAGAACAGGCAGACTGATTGAAATATACTACTGAGGGGAGCAGCAGGCGAGGCAGGAGAGGTCTGCTGTGTCATGTGTGTCATCTCCCTGGATTGAACTCATGCTGCAGTGGCTATGTTTGCTTCATAGTGTGGTGCTTAACCCCTTGTGCCACTGGGGAGGGGGGGGCTACAAACTGGATTTTAACTTTCTGTACCAAAATAATAATGACAAGAACAACCATTTATTTAACACTTATTATGTGGCTGGCTTGGTACTAAGTGTTTAATATACACTGTACTTAATTTCCACCACAAGTTTATTAGTGTTAGCAGGCAGGAGGAGCACTTCAGGCCCCCCCAAACCTGCCTTCTTTATGTGGTGCCTTCCACAACATAAAGACAAAGCAGTCTCTAGTGTATAAGACCTTCAATAGAAAAGAGCTTTAATAGAACTGTTACAGGGCAACCCTAATATAAAATGGGTTTCCCTCACTGGGTCTTCCACCCGCGCGCTCAGACTTTTATAAGTCCCAACTTCAGGTACATGTGACAAAAGTTATTAATAGGTCTTATTTTACGAAAGAAGGGGAATAAAATAGTAATGATACCAAGGGAAAGAGAGGGATACAAATCCGTAAATATCCTACCAGATCTTCTAAGCAACGGCGTGTTGAGAGCTGGCTCCTAGTCAAGTGAGATGGTTCCAAAGGAAGACAGCGACCAAGACTCACCTCCCTGGTTTTATAGCCAGCCTGGCTGCTTAACTCCACCCTCAGTTCCCAGTGATCCACTCTTCGATAATCATATTATCGAATTTGTGGCCCTGGAACACTGGTGGTCTGGAGTGGGGGTTGGAGTCCACACACCCATCTGTGTAATCCATTCAGGACTACCTTTCCCCCTAACAGAACTAGTGTGCAATAGAGAGAAGAGAAAGAAAATTATTTCTAAATGAAGTACGCAACGTTATCCATCACCTTGTGGGTAAATGCCCAGCCCCAGGGCTGACGAAAAGCAGAGCCACTGAGACCTGAAAGCTTGCCACAGGTCTAAGGCACCTTCTGGTGCGAAACATTGGAAAGAGGCAGAAGTAGGGCAAGGCAAGTCTGGAAGGAGAAGGGCAAAATCAAATCACAAATCAAGATAAAGGCTGCCATTGTCAGCCTCCCCACTGGCCTCTCGCCCACAACAATTTTAAGTTTCTTTTTCCATGTCCTCCAAGTACGTGGTACTATGAAATGTGAGGTGGTCCTGAAAGGAAAATACTAGATAAGAAGATGGATTAATATGTAGTAAGTAGAGCTCTCCCTATCAGGCACTCCAAATTTCTCAATGCATGCCCCCTCAAAAGTGAGACTGTGTCAGGAAAGCAGTAGGCTTGAAGGGGCAAAGTGCAAACAGCTACCCTTGTTTTATAGCTAAGAAAACAATTACCACCAGGTGGAGCAAAGTCACAGTGAGTTGGTGAGAATTAGACTCACACTTGCCTTTCTCCCTAATGTGGGTCAACCTGGCTTTCTGGTCCAGGTGTTCTTCACATACAGCCTTGTGAGATAAAGTGGACTTACAGATGGGAACGATAAGGGGAACCAGAAGCAGAATTGAAACAAGCAGCCCTTTGGAGGCAAGAAAGTATGGAAAACCATTTGTACTGAACTTTCTGAGTCTTGTCGGGTTCCATGCTTTCTAGCATGCAAAGTGCTCTCTTTAATGCGTGGGATACAATCTTCAATGACTATAGTGACTAATGTTAAGATATGAACATTTTTCTTAAATTATAGTTTACTGGACACCAAAATAAAATCAAGGATAGTTAAGACACAGTCTCTATTTCTTCTTAAATAGCTTTCTTTCAAAAAAAATTACAATTGAGGTAATAATCTAAAATTATCTTTAAAATTATCTAAAATAATCTAAAATTCAATCTAAAAATTCAGGAGGCAATTAAAAAGGGAAAAGTGCATTATTTACACAGAATTCAGCTAGAAAAACTAAAGCATGAAAGGAAAAGAGGTTAAAGAAAAGAGACAATCACTGTTAACAAATTTAAGACATTCTTGGCTATGCACAATTGGTTACTGAGTGCATCTTCAGGCAAAAATTCCTTAACCTTGTGTTCTCCTGATCCAGATGACTTCTCAAGCAATTGTTTGGTTGCTGTTATCTTAAAACAGTTGCTTTCGGTCAAAGGTCTTTGGCCCAGTTCAAAGAAGACAGCTAATACAATGTCTGTGTAATGGCTGTATGGCCCTCTTTTGAAAATGGCTCTACAAAGTCAGCTTTCACAATATTGATAAACACACACACACACACCCCTAACATTCAGTGGACATGTACAGTGGTCTGGTATTGCTGTGAGCACTTTTTATAAAGGATAATCTCAGCAAGTGAAAATTCCCAGGAGCTAGGCATTAACACATTTTACAGATGAGGTAATTGAGGCCCAGAAAGGTCCTGTGATTCTTATCAGTCCACTCAGGAAAGAACAGAACTAGGGCTTACTGCTGGGCACCCCATCTTTGCTCATTCCTGCTACAGTGGTTCATGTCTAGTCTTAGCCAGCAACTCAGGGGAGTTATCTGCTGCTAGTTTGTATTTCCCAGGTGAGAAATGAAGTACATATCGGTCGCACCACGGATGGATGATACAAATCACCCTTAGATTTGACTACAATGATTGTCAAAGAAAGCTGCTTGTCGCTGATCAATCTCTCCCTGGAAAGGATGGATTCATCCTTTCCACACTGCCAACACTGTGATCTTTATAATATAGATGTGATCATGACACTTGTCTACTTAAAGACTCTGCTGTCTACAGAACTGTGTTGAAGAGCTCAGAACAAAAGGTCTCTCCAGTTGTTCCTGATCTTCCTTCACAGCCTCTGCTTTGATTAGTGTGGCTCTTCAAGCTACACTCTTACACAAGACAGTTCCACATGAAATTAGGGCATAGTTACCCTGTGTGGCAAAATGGGGGTGGGGGAAACTTTGAAGTAATTAAAAAGTATTTTCTTACATCCCATTCTGTAGTTATAAAGTAAAAAGATTTGGGGAAAAATCACAAAATGTACATGCACACACTATCATTTGAAAATTCATACATATTTAAATATTTTTCATCTATCAGAGAAGGAGAATTTTAGTGCAGGGCTTCTTTAATTATTTGCAAAATGCCAGGAGTATGATGCTCCTTTCCCCGAGAGTGCAACCCTTTCCCTCTCTAGGGTGGCTAGCTACTTACTATACAGCCTTCAAATTCAACTTAAATACCACACCCTATCTCCCCAGACTGCTTCTGCGGTCATTTTTCCTTCCTCGTGGCTCCCCAAAGTCGGAAGTATTTCTCTCGTTACCACATTATTGGACTGTTGTAATTATTTATTTATACAACAATACACTGATTTCCTTTATGGGAGGGTCTCGATTTCTGAACCCCTAATTTCGTGTTGGGTTTACTAAGAATTCGGAAATTTATCACTGGCTACAATAATGAATGACCCAAACCTAAGAGTCCCTCTTTATAGATTTGCAGGGAAAAATTTTTATATTGGACACGTCTTTGGACACATTACTTTGATAAATGAGGCCTATAATATTTGAGAAGTGAAAGCCATGGAGCCAGGAAAGGTCCCAAGAGGTAAAGGTGTGCGTTAAAAACCTAGAGACATCCTGATGACCTGTTTTCTCCACCACGCCTTTCTCATCATCCTAGCTTCCACGGCCACTTCTCGAGTGGGGAGAACATGGTGTTCGGGATGGCATTTTTCTGCCTCGACTGACGAGATTTGCCCTTTGATTTTTAACAACCGAACCTTTCCCAATTCCAGTTTCCCTCCTTGGGTCCAACGTCTTGGGGTCAATTCTCTTTCTGTCATGGAGACACCTAACCCTGGATTTCCCCACTGGGTTCTGAAAAGACCCAGACCGCGCCCCCGGCCCGGCCGAGGACCCCAGCCCAGGGGGTCGGGAAGGGTTCTTCAGCCGCGTAGGTTGCGATCCCCGGCCGCACGCGGCCGGGAGCCCCGGTGGAGGGAGGCACCGGGGGCGTCGCCCAAGGCCGCCAGGGCTCGGCGCGGGGCCGGGCCACGGTTGGCCGCCAGAGGCATCCATCTTCCGGACGAGCCCAGCTTGGCCTCACCGCGCGGGGCGAGGGCGGGGGCCAGGGCGAGCGCGGAGACGAGCTGGGGCGACAGCGCCGTCCCCTCCCGCGAAGGCCCGTCCCGCCGAGCCCCGCGCACGAGGCCACCCGCCGCCTTCGCCCTGGGCCGGCTGCTCAGCGCCCGGGGACCACGGGCCGCGAGAGCGCCGGCAACTTCGCGGCCGCAGGGGGCGCGGCTCCTCGAGTGTGCGCGGCGCGAGTGTGCCTGTCGCCGGCGGCCTCCTGGGGGCAGCAGCGGAAAGGCGGACGAGAAGAAGGGGGTAGCCTGCTCGCCTTGGCCAAGGAGGCAGAGGCCCCTCGCGGCGCCGGCTCTGGAGACCTAAACTCCGCCGGGGCTGCGCCCAGGACGTGTTCCAACAGCGCAGCAGCCGCGCTCCCGGCCGGCAGCGCGGACTCGCCTTGGGATCGCGCTTCTCGGAGCCAGCCTGGGCGCCAGCCGCCGCGGGTACAGACGGAGCAGCGGCGGCAGCATCCTCAGCCCGGAGAGAGCAGCGAGCGTCGGGGCCGGCGGCTGGAGCAGGAAGGGAGGGTCGCGGCGCCCGCCCTCCACCGCTGGCCCTGACCTGAGCGCCGTGCGGGTCTCGAACAATGGTGCGGAGCGCCGGCGCGAACCCCGCGTCCGCCCAGCGGTCGTAGAGGAAGTGGCCGGGCTCTGGGTGGGGTGGGCTGGGAGACGCCCCCCGCCACTCGCTCGCCGGAGTTTGCCTGCGCGCCGGCCCTCTTCGGCCCCGAGCCCCGGGCTCCCCGCCCGATCATCGACGGCAACTCGATCTGGAGAGTATGGTGCCAGCGCCCGGGTTAATCTAGTCTTCGACTCGCTCCTTTTTTCCGCCGCCTCCTCTTCCTCCTCTCCCTCCTTTACCTCCTGTCGGTGTTGCCTCTGGGTTCCCGGCGTTTGGAAGTACAACTCTCTCCCTCTCTAAGAAGACTGGTTTGTAACCACTGAACAGAACTTGCTTGTTGAAAGCAAACCCAGAACAGCTGGATAATGTCCACTCCGAGCAGATTCAAAAAGGACAAAGAGATCATAGCCGAGTATGAAAGTCAAGTCAAAGGTAAGGATGGCAGCAGCTGCCTTGCTCCTTTTGTGTGCTTTCTTGTCATTGTGCTAGGGGAGTTGCATTTCCAACTTGGTGTCTGCGTTGGAGGAAGGTGGCGAGGGACAGCTCGAGCGCCCTGCAGAGCCACCCCGGGCTTCATAGAAACCAATCCCAGTCCTAGTCCTAGTCTCGTCAAACCCATAGGGAGCTGGAAACCGGGTGGCTTTTCTTGGCATCCAGCGCGCACCTCCAGTAGGGTCGGAGCTGGCTTTAACTTAACCACCTTCAGCCGGGCAACTTAGAAGGAAGGCAGATTGCAACAGTGGTTCTTGCCCATGTATCATCATCCTTATTCTTTTTAAACGACACCATTGTCACCACATTATTTTTAAGGTGTTATTTTTCTGAAGTGTGGACATCAAGTGGTCTAGAGCTTCAGTGAGTACAGGTAATTTTAGACATTTACACGGTTCATCATTCATGATTTAGGTGGAGCCCCTTATTATAAAATACCCCCCCCCCGAAAACCTGGCAGTTAAACAGAGAAGGGACTCCTCCTTTATAGTGAGTGGGTCAGTATTCAGNGGTGGAGCCCCTTATTATAAAATACCCCCCCCCGAAAACCTGGCAGTTAAACAGAGAAGGGACTCCTCCTTTATAGTGAGTGGGTCAGTATTCAGTGCCATCTTTCACACTCACTCAGGAATATTGCTTTATCATTTGCTGGAAGCCACTTGCATGTAAAATGAAGGTTTGAATATTTGAGTAGTAGTTTCATTCTATTTATATTGTGTGAAGGAACCTAACTAAGGTTGATTAAACATTTTTACTTACTGTGCCTTGTGGTTTAAAAAATAAATTCTCATTCTAGTACAAGTATTTTGCATTGCTGTCAGAGTATATAATAAACAGGTATGTATGTTTTGTTTTCCTCCTCTTTTGTAGTCTCTCACCAGTAGCGTGAGACAATGGATGGAGTGTTGAGATTGCTGTTGTTCTTTGGAATATTCAATGCAAAGTTAATAAAAATTGCTCTGTAGACACCTGTGTTTGTACACACACTGTCTTACGAAAGGGCTGCTGAGCAAGGCGTCCCCATACTTGCCTGGAGAAAGGCAAAGCAGCCTGGGTGTTCCTTTGTATGGTCAAGTTGTGAAAATGCCTGGAGTCCTGAGAGAAGACCTGGTGGGGGAACCCTCTATCACTCCAGTGAGAATCTGGATCACAGGTCATGGCCACGGGCAAATAAAATGTGCAAGTCCAGGGACTTCTGTTTCCTTTGGGCTGACTCCAAGAATGGAGTTGAGCAAAACATTGTTCAAGATACACAGATTGTGATCCACTTGTAATTAAGATAATTTGTACTTAGAGGAACTGGTTGCATTGGAAGTGATTAGCAGAGAAGTAATTATTTACGTAGAGATTGGTAAACTTTATATTGAACCAAACATTTCTGAGCAAGCAAGAAATAACCTATTACCTTCCAGGCTCAGGCAGAACAGTAGTTCATAAGCACCATTTCTCTTGGCAGTTTTTCCACATGGTTCTTTGTGGAAGATCTTCAGGGGGTGGCAGTCTGGCTTTCCTGCTGCCTGGGGCACTGACTTGTCAGAATACACTTCCCAGTATCTGTTTAGTTAATCCTGTCTTAAGGTCATTTGTCCATGGTCAAATTCTTATCTGAAAAGTAGAGGTATGATTAATGTATTTCAGAGTATGAATTCTATAGTTATATGATTACTTAAATGCTTGAGAGTAGAGGCCTTCTATATTGATTAAAAATCAATAAAATCAAATGTGTTGCAATGCTTAATGTATTTCCCCTGTCCAATCCAAGGAAAAATGATGAACTTCATGAAGATTATTTTTGGAACAAAATTCCTTCCCATAGAAAGTTATCTCTTTTTCCCTTTCAGCCCTTCTCTCTCGGTCTCGGTCTCGGTTTCTGTCTGTCTGTCTGTCTGTCTTTCTCATCCTCTGGCTGCTTTATGACTCCTTCCTACAACTGACCTGCCCTTCTCTTCAGGGCCTGCCTCCAGATGTTCCTCTGAAGTACATGATGGCTAACCCAAATCACTATATACATATGCAAATATGGGACTAGGACAATATGGTGGAGTCGGATCATACACAAATTTAATGGCACAAATTCACCTGTATTTAACGACAAAAATCAAGAAGAGTGAGAGAGAAATGGCAGGTCATGCACATGCCAGTTGTTGTAAGTAGTGAGAATAGGGACTTAGTAAGGGATGCAAGGGAGACAGGACTTTGGTTTTGTTTCTTTTCCAGAGTCCTTCTTTAAGGGAGGGTGAGCCTCTTACCTTGGGCAGAGTGCTAAGCATCCAGTGTTTAAAGATAAGTGATTTGGGAACAAACTCTTTCTAATTCTAGCCAGCTATTTCATCTGATGACAAACAAAAGAATTGTATCCTATTCTATTGCTGAAGGAGAACCTGGCTGTTTGGGACTCATTAAGGGAAGACAGGTCTGTTCCCAGTGAATGAAGTCACTTGTGTTGGACTCTCTGATGACTTAGATGTGTGGGTGATTTTAAGAATCATTTTTCTACTTAAGTGATTTTTTTTTAACTTTTTGACCTAGAACATCATATTCTAGAGTAGTGTCTTATACTTTTCCCTCATTTCCTTTGTACTAGCCACACTAATGTCAATTTCTGAGGTAATGGTTTGATCTAAAGGAATGACTCCAGAAGTGGAATTTTGCCACTGGCTGCTTGCACAGAACAGACTTTTCAGAACAGACTTCATAGGGCTCTTCTCAGTTGTGAATAGGACTATCCCTACCTAGTAATGTTTAATTATTATTCATTTATGACCCTAAGTATATTCTAGTTAAATGTAACATGTTGGGCAAGTCATTTAGCTTGTCTTTGGGTTTGGGGTTTCTTCCTATAAGGTGTTTGGATTGTCTTTAGTCCTAAGGGATTTTGGGTCTAATTGGAGATACCATATTAATTCACATTAGTCACTTAATAAAATTTTCAAGCTTTTCACATTTTCTCTTTACTGCCTTGTTTTGGAAGAATCAGTTGTGTTTTCACTTTTTTCATAATGAACTTACCAAAAAAATTATTTGCACTCTCTGGGAAGTAAAACATAATACAAAAGAAAATGCAGAAAAATAATAAAAAACATGTTAAAAAATATAGCACAGAATTGGGCAACAGGGAGTGCTGGCAATTATATAAGTAAAGAGTAGATAGAATTAAAACAAGGACAGAAGAACCCCAAACAATAATTGGAAAGGAGTGTTTAAGCTAGGAGAAGAAAGACTATTTCATGCATATTGGTCAACTTCCCAAAGATTTAGAACACAGAGAAATTAATCTCTGGTTTGTGTGGGCCTTTTAAAAAGCAGGCTTATCTGGAAAAGTATATGAAACACAAACCAGTTGACTATAGTACTTGTTAGAATTTCTGGCAAAAAGCTTAGCAGTGAAAAAGATCAGACTAAAAAGCTAACAGAAGGTTGGTTTGGGGATTATCTGTGAATTTTAGTGATCTGTATAATTCTGCAGCAAAAATAAAAAATAGTAATTCACACATGGGAACCAAAAGAATCAAAAGATGCATGTTGTGAGGTAGAACTCATGGATGAGAGGTTGTACTTGTTTTTAAAAATGTTGTTAGTTGCTAAGAATTGACAGCAATTATTTGTATTATTTCCTAGGGATAATCTTATACTCATCTATAGGCCATATGTACAGGAAGTATCAAGAAAAGCTGTTGTTCTTCGACCACTCTGCTGCCTGAACTGCATGTACTATACTCTAGTAGCAGATGGAACATGAGGCAATGCTAATTCAATTTGATATGACCCCGTGTTATAAAGTAGGTTTCAGTAGGGGGGAGGGGGGAGAAAGTGCTATCACCACTAACATGGAAGCTGTGCCTGCATTTAATTTTTTTCATCTAATGTAGAATAGAAAACAGCAACCATCCAAATTGTGAGTTAAAACTGTGTAGCTAAGAGGGTCTTTAAGCATTTCCTGCCCAACCCACTCGTTGCAAGGAAGCATAATGACAGAGTTAAACAATTAACTATAACATATCTGGGACAAGAACCCAGGTCATCTGCTTTTCAGTAGCAGTGATTTGCTTTTGGATTCCTTACAAAGTAGGAGATAGAACATCACTTACCTATCTTGAGTTTGCATTCATTGAAGGAATTATAGTTGGATCTAAACAAGAATAGTAATTCCAGTCTGTTCACAGAAGGAGTTCATTAAATCGATTAACTGTAACTAAACTGTTTTTTCCACCAAGATCATTTCAGGAAACCACAATGCCCAGGCAGCAGCTTCACTTGGTGTCTTTAAGATCAAGAAAAACAATGGTGAATATTTACAAATGTAACTTGCTTGATATTTTGGACAGATTAGTTGCAGCTACTGCAATCCTCCCTTTTATATTGCCCAGACTGTTTATTTTCTAGGACTTCAATAGCTATAAATGTATCTTCTGGAAATACAATGAGAGTTGGATTATAATCTCGTTTTAATCGTCTGGATTGGTTTGCTCTACTTCTGTGTGGTAGGAGTCGCATCCTCAACTGATTCAGGTTTGAGAGTCTAGTTTGACCTGATTCCTTTTTCAAGCATGCACACTTCTTTCACTGCAATTGCTACAGCTGTGGATAAAGAAAAGGTAGTGAACATTATGTCTAATCACTCATTCTGTTTTTGTATTAGTAGTCTGAGGGCAGAAATTGGGTTAGAGACAGTAACGTGCAGATATTTTTAGTTATTTTGAAGGTATGTTTGTTACCCCCAAGTTGTTTTGTAATTCATTGAGAGTATGACCGTCTCTCTGCTGATATCTTAGAATGGGAAGTGTTTAAGTGCAGAAACTGGGTGTTAGTCATCCATCCCTGCCACTAATTAGATGTGTGACCACTAAAGGTCAATTTCTTTATCTGTAAAATGGAGATGATAATAGTACTTACCTCTTTGTCTTTGTGAGGTAATTTGTGGGAAGCATTTCTCAAACTTGGCACATAATAAATAGTTGATAAAAGTTAGTCATTGTTATCTGTTTAATTTTGGTTTTCTTTACATCGCAACTACTTCTTGTTACATTCTGATTTAGAATAGATTACCACGTGGGCAAATCTTGAATCATCCTGATAAAGGGCTAAATACTTTTAGAATGGAATTTTATGGTGGAATTAAAGAGAGAAATGCAATAGGCAAACCAAATAGATTTTCAGCTTCTTTTAAGGTGACTTTTATACTCTGTCATTAATTTTTATCTAAGTACAAGAGCCTAAAAGTACATTTCCAGGGCCTGTGTTGTCATGTGCTTGCTTGTTTTAAATTTTCTCTCTTTGTTTAATGACACTGTATGGACAATGAAAAACCACAGTCCAATCAATGGATTCAATTTATCTGGTGACAAGGATTCTTATGACATCAGATAAAGCCTCTGACCTAATTTCACTGTCTTAAGGAAATTATTTTCGTTTCGAATCAATATAGAAGCAAAACTTTCAGTTATAGCTGAATTTAGCAAGATAACTTGCTTCTGCTTCATTAGAAATTGCTGTGATTTTTTTCTAGCTATAATGAGATATAATTGACATAAGGCAAAAAGCACTTTGATAGTAAAAGCTATTGTACATGTATTTCCCATACCTCCTACAACAAGGCGTCATTAAACATTTATTGAATGAATAATCATTTGAGTTGTTATTTCTTTGTAATATAAATTAACAGGATGATCATTCAAAATTAGGTTGAATGTAAATAGTATGTAACTACTTTAGAAATTCACAAAGTGGAAGCCATCTAAATGTCCAGCTGTAGGGAATAATTAAATGCCACCCAGGAATGGTTAACTAACTTGTATACATGGAATGGTTACATAGTCATTAACAGTGGCTTTTGAAGAACATTTTATGGTATGGGGAAATATAATAATTGAAAAAAGAATATAAAAGAATGGTACGATGTAATTGAAAGAATCATTGTGACAGTTAAAATTATTGAACACATGGGTGTTCAAGACTGTCCAGTGATGAGAGTTTCACATTCTGAAAAACATTCAGTATGGACCAATATATTAGTTAAGATAATTTTAGTTCCTTTTTTATTTTTTTAATTTTTTTTTGTTTATTTATGCATACAAAAGCTGGGGTACAGACCATAGGTGCAGAGCAGGGGGCAGAACAGGCAGACTGACTGAAATACACTGCTGAGAGGTGCAGTGGGCAGGGCAGGAGTGGTCCATTGTTCCATGTGTGTCCCCTCCCTGGCAGGGGATGGAACTCTAGCTGCAGTAGCTACAGAAGCCCCACAGTGCAGCACTTAGCCCCTTGTGCCACCAGGGAGGCCCATAATTTTAGTACTTTTGAAATGTTTCATCACCATTTTGGTTCCCTTTGGCAAATTATCCCTTCTTTAAAAAATTTCATCACCATTTTGGTTCCCTTTGGCAAATTATCCCTTCTTTAAAAAATTGATCCATGAGTTCCTTATGTCTTGACCAAAGTTTCACATATGCATGAATCTCTTTCTGGACATGCTGTGTTTCATTTGTTAATTTATAGGTTCTTGAGTCAATACTATACTATTTTTTTTACGACAGCTTTATTACAAGTCCATTTGTTAGGTCAACTCCACCTTCCCTTTTCTCTTTCGGAAGTATCTTGGTGATCTTGGTCCTTTCTTCTCCAAATATACTCTAGAATCAGTTTGCCATACATGGAAAACCCTTTGACATTTAGATTGAAACTGCATGAATATTACATCAATTAGAGATGATTGGCATGTATGTAAAAATAGCTTTTCTTACCCGTGAATATTTCCTCATTTATTTAGTTTTTTAAATGCCTTTTATAAAGTTTTACATTTTCTATGCTTTTTAGATTTATTTCATGATATACTTTTTACTAATATTCATAGATCTTTCTTCAAAATGTTTTCCAATTGTTTCTGATATCTAGAATAGTTATCTTTTGCATTTTGGTCTCATTTCCAAATAGTTTGCTAGTCTATTGTTAGTTTATATTTTTGTTAAAAAATCTTATTGGAAATAAAGACTTTTATTTTCTCCTTTATAAAACTTATAGCTTTTTTTTCTTGTTTTTTCCATAGGCAGAATTTTGAACACAATATTAATAAAAATGGTGACATAGGCATTCTTTCGATCTAAAATTAAAGGGAATGCTTTCAAGCCCCTCCTTCCTTAAAGAGGGATTTTTTAAAAGTTTATTATAGATACTCTTAATCAGATAAAGTCTCTTGCATTCTTTGTGGACTTGAAGTTTTCATCATTAATAGATAGTTGAATATTATCTTTTTTCTTTTGCCTCTATTGATATATTTTTTCTTCTTAGTCTAATATTAGGGAATATTACATTTCATAATATTAAGTCATCCTGGATTTCCAGAATTAAACCTGTTTTCATTGCTTTGTTACTTATATGGTCTGATTTTTTTGAAATTACATTTCTTGACAAGATTTTTTTGACTATGCAGAGATTTTTATAAAAATTTAAAAATTTAAGATTATAAAGACATGATTAGGTTCAGTGGCCAATATTTAGTTTAGGGTTTTTTGTCCCTAAAGTCTTTAATGAAACCGGTCTGTGGTTTCCTTTTTGATTATATCCTTGTTTGGGATCATATCTACAGTCACAGAATGTATAGAGCATTGCTTCTTTTTTTTACTTAGTGGAAAAAGCTTGGCATTTTGTAACATTTCTTTAGTTTAATGAACTGTTTATCTATTTCTAGTTATTTTTGTATGTGTGAAAACATTTGATTTCTAATCAATAGTGAATAATTTTCTTCTTTTGCTATAGAATTATTTACTTTATATTCTTCCACAGTTTTGATAAGTTACATATTTTTTAGAAATTTGTCCATTTTTATAAGTTTTCAAATGTGTTGATATGTTAATGATAGTATACTCCTAAAAATATGAACTAAACTGTATTGAATTTAAAATACTTTTGCCTTATCCCTTTCTTAAGTTATATACATAGTTCATTCAATTTTATACTTTGCTGCTATAAGCACTTAAGGCAATAATCAATATTTGTAATAATTTCACTTTAGTTATATTTCCTGTATCTCATATTGATATGTTAAGTTTATTAGAATTGAGTACTAAGCATTTTAAAATTCTTAAAATGATTTTTTTTCTTTGACCCATGAACTATATAAGAGTATGTCTTTACATTAGAAACTATATATGCGGGGGTATATAATTAATCTTTTAAAAATATGTAATTACATTGTGATCTGAGAGTTACAGTATTGAAAGTAGTTGGGGATTTTTTTTCCTCTCTTACTATTACAATTCTCTGCACCAGTTCACATCAGATTGAATAATCAATGCTTAAATGTTTAGTAGACCTCATCTGAATAGCAAATCATTCATTAAAAAAAATCTGTCATTGCTCCAAATTTACAAGTTTTCTCATTTACTGAGATAAAATTGTTTATAATATCCTCTTATCTTTTTAATCTCTGCAGCATCTGCAGTTGTGATGCCTCTGTTCTATTAATAACAATCATTTGTGTGTGCTTTCCCCCTCCTTCCCCTTGGTTGACCTTGCCAACAGCAATAAACCTAAAAATGTTTATTAGTCTTTAAGTTTCTTATTTTCCAAGTTTTTATTTTTCTTTTCTAATGATAACTTGTAATATAATAAAAATTCCTCTAAGTACTGCTTTACCTGCATCCTGAAAATATTTATATGCAGCATTTTCATTTCTCATTCCCATTATGATTTTTCCCCTGTGACTCACGGTCTGCTTATGTTTAAATTTTCCAAATGTACAGTTATTTCAGCTATCTTATTGTTGCAGATTTCCAGTTAAATTTTATTGTCATCGTAGAATATGGTCTGATTATACTGATTTTTTTGAAAATTTTTTTGACAAGGGTTTTTTTTTGACCACACTATCTAGGATTATAAGCTTTAATGTCTCACTTTTCTGGCTCTTCCCATCTTTTTTCCCTTGCTTTATGTCTCTTCTTGGAACTTAACTATCATTTTATCTATTTTAGATTGACTTTATCTTGATTGGGTGCTTCCTAAATCTCTGCTTATGTGAAAGCAGATGGTGTGGTTAAATCATATTTTTAAAATATTTATCCAGCATTTTAGTTTACCCAGGAGGTTTATGTACAGGTACCTAACAAAATTTACTATTCTGTAGGAAACTGAAGGCTAATATTCAGGTGTTTTTTTTTCTCTCCTGAGCCTATCAAAACAAATGATTTGTCCAGTGCTGAGTTCTAGTTTAGCAAGAGACTTTATAAACTATATATAGTTAAAGTTATTATATAAATCTGCATTATTTTTTTTTCTATAGAGAATTACAGGTTTCTGGTCCTTTCCGTCTAGAATGATGTTTATAATCTAAGAGCCACACTATATATTTAGGTATCTATGTATGTATATACACACACAGTCATACATGTACATATATAGATACACATATATACATGCAGGAGAGTTAATAATATTACACTAACATTTTAAAGTTCTTCCTATATATTTTTGCATCTGCACATGCTAAAATCCAAGATACAGGATAAAATGAACAGTGGGGATCATTGAAAGGTTCAATTATGGACATAGTATAAAAACATCTCACATTTCTGAATAATCTGAGATGCTTTGGGCAGTCTCTGTTACTTGTGTTAATCATTCAGAGTTTGTTTTTCATTCTTACAGTTTGTAAGTAACAACTATACTTGTGGAGCTGCTGCTTCCACGCTATCCCTTGCAGTTCTCTTCTACTTCCAAACTTCCTGTAGAGACCTATAAGAATTTGGGCTCTCAGGGGAGGCAGCATTCTTCAGGCTTCTTGACATAACTGCAGGATAGCTGATCTGGCATAACCAGCATCAACAAAGGTTCCAGCAATTCTCCAAATGCCTCATGTCCTAGTTCTTGAACTGTCATTTCTGTCTCCATTCTCAGTTGATCTGTGAAAGACCTCTGCACTTTTGCCCTTACCTCTATTATTCTGAAGGTGTGGTTTACAAAAACAGTCCCTTCCCTCCCTCAGATCTTCAGCAATTGAGATTGAACAATAAGTATCTGTTTATCTTAAATCAGACAATTTTCACTTCTGAGGAAGTCTAAATTTTAGTCTGTGTGAAATAAGCTTGTTTTAAAAAATGCAACTAAGCTCCAACCATTATTTACCAAGGAGAGGGGATAGGATAAAGTTCACCTACTCATCTTGTTTTGCCTGTGCTATGACTGTTGCATATTTTGATGTCAGTGCAGTTCACAGAATTTCTCTTGAAAGGATAAGTAATGGCTATCCTTATTTTCATATTGATTGTCTGTAGTTCAAGTACAGCTCTGTCAACTTAGAATCCCCAAGTACCAGGAGAGTCTAGAACTAGAGCCAAAAGTTCCATAACTGCTTAGAGGAGGTGGAAACAAAGAGGTGAAAAGAGCACCATTTTAGAAGGTGTAGGTCGAACAACACTAGAAAGTAGAGACCTCTTTTCTCTGGATGACCTCTGGGTGCTATTCATTTGCTTTCATTTCTTCACCATGTCAAGTATTTACCTTTCTTTTCATCACTGTACATGTAGACACATCCCTTGCTAATAATATGGCACAGAGTTTGTACATTTTGAGAATTCAGCAAAGAATTTGTGATTTTGTGTCCCTTGAAAAGAGTTTTCTGAGTCCAGTATCAAAAGAGAAAGTTCATGAATGTCTCTTCGATTGGTCACTCCATTTTTAAGTGAACTCCGATGACAGTAGTACTAAAAAGGTCTATAGGAACTTTCAAATATCATCAAATCTATGTTTGAATATTTCCAGACTTTTTTTTTTTCAAGAGTTTTGATTATCGTCACTGTCCTGCATTGTAAAGATCCTTAATCCACAACTAAGTATCTCATTTGATGCTGGAAATGCTACTCTCATACAGTGAGACTGGTTTTTCCATCTCTTCTCTGTCAGGCATCTCATTTCTTCCAGAGGTCTTAGAATTAAGTTGTGAAATGTGTACAGAAAGCTTTGTGTGTATAGTGAAACACAAATAAAAATTATTTTATTGTCTTATGGGCAGTCTCTCTTGGACATTTTTTACAATCTCCTAATGTCATGTCCCATTTTCCAATACCATGCAACACTCTGAAATAAATGCACTCAAGTACGTTTATATGCACCCTGTAGCATGTGGTTTTTATAGCTTGTCCTCAGGTATCAGACTACTCAGATTTGAGTTGTGGTTCAGTTACTTTCTAGCTGTTTGTCTGTGGGCAAATTCCATGTACTCAGTGCCTTACTTTTCTTATCTGTAAAATGGAGATAATAATAGTTTCTACCTTAGAGCATTGTTGAGACTAGTTTTGAACAGACTAACTCTCTAGCACACATAAATGCTTAAAAATCCTAGTATATTACCACTTTTATGAACTCTGGCTCTGGAAGTAAAAATAATAAACTTTAGATTACAGAAGACTTAGTAGTTACAGATGAACCTGAGGAGACATAAGCAGTAAATGTGTTAGGATCCTGGAATAGGAACTGAGCATTGAGTAAAAACTAAGAAAATATGAGTAAAATATGGACTTTAAATTTCTAAATAGAGTAAAAAAAATTCTTTTTAAAAATCCCACTCGTAATTTTTATTATTATAAAAATCTTGTTAGCTTAATTTCAAAATTGGTAAGATGAGAGAATTCTCTAAAGACTTGGAGTATATATTACCAATGGCTGCATTTGTATTTGTATTCGTAATGCTTTTTACTGAACCATGTGTGATCATTTGCAGATAGTTACTCATTTTTTTGTTGTTGTTCAACATTGTACCACTTATACCAGTGCTACTTAGAGTCAGTCTACCAACCAGTGTTAGTCAGCAAGCTATTCACTGCCAGTCCATAAAGAGATTAGGTAAATCATTGCACTGGTTCTTTTATGAACAAAGTCTTCTTCAAGTGAATGTCAGCTAAATTAAACAGTGCTTAGTGATGTGATGACTTAGGTTCTGGCACAATCTCTTTCTCACTGTGGATCTGCAATGAATAGTTCACTGACATTCATTGAGTAGTACTGGTTTGTGCCATTCTATAGAAGTAGATAGACATCTGCCTTATCCCTTAAATGGTTATTATTATTACCTGTTTGTTATTGCTTTAGGGACAAGTGATTGTGCTATAGAGCAAACCTGGGGGGAAGGGGCAATGACCCCGCTCATGAATCCTCACCTGCATGCTAAAGAATATAGGATATGTATAGGATAAAGAATATACAAAAGTAGGTTTATATTGAGAGTGAGAAAAGGATGAGACAGGAGAAAGAGAAGGAAGTACATTGACCAGCATGTGGCAGTATGCCATCTGTCCTACCAGCAGATACTGTCAGCTGAGCAGAGGTCAAGGTGGAAGATGAAGCCAAAAAGTAGAGAGGCTGCCTATTTGTTTAAGTCTTTTTAAGGTCCAGCCCTAGTTCCTTAGCAGACCCATTCAGGGAAGTCAGGGTGAAGTTTGGAAAGCTTCACTTTTTACCAGAGTTGGCTGTGAGTGCCACCCACTGACTTGGAGGTTTCTCCTCACTTTTCCCAGGACTTTCTTTAGAGAGGCAGCCAGGTATAGAGGTTGGTATCTTGGATACATTCAATTCAAATTATAGTTCCTCTGGGACCTCAGTTTTCTAATTCAAGAATGGGTGTGATGACTACATCTATTTTAATAAGATTGTTGTGAGGATTAAATGAAATTAAATGTAAATACCTGTCAAGAGTTTAGTAATCTTAGCATATAAGGTTCAGTGATCTTTAGATAATTCTCCTATTCCCACCTTGAGTTTCTGTGTTTGCCTGAAGACTTTCCATAGCTGGTTTAATAACTGTTAACTGTCTCTACCCCCACCTCTGATTTCTGGCCCTCTGAAGCTTCCATCCTAAATTTCTGCTCTAAGCTTCAGTTAGTAAGGACTCAAAAATAAGCTACTATAATAATTATTATTAATATTTAATATTACCTGACACTATCAGATTTCTTATTTTTTTAAATATTTATTTATGCACACAAGAGCTGGGGTACAGGCCAGAGACGCAGGAAGTGAGAGGATTCACCAGAGACAGAGCAGGGAGCAGAATAAGCAAATGGACTGAAATACACTGCTGAGGGGACCAGGAGAGGGCTGCTGTGCCATGTGGGTCCCCTCGCTGGCCAGGGATCAAACTTGTGCTGCTGTACTGTGGATGCTTACAGGGTGGCGTTCAACCCACTGTGCCACCAGGGAGGCCCAGATTTCTTTCTTAAATAATTTAAAACTTTCTCATTTCCAAAAAGATTGAAGTTACTTAACAGATTTGACTCTTAAAAAGCAAGCACTAAAAATGTGATTTTAATAGTCCTTTAGAAAAGCAATGGGAGACATAAGCCAAATCACCAGAAACTACACTGGACCCAACCTTAAAAGTTTTGTGTTGGTAAGCTTCAGATGACATTTACCCACAGAGAGGCACTTTGTTATGACTCTTTGCATCATGGTTGTTAGAGAACCTTGAGGGCTAATACATTCTGTTTTTTCTGTGTGTATGATTGCTGCTATAGATGTAGATTGCTCTACTATTAACCTGCACTTGTTCATTAAGGGTTGCCAAAAATAAATCATCTGCCAGACAAACGAAGAGAACCACAGTTACTCCAGTTGCTGTTAAAGGCATAAATCCTCTCATTTGCTTTCAGATAGGATATATTTGTATGATGCATATATATGTGTCTGTTTCTTCTTTCCTTTGAGCAAGGCAGTGGTATCCTTCTTCCCTGAAAGAAACCCAAGAGAAACACTCATTGAATGTTCTTGGCCCAGCAGTTTACAAATCTATGTCTTTGTCCTGATTTCTCCTCTTTGTTCACCTACAGATACTCATTGTGCTATTAAAAAGGCTTTATAATTTGACTCTTTGGGGCGAAGATCAGTTAATACATATACCCCATTCCTGTTGAGAGGGCTCATACAGTGTCACTTTACAGATGGGACATGAGACTCAGAATTTAGAAACTTGAAATAGTTTCCTCAAAATGACACAGCTGCTCAATGATGCAGCCACCTGGGTTTAAACCTGTGCTCTGACTCTCCTGCAGAACTCCACAAGGACACTGCCTCGTTAAATGCTTAGATTTTATGTGAGTCACTCTCTTGAAATGTCCAAAAAGCTAGAATGATTTTGTCTTAATGAATTTATATCAATTCAGATAAAAATCTGTTTTGTTGTTGTTCAGTGATTATGTTCTGACATTAAATTGTTGCCCTACTGTGATCCCAAAGGATTACTTGATGAGGAAATTTATGGTGGAGCTGCTTCTTTGTATGCCTTAGAAAAGGCATTTTGGACAGAAATGTTTTAAAAGTCCCAACTAGAATACTCTTGCTAAATTTAGTGCCTTGTTCCTGGGGATAATGAGAATTGCTGTCTCAGCTCCTTTGTTACTCCCACTGAAAGGCCTTGCTCTTTCCCAAGTGAAGAGGCCCCTCCCTGTATTGATTTCTCCTGGGAAAAAAGTTGTATTTCTCCAGCTATTTCTCTATATTTACAAGTAACTCTTTTTTTTTTTGTTGGCTATTGTTCCTCTTTGGTGTTAGAAATTCTGGTAGAACCACTTAGCAGGTATTAGAATCACCTGGAGGGTTTGTTTAAGCTGTTTGCTGGGTTCCACCCCTACCCCTAGACTTTACATTTTAAATAAGTTCCCAGGTGATGCTGAAAGCTGTGGGTAGGAGACCACATTTTGGGAACCATTGCTCTAAAAATCAAAGCAGTTTTGTAACGTTCTTAAGTTAGCCAATTTAGATGCAAATTTTCCTCCCAAGTTCCCTAAGATCTTTACCTTTCTTATAGTTGCTCTCTATTCCTGTAAATGGACATCAAATCATGGCAATTTAAACTAAGATTATAGAAAATGAATGTCGCCCCCTGTTCTTTCTTTGCTTTTCTTACCCTCTACCCCATCCCTACCATCTCCATAATTGGTTAGTTTCTTAAATTATAAAAAGCCTATAACACATCCTTCTGGGTAAATTGAAAATTAAAGTGGGAATAAGATGAACCCTTAAGGAATAATGTCTCAATTTCCGTGCAAATCTATATGTGCTTTTGAACCAAGGAAGAGAGCACAGGACAATGTGTCCTTCTTAGGACTTCCAGTAGTACATTTCTGTTTCCTGCTATCACTGCCAACTTTTAGGACGCTCAGGAGTCCTGACACCTACGGTTGGAACAGCTGAAGTTAAAGTTATGGTTCATTCAAGTTACTGTAACACGAGTTGCTTTTTTTTTTTTTTTAAATATAGATAGGAAACTTAATTTTGTTTCATGAGATATTTAAAAAAAATTTTTAGGGCCTCCCTGGTGGCACAGTGGGTTAAGCAATGCACTATGAAGCAAACTGCAGCCACTGAAGCACGAGTTCGATCCCTGTCTCTAGCCAGGGAGTGACCCACAAGGCGTAGCAGACCTCTCCTGCCTCACCCACTATTCCCCTCAGCAGTGTGTTTCAGTCAGTCTGCCTGTTATGCTCCCCACTCTGTCTCTGGTGAATCCTCTTACCACCCTGGACTCTGGCCTGTACCCCAGCTCTTGTATGCATAAGTAAATAAATCTTTAAAAAAAACATTGTTTTAATCTGCAGTTTACTAATAGATCATGAAAATGACTTAGCAATAATTGTTAGTGTGCAGACTAAGGGGTACACCATGACCCCCAAACTTGTATGCCCAAAATGGCTCTGCCATCTGCTGCTTAAAAACAAAGCATATTCTTAGTGTGTAAGACTTTTAATAGAAAAGAACTTTAATAGGGCTTGCATAGAGAGAGGAGAGAAGAAAGGATAAAAGCTTCTGAACAAAACACCCATCCCCTGTGTGTAAAAAAAAAACAGGATTGGCCCAGTGCAGGCTGCTGAAGCCTGAAAATTTATCACAAGTCTAAGTAAGGCATCTTCGGGCAGTGAACCGCAGGAAAGGGACAGAAGAGGCCAGGCAAATCTGGGATGAAAGGAGCAAAATCAAAGTACAAATCAAGTTAACAACTGCCATTGTCTCTTCCACATCTCTTGTGTCTCTACATATCTCAACTCCATGTGTTTCCTTGCATGTCCCCCAATTCCGTAGTGCAAGTCCAAAGCCAAGAAGCAAGTGAATCCTTCACATATCTCTCTGCTTCCCTTGTCTGCCCCATTTTGTCTCCTCCAAGTTTTCTTCAAATCTTCTTGAGCTTTTATTCATCTCTCAGCATCATATTTCATTAGGTGTAGGGCAGGGAACATGGAATCTTCCCTTTCTCTGGAGATCCCTTTTTGTAATATAGTGACATGGGAACTACAATACATTGAGTGTTAGGCTTTCACAGCAAATAAAGAGGAGAAAAAAATCACCCTTGAAAATATCCAAGTTATCAAGATAACATTCATGAAAGCTCAAAAGCCAAAAATTAACCTATGTTTGTCTTTGCTTACAGACAATATCCCAACACTTCCATGTAGCCCAGGTCTAATTGAAAGAGGGAAAGGATAATTGGGAAAAGTAAGTTTCCCATTCCTCCTCACATCCCTTCCAAGTAATATGGACATATAGTTAACTTCCAATAAATTAAATATGACTTCATTATTTTGTTTCAATAACTGAAACATTTGATTTTGGGTCACAGGTTTAAATTCTTTTATAGTCATGCCAAAATTAAATATTCATTCACTTATTCAGTCACAGACAGCTATTGAATACCTCCTTTGTCAAACCGTAGACTTCCCAAGTACAGATAATTTGTCTTAGAGTCATTGATCAGGTCGTATTTACTGAATGAATAACTAATGAAGTACAGTCCATGTTTTTTTTATGGATCATGTCCCAACTTTATAGATGGAGAAATAAATAAGGTTGCGGGCCTCCCTGGTGGCACAGTGGGTTAAGCAATGCACTATAAAGCAAACAAACCGCAGCCTCTGCAGCATGAGTTCGATCCCTGCTGCCGGCCAAGGAGGGGACCCACGTGGCGTAGCAGACCTCTCCTGCCTCACCCGCTGCTCCCCTCAGCAGTGTGTTTCAGTTAATCTGCCTGTTCTGCTCCCCACTCTGTCTCTGGTGAATCCTCTCACCCCCCCTGCACTCTGGCTTGTACCCCAATTCTTGTATGCATAAATAAATAAAATCTTAAAAAAAAAGAAATAAATAAGGTTGCCTTATAGTATACTAGAAGTGTTTTAAATTTATGGAAACATTGTTCAGGAAGACATTAGTTCTGCCTAGGGGAGTACAATACAGGTTTATAGGAGAGGTTTGATCTAGGCTTGATGGGTAAGTAGGTGTTGTTCTCCAGAAAAGGAAGGGCATTCCAGGTAAAGAAAGTATCTTCTAAAGATTCTTTGTGTTTCCTTTTTAGGAATCATTAACTTAGTGTTTTTAAAGTTTTGAGCTGAGTAACTAGATAAGAATAGAAAGGTAATGCACTTGGTGCCTGGCAGTGTAAGTAGGTTTTGAACACATTATTTTGTTTGACTCTCACAAGAAGCACGTGAGGTAGACACTGCTGACCCCATTTTTCATATGAACACAAATTGAGGGAAGTTTATTTTGCCAGTGATGACATTTAAGGTGGCATTCAGTTTGTTCTAATATGCCTCATTTGAATGTCGTGTAAGGAGTTTAGAGTTTGTGGATAATGTCAAGTAACTGAGGGTGATATGGTCAAATGCAAGAGTGCAGCATAGATTACAAAACTCTTAGTGGAGGAAGACCAGGTTAATAGTCTTCTTGTACTCTGCAGTGGCGTAATGAAGTCCTCAGATCCATCTTAGATCTTGGGAGTTGAAACCTACAAGACAGGAGGTGATATGAGAGGTGCAATCAAGAGAACTTGGGGCCCTCCCTGGTGGTGCAATGGGTTAAGCAACGCACTATGAAGCAAACCACAGTCACTGCAACACGAGTTCGATCCCTGCTGCCCTCTGGGGAGGTGACCCACATGGCGCAGACAGACCTCTCCTGCCTGGCCCACTGCTCCCCCCAGCAGTGTGTTTCAGTCCATCTGCCTGTTCTGTCCCCTGCTCTGTCTGGTAGACTCTCTCACCTCTCTGCACCTCTGGCCTGTACCCCAGTGCTTGTATGTATAAGTAAATCAATCTTTTAAAAAAAAGAGAGAACTTGATCTGTGGGAGAAAGAAGTGATGGTCAAGTTTACAAAGACAAGATACACAGTGATATGCTAGAAGAAAAGGTCATGTGTTTTAGTTGTTTGCTTTTAAACCTTATGTTTTGGGTATATAAAATATCCATAATGTTTGGATATGATATGTATTTTGGATAGTATATGCATAGTAGTACATGTTTATAACTTTTATATAATTTAATTGAAACACATTGAGATTAGGCTCTTTTTTTTTCTTTAAGGTATATACTTCAAAAAATTGTGGAGGCTAGTGATCCACATATATCTAGAGATATATCCTCATCCAGAGTGAGTAAGCCAGTGGCATGAAAGACTGAGGTGAAATCACGCTACTTATACTTTCATTCCTGCAGGAAGACTTTTAAAGTTCTTTCTCTATATTTTTTGAGCCATTTTTCTTGCATTATAAAATAATCCAAATATCTTTAAAGTCAGAATAAAAGTACAAAAGGGGAGAAAGGTATTTCTTTCCTATAGAAAAGATTCTCTTCTAACTTGATCTTGGCATTAGAAAATGTTAGAGGTGAAATAGACATTGATGTCATATAATTCATCTTCTTCCTACCCATCCAGAATCTCAGCAAGTAGTCACTGGACCTTGCTTTAATCTTCTGAGATGTAGACAACCCAATCTTTCATGTAGAAGTTTGAGTAGATGTAGTGGTAGAAAGTTCTTTTTGCTTGGTGTGATTTGTTCCTTTTCTTTCCCTTGAATTAGTTATAGAACTAGGAATACCATAAATAGTGCTTTACTGTTTACCAAGTACTTACAAGTCTCATTTGTTGCTCTAAACTCTTCCATGGAGTGGGCAGATATTTATTCTGATTAAAGAAATGAGATTGTTGAGACTATAGTTTCATGGAAGAGCGTCATAGTTATTTTCCCTATAAACATTTGTCATGCCTGATTTGCATATTCTGTATAGGAGGCATTGTAAATGTCAGGCGTCTTCTTGCCTGAGTTTCAGTTCTGGTTCTATTACATTCTAGTAACAAGACCATTGGCACTTTAGGTAGCTTTTCTGACTTTTGGTTTCCTTGCATATAAAAATAAGGACAGGGCCTCCCTGGTGGCACAGTGGGTTAAGCAACGCACTATGAAGCAAACCGCAGCTACTGCAGCACGAGTTCAATCCCTGCTGCCGGCCAGGGGGGGA
>JAGFMF010011752.1:4105316-4148145 GCA_019455555.1 Galemys pyrenaicus
GCTTGTATGTATAAATAAATAAATCTTAAAAAAAAAAAAAAAAAAAAAAAGGACAATCTTCTCTATCTCAGGGCACTGTTGGGAAGGTTAAATTAGATAACTCTTGCAAAGCACTGACTTAGTGATAGGTATATAACAAATGTGAATTTACTTGTTTTTCTTGTTTCAAATAAACTTTTAAAAAATTCATGCACAGTATGTTTATCTTTGTTAAATTTTGTATTAGGGGTTTAGTTCCATTGTATTAGCTAATTGAGGTTACTCTGTTTCTTTCCTCAGTTTCATTGAGATAAAATTGATAATTACATTTTGTGCTTTTAGGGTATGCAGTGATAATTTGATATATACATATATTATAAAATGATTATTACAATAAGGTTAGTTAACATATCTATTACCTCACATAGATATAATTTGTATGCTGAGACTATTTACTATATATTCTCTTAGCAACTTTCAAGCATATAAAGCAATATTTTAACTATAGTTACCTTGCTATGTATTAGATAACCAAAACTTAATTATCTTAAAAAGGACTATAAATTGATACCCTCTTTCTATAGTGTAATTGAACTCTGTAATCTCACTCTTAGAAGTCGATCCAAAAGAAATAACCAGAGATGAGAATTCTTATCATAGTTTCTTTTAAAAATAAATGAAAGTTCTAAGCCACAAAAATGTTCATAAGTCAAGAAACAATCAAGTCCACTGTGGTATGCCCAAGTATTGGGATACTATGGAACCACTGAAATCATGACTCTGAAAAGTGTTTAAAGACAAGAAAAACTATTCAAGATATAGCATTAAGTGAAGAAAAAATCTGCAGTAAATGTGATATACACCAGAATATCACAATTTTATTTCTGATAAAAGGATGGACTAAAATTTTTATGTACACAAGTGTTTATTACATTGATGACTAAATAAACGTGTTAAACACTAGAATTATACCTGATCCTACAGTGAGATCTCAAATATTAGATTTTGCTATTGTGGTTTTTACTTTTATAATAAGAAAAGTATAAGCCCACTCTAATTTATTGTTGAACTACTTGTTTAATATCTGTTATCTATAGACAGTGGCTCATTATCTGACATGTATACGCTGCCTAACGAACACAGGTAGAATGGTACAAGCCTGGCATATAATAAATGTTTAGCAAAAATAGTTTGAACCGCAAAAGATCAGATTTCTCGTGTTTTCTTAATTCAGTTTCCTATCAAAATGGCCACCTGAGAAAGTTATTAAAATGTTAGCTGTTCCCAATCAAGAAATTTTATGTTCTTTTAAGTGTTGAAAAGTATTTAAGTGAGGGTGTTTTACTCTGCTAAATAGCACACTCTGCTAAATGACTATGTTTGTTGGAATATTTTACGTACAAATTGGCACTGATATTTTTCTTAAATTTTTTTGAAATTTTAGATCATGAAGAACTGAGAGTGTGACATTCTTTTTGACTGATACTAAGGTTATGAATTTGGCAAGAATAGGCACACTTTTAATAGTATGGGAGGTGGGGCCTCCCTGGAGGCACAAGGGGTTGAGCGTCTCACTGTGAGGCTTACGCAGCCACAGCAGTGGGAGTTCGATCCCCGGCCAGGGAGGTCATCCACATGGCGCAGCAGAGCTCTCCTGCCTCGCCTGTCGTTCCCCTCAGCAGTGTATTTCAGTCGATCTGCCTGTTTTCTGCTCCCCACTCTGAGTCTGGTGAATCCTCTCACCCCCTGTACCTCTGGCCTACACCCAGCTCTTGTATGAATAAATAAATCTTTAAAAAAAAGTAGTGTGGAATATATTTTGGTGAGACAGTTGGAGTATATCTGGTTATACAAAGATTCATGATTTTATAAAAGGACATAATTTGAATCTAGTTGATTGTAAGTTTAGAGACTTCTGTAATATACAAAGTTTCATAATTGTAAATAGTCACTTCCCGAGACTTGTTGATCTTTGCAAGTAATGAACTTGGGAACAATTACCAGCTGCTGTTTATGAAACCAAAGGATAAAATTCACTTAATGAAAGTAATGTGCTGACAGCAGTTTTTATTGTTTAAAACATAGTAATCATGTATATTGTGTCTCTCTGAGACAGAGTATATCTAATATAACCAGAGGAACTGAGAGTTATGTTCTTTTTTTCAATACCTTTATTTACATTAGACCAACATGAAAAGTTTGAAGAATTCCTTATCAGAGGTTTCAGTTTTATCAGTTAAATTGGAAAGACTGCAGAATTGGATAGTAACTATTATTTTTGGAAATACAAGAAATTCAGAAATATGAACTCAGAAAACATAGAACTAGGGGAAATTTTTAGTATCATGAACCACAGACCTTGTGAACTTCAGAAGACCTTAAAACCCACTTGATGATTTTTGGAATCTTGGAAATAGTGTTGAAATAACATGGGATAAAATAGAATAATCAGGAAGCTTAATGCAATCAGAACCTCATAGTCTGTTATGGGAAATAGCATTTGGCAAAGCCTGCTAAGCTACTGTAAATGAATGTTAATCGCTTTCTATCTGCTGCTTGTACTATCTCTATTACATAATTTGAATATTTATGACCCTGTAAATATGTTTAACAGTGAAATTACAGTGTTTATAGAACTCAAATTCCAAAAAGCATACAGCCCTTTGATAGCGAAGAATTATATTTAAATACCACAAAATTCAAGGATGTTTCTACCGTTTGGCAGTAGACTGTATCCTATGGTATAAGGATTTCTGAGTAAAATACTGTCAAACAGTGATGCATGTCAAAATGGACTTTGAGGACAAATATGTTATTTAATTTATTGTTTATGTAAAAATAGATAGCCTAGTAGAATATTAACATTTTAGGGTCAAATACAATTTATTTTATTAATATAATTTATATTATTTTGGTTGATTTTATCCTTATCTGCTTGGAAATTATCAGTGAACCTCTTTTTTAAAATATAAACTAGGCTTTGGAATTCAACAGCTCCTCCTAAAGTAGCAGTGATATTGAAAATGAAAATAGTGGATGGAAATGCCTCTTTAGTTTTGTAATTTGTACTTATTTGGTGTGTGTATGTATTTTGGGAAAACTTGACTTTCTGCCAGTTCTTTCTTCTCTGCAAACATAAACACACTAAAAGGTATTTATTCCTTCAGAAAGATCTAAATGTGCATTGTTCTTCTAGAAAGTACAACCTATTAGGAAAATAGAGTTCATATTAGAGAAAAAAAACCCCAGAAAACCAACAACCTATAATTAAGATGGGTCTCAGTCATGTTTTTTCTTGTATTTTGTTAAAACAGAAACATGGACTAACTTAGATAAATAAAATTGTTGAAATATTTAAAAATTTATTTTCAAATAAATTATAGGAATAGTTATAGTAATATTACAACAAACTGGCAATTTCACTTGGTCTAAGTTAAGAACAGTTCTCCTTTTATAAAATTTGGGTGTATCTGGTTCTTTCACATTTTGAGGTTGATATTATTTTTTGTGTTGCTGTCCTTTTAGACACCAGAGTTTACTAGGAGGTTGGAACCAGAGTATTGACACCAAATTCTAGATCCACTGTTTACCTAGTTCACTTTCATTCTGATCAAGTTTCTGAATCTCACTGGGTATCCTTACCTACATCACAGGGCTGTAGGGAGAATTATCTGCAACCTTCACAGATAGGTAGAAAATGCTAAGAATATATGCTTGAAGTAAGTGATGATTCTTACTATTACACAATTGTGATAGAACTCTTTATGTTGTGAAGTACTGCAGTCCCTTTGCTTTTCCATCATAGTCATTTGGGAGAATTAGATGGTTGACACACTGTCTTTAGAAAGCTGACAAGGAAGTGACCTCCCTGGTGGCGCAGTGGGTTAAGCAACGCACTATGAAGCAAACTGCAGCCACTGCAACATGAGTTAGATCCCTGCTGCCAGCCATGGAGGGGACCCAAATGGCACAGCAGACCTCTCCTGCCTCCCCTGCACTGCTCCCCTCAGCAGTGTATTTCAGTCAGTCTGCCTGTTCTTCTCTGCTTCCCACTCTGTCTCTGGTGAATCCAGGCCACATCTCTGGCCTGTACCCCAGTTCTTATACACATAAATAAATCTTTAAAAAAAGAAAGCTGACAAGGAAATAAAAACCAGAATATAAGTCAGCTTTCTTTGTCTAATAACAATGTTAGAGAAGTTTTGATAAATCTAACACTTGATTCTTATGTCAACATTAAAATGAGAGTAAGGTTTACTCTATTGGTTCATTATCTTTGCTGTAGCCTGCCTTATTGGTAGAAAGCAGGGATCAACAAAATTTTTCTGTTAAAAAGTCATTCATAAACACTTTAGGCTTTGTCTTATAGTCTCTATCCCAGCTGCGCTATCCTCCCACTATAACTGAGACCAGCAATAGGTAGTACATAGAATAATGGACATGACTATACTCCAGGAAAGCTGCATGCATAAAAGTAGATGGACTGGTTTTGGCTTATATAATATATAATATAGTTTGCAACCCCCTCGCACAGATAATTGAGAATACGGTTAGTGTCTCTTTTTAAAAGTCAGGGATAAATTCTGATCCTCAAAACTATAGTTTGTTCAGGTCTAAACCAACATTGTGATTTTCTATTCTCTTGGTTTTATATGTGTTTATAATTTTCTGTCATAAAAGAATAAGATGTCTTCTCACAAACTTGATTTCTGAAGCTAAATGACAGTTCACCTTTCTAGTTAGTTTGCTCACATCTCTAAGAACAGAGTGGTGGTGAGGGGAAGTGCCTTGATTGCCTGTGCTGATAGATTTCACACCTTTTTATTATTAAGTGAGTGCATTTAAGCTTGTGTCTGACAGAATTAAGTTCTTTTTACAGTGGGATAGGTTCTCCCTATGTCTTTGCCATCTCCTGGCCCCAAGTCTCTGACTTAGAACTTGACTTTCTTAGGGCTCAGTTTACTTATCTGTAAAACCAGTAATTCTTACCTTGCTGGGTTGCTGTAAGGATGGAATATATCCTAGCATTGAAAGTGCTAGGCTTAGTGCCTGTAAAAGAGAAACCCAGTATAACTGCTGTTCTTAACTCGGGTATCTTACCTTAAAGACACATGCCTAAAAAATAAAACTAATTATTTTGTATCTTTTGTTTTTTTAAGGGGAAAAATGTACTTCTGTGTAACTTACTCAAAATTATTTGAAGTTGTGCTTCAAGCTATCTGTACTAAAAGATTCCTTATTTTCCCTAATCCATCATGAACCAATGCTTTTATAAAACATAATAAAATGAAATAAATAAGCAGAACTCATATAAAGCCCTTTTTTAAACATGAGAGCCAGTGTGCATATGAAGTTTCTAAATACTTACCTTAATTTCTCTGTTTATTTCTTTGGGGACTAGTAACAAACAATTGGGAGACTGATATACTGGTCCACAGACCACATTTATAGGAGCGCTAATACAGAGGGGAAGCCAGTTTGTGGGAATTCTTTTAAAATACCCATATCAGTCACTCATGAATAGACTTAGTATCTAAATAGACAGTGAGGGACTAAGTAGTCCCTTGATAAAAAGTAATCACCAACTTCCAGGGAAAATTATTTACTTATCCAACCCTTCACCACCACTAATCTAAGATGGTTTGACAAGAGGTAACTGAAGATTCTCATACGATAATAGGCCTTGATGGTTTGTTCCAGACCAGGGTGACCCACAGTTGGAGCATCTCCATCCAAAGGGGAGCGGGGCGGCCGTCCAGTGCTTCCAATGGTGACTTGAGAGCCAGATCTCATGGAAGGTGGGCACAGAAATAGCAAGTCCTTAGTTGCCGCTCCATCCTCTGTCAACTCCCAAAACTTCTATTATTTTATATTCCCTTTGATCTTTCTCCCTTCCTCCTCTCTCTTAATTTCAGAAACCACATTTTATTTATTAATGACCACTGGCTTTAAACATTTTTTTTACTTTGTTGAATTGTCTGTTTGTAAATGTCTAATATTTGTCTTTGTCTTTTTGACTTGCTGTAGTCCTCTTTAGCCCCTCAAACTGCTATTTTGCTGTAAATGGCAACATGTCATCTTTCCTTATGGATGACTAGTGTTCTATTGTGTGGCTGTAGCACATCTGCTTGGTCCGGTTTTCTGTTGATAGGCGTGTAGGCTGCTCCCATGTCCTAGCCATTGTAAATAGTGCTGCAGTAAACAATGTAGAGCATAGTTTTTTGAGTGACAGTTTCATGTTCTTTGGATAAATTCTCCCCCACCCCCATTACCTCTGTTAAAGCACATGTTATACTGCCATTATTTTCTCTTATTCCTCCACTGAGCTATAGGTTTTACAAGGATAAGAGCTGTTTTTTTTCTCCTTTTGGCTCCCTGGCTCCTGGTACACCCTCAGTGCACCTTGAAAAATGTACTGACGTGTGAATGAATGAGTGGGTGATGCTGTGTAGGTCTCTCATCAGCTTGACAGCCTTTATCTGCATGCTCTTCACTCTGCTAGGGTCCAGAGCGGCATGGGGTGGGGAAGGGAAGGGGGTCACTCCCAAGCAACACACTGTGTCATGTGTCAACACATTTACATACCCATAACTCAAAAGAACATGTACTGTGTATTTTAGGAGATCAGTTGTTCTCATTCCTCATCTTTTGGTGCTGATTGTGTCATCGTGTTGTAGGAAAGCAGCCAACAGTGGTTCTGCCACCTTCAAAGCTGTCACATTGACTTTCTGGAAACCATCAGGGCCACACTTAGCTTAGTTGAAATTCAATGGCATTGAGTGCTTGAGATGATAGATGGTAATTTTCTGGAGTAGACACAATGGTGTGTGAACGTCTGACTGAACTGGAGCTTATCTAAGTGCTTGCATGGGGTATTACAGATCATTGATGCATTACTGTAAACCATTTGTGGATATTTTATGATACCTATACTGAATAATATCACTGTATGGTGGGGACTGAAAAGGGTATTGGAATTTCTTGTGCCTGATAACAGTCATTTGTGAGGAAAAAGAACTTACCAAAAATAAACCAGTTGGAGAGTGATGTTTTATTTGGGGGACTGATATGGTTCATAGTATATGGACTGAATGCTGGCTTTGGATCAGGATGTGTGGGTATCTGCCCCAGTCCTGTGGCCTTGCTCAAGTTCCTTAACCTCGTTGAGCCTTAGTTTCCTTATCTGTAAAATGGGGTTCATAACTTTCCTGAGACAGTGATTATGAAAACTAACCCGATGATCCATGAAAAGCACTTAGTAGCATCAATGTTTAGGTAGCACTCATTATTACCACTTTATGTGTAGATATTATTTGTGAAAGTGTCTGTACAGGGGCATCCCTGGGGTGCAAGGGGTTAAGTGGCAGCACTATGAAGCTGTCTGCAGTCATTATAGTGCCAGTTCTATCCCAGGCCAGGAAGGTGACCCACATGGCGCAGCAGACCTCTCCTGTCTCACCCATTGCTCCCCTCAGCAGTGTATTTCAGTTGATCTGCCTGTTTTGTTCCCCACTCTGTCTCTAGTGAATCTCTCACCCCCCGCACTTCTGGCCTGTACCCCAGTTTTTACATGCACAAATAAATAAATCTTTTTTTTTAAAAAGTGTTTTGTACAATTGTTACAATTGTAAGTGTAGTAACAGTTTTGAAATAACAGCCTCCAGAGGACCAACAATATAAAACCACTTGTATATGCAGATCACTTACCTGACATATGTCCCTCTTCACTATTTCATATACATAATTTTTCTGGAATCTTTTTTGAAATAGTTATTTTTAACTTTTAAATGCTTAACATTGAGAGATAATTTATTAAAATAAATTACTGAAATGCTAATAAAACTAATAAGCAAGTCATATAAATGTTCTTAATGGATTACAATATTAGAAAATATTATGAAAACTATATTATAGAACATAAAGGAAAGGTTAGAATGTAGAGTTGTATATGGAATATAAATATAATTAAGTAAATTATTCATTTTAAGATGACTAGATGAATAGATAATGAATAGGTAAATGAGTAGATAAGTATTTTACTATTTTTGATTAATGATAACTTCCCTCCCCTTCATGTTGTTGTAAGATTTTTATAATTTAAAAATTCAAAAGACCAATCATCTGTTATCACTCTATTCAAAATGTTAGATGTTAAAAAAATCATGTTGAATCTAAGCTGTAGTAACTCTTTCTATAGCTATTGAATTTATTTATAAAATGTTTCTTAAAGTCATCTGCTAGATGACTAAGGACAAACAGAGTCTCTTGGTTTTATGTGTAGGGACCCATACTAATTAAATAGCTACACAGAACCAAGAACAATTCTCTTGAAACTCTTAGTTCCTGACATTTTGAAGACATTTTATAAAGGAAATTTTTGATGCCAGTGGGAAATCAGCCCCCAAAACTTATGTGATCACAAGGGACCATGAGGCCTCCCTGGTGGCGCAGTGGGTTGAGCAACACACTATGAAGCAAACTGCAGCCACTGCAGCATGAGTTCGACCCCTGCTGCCGGCCAGGGAGAGGACCCACATGGTATGGCGGATCTCTCCTGCCTCGCCGGCTGCTCCTCTCAGCAGTGTGTTTCGGTCGGTCTGCCTGTTCTGTTCCCCACTCTGTCTCTGGTGGATCCTCTCACCTCCCTGAACTCTGGCCTGTACCCCAGCTCTTGTATGCATAAATAAATAAATCTTAAAAAAAACAAGGGACCATGGTGATAGTTCACAGGTGATGTGGTGGGATATTTACAAGGACTACACCTGAGGGGAGAAATCAAATACTGAACAAAAATGAAAAATATAAGAAAATTAAAAAACTTAATGGAAGAAAAAATTTAAATTTAAATATATACAATAGTATATATTCCATTTTCGCGTCAACTATACCCTTTTTAATCTGATAAAAATATTTCATAAAAACATTAAAAATTGTGAAAAAATTCACCAAAACAACCTTCTTTGATCAGTTAAAGAGATCCGCAGAGATCAATGCTGGCTCCTGATGTTCAAGACCCTTTACAATCAAGGGACAGAGCAGGTCGCTTGTCAGGTGCTGCGGAGTTACCCGTCAGCTGGTGGGGTGACAGCTCGCCAAGCTGACATCTAGTCAGCAGGGGATGAAAGCCCACCTGCCAACCGCATTATTTTTATTTAGGGTCAGACCAAGAAGGATCTTTCTCATTTAATCCTGAAGATCTTCATTTTTATGAAGTTTCAAAGCAAAATGAAAGACTCATTGGGATTGAATCAACCTCAGTTTATTAAATTTTAGGGCTGTTTTTTGGGTGCAGATAGGCTTGTCCTTTGTCCATCTCAGTCTATTCCCCAGTCCTCTCTTGAAACAGAACACATCTTTGTAGTAGCAAAAGTGATTTACTAAGGTAAGCCTTTAATCTAAAATTAGAAGGAAACCTGATTTTTTTTATTGTTTGAAGTGGTCCATATGGTAGACTCAGAAACATCTCATTGCAAGTATTCTTTATCTGATAACTAAATAGCTTCCTAATTTGAGTTATTAAAATAAACATTCTGACTAAAAGAAGATGGCATTTTGTATATATGAAATTGTTGAACATGTAGAAATACCATTAGTGCCAGCATATGTCTTCATTCTGACAGTCCTACTCAGGGCTTGCTCATCACTCATCAAGACACACTTCGCTTTTGACATTTGCTGTAAAGTGGAATCCTTTTGATTGTGTTCAGTGAGAAGTATGCAGCACATTAGTCACTGAGATTTTTACATGTGAATGTTGAGTATCACTGTTCATTTGATTCACACATTATTGGGGTAGGTTTTTTAAATCGACTGAAGTTTATGGAGCCAGTAGGGAATTTTGACCTTTCTCCTACAGCTCTTATAGTATGGGGAGCCATTGGCAGGAAGAAAAGTGTCTTGCTATTTCAGATGTCCCTGGCAGCTGACCTGCTTGGGAGTAATACATTGTTGAGGGAACAGTGGTCTGGCTTATCAAATTCATCTGTAGCTTATATGTTCTAGGATATATGACATAATGAGAATAATTATACTTTTCGCTAAAAACTGTGAAATTTATTTCAAGTTATGATTTACGTAAAAATAATAACACATAAAATAGCTTTTTTTTTTACTAGATATAAATAATTCAAAAGGACATCAAAAGAAAAAAGCAAAAGCAAAATGACTTAAACCTTCCTTGTGTCAGAATTTTCAGCACTGGGGTCATGTGGAAGTTCAGTGAACCTCCCCCACCCCAATTTGTGTATGGGTGGGAAATAAAACCAGCCTACAAGGGAGACTATGGACAAGAACCCCTTGATGGAGAGTAAGTTTTTGGGGTTGGTGGGGTTGTGTGTGGAAATTATTTCTGTTTTTTGGAGGAGAGAAGGACCTCTTTTTTTTTTTTTTTTGGCCATAATACCCCATTTGAAACATTGCTTTTGGCAGTGGAAGAAGAAAAAAAAGCTTGGTAGCCAAGGAGAAAGAATCTGAGGGGAAGGATTGAAAATGTTGCAGCCATTGGCCAAGGGTGGGATGGGAGCAAGTGTATCACCTGGCTCATCCGGTGCATGAGGATCCCCTTCTAGAAACTCAAGTTTAATCACTGTTGTCTCAACTCTGCTGCCTCCTGTCTTGACATGGCAAGGTTTCCTTCAGCCTCTCATGCTCTCGCTCCTGCCCCATCGACATGAGCTTTTATCCAAGGAACAGAGTCTGTTTTGAGATGAAGGAATGGTTCTTTCCAGTCTTTCTTCAAGGTCTTTGAATGACTTTTTAAGGTGTTTAGCTAATCTTGCCAGCTGCCTCAGAACTTTCCTCATCTCACTCCAAGTCATGATTTCTCTGTAAGATAATAGCCCGAGGACTTCTACTTCTTGACAAAATCAGTCATTTCATTTCCCTTCTGAAGATTTCGAATTTCACTTGGTACTGAGGCTCACTCAGTCTGAAGACATTGAAAGGTAATCTCTCGGGTCAGCTTCGTGTCTTCTTCTTTAGAAATGTTAGTGTAGAATTGATTTTTCACTCTATTCTGATGTTGACATGAACACTTTGCAGCATCAGCCCGTCCCCTCTTGGCTCCCCTTGCCTGGTCATCAGTGGGATCTCTGTCTCCCAATTCCAAGTCGTCACCATGGGCAGTGCCCGGTCTGTAACCTCGCACACACATTCCTCCAGTTTTGCTCTGACTCTCTGCAGAGACTCCAGAGCTTGGAGATCCTGAGTTCTTTTCTTGTTGGTTTTGATAGCTGAGTGTAGCTTTTCCACTTTTGTGCTAATGGATTGGTTTCTTGTTCACTGACACTGACTCTTCTTGTACTATCAGACATCCGTTCCTCTTGTTCTGAACATGGAGATTTCTCTTTCAAGTTGGTTTGCTCTAAAGCCTGTGATGGACCAAGACAGGGTTGGCAGGGCATACCCAAGACATCGGGCACCACTGTGCTTACATCACCACCCCAGGGTCAAACTGGACCAGAACTTTACGTTGTAGTAGTGCTGGTGGCTGGTGCTCAGTCACTAATGGTGTGAACTCTTTTTTTTTTTTTTTGACCAAAAAACTCTCCCTAAAATAGAAAGAATTAGCAACACACTAGCTACCAGTTGCACATCCCATCTCCCACTGATTCCCAAGGAGGCCCAGACATGGTCCTACTTCATGAATGTTGTCAGACAACAGCACAGACTCTCATACTCGGCCACACATGCGGCTCATGGCCAGACAGAGGCCCTCCTTGGTGCCCAGACTGTAACAGAGCCCCCGACAGTCCTCCCTGCGCAGTCCTTGGGCCACAGCTGACCCAGGACACCACGGCACAGTTCTGCTCTGAAGCAAGCTGCTCCTGGTAGCTGGGGTGGCTGAGTGAGGAGGATCCAAGGGTGGGCAGGATGGGTCCAAGGAAGACACCCTCACCCTGCCCGTGGTTCCTTTTCTTCTTTTTCTTTTCTCTTTTCTTCCCTTTCCTTTGTTCTCTCCTATTCTCTTGTCTTTCTATCCTTAAACGTTACTTTCTGTGGCTATAGCAGCATCTGCCATCTTTGGCACACACCTTTCCCTCTGTCATGAAAGCCTGTCCCCTCCCTGTATGTCTGGGGTAAGTGTCCCTCCTCACCCCTAGGACCCCAGCGCCCAGGATAGGGCCAGGCACAGAGTGGGTGCTCCATGCTCTGTGCATGTCTGTGGGAGTGACAGAGAGAAAGAGCCACACCCGTCATCCCCTAAGAGTCTTGCGTTTAGGTTGTTTCAGGTCTTAAGCTGTGGTACATAGACACGATGGAATACTATTCAGCAATCAAAAATTAAAAACTAGATGCATTCATAGGAACATGGATGGAACTGGAGGGGATGATGCTCAGTGAAATAAGTCAGAAGGCAAAAGAAAAATACCAGATGGTTCCTCCCCTAGGAGGAATATAAGGAAACTAAATAAGGATCAAGGAAAGGAATAAGAACAATAATAATAATAATAATAACAATAAAGACACAAAAACCAAAAATGAAAAGACAAGGACAAATTGGGGACACTTGGTGGGGAGGGGGGAGGGGGGGAGGGAGGGTTGAGGGCAGACGGGAGCATGGGGGACTGAGGTGATGGTGCATTGGTGAGATGGTGATGGGAAATACATGGGGATTACAATTGATGTCAAATATATATAAATTAAAGGGAAAAAATAGAATAAAAAATAAAAAGTTGATAAAATAATGATAATGCTTACAATGGAGCACAGTGACAGAAGCAAGGATTTATCATTAAAAAAAAAAATAGTCTCACGTAATGCCAGGCTCACTCCGGTTGCTTCTGGAGAACTTTCAATTTCTTTCAGAATTCTGACCTGGGAGGTAGAGACAAGAGGAGGTGATTCGACCTGGGCTCCTGGTGCCCTCTACTCAAGTGGGTTTTAAAGCGGTATATTTTGTGCAAATTGCCCGGTCGAGTAATGAGTCACAGTAGCAGCTGCTGCTACCCCTTAAACAATGTCATGCCATACCACTTTGAGGATTTGCTGAATGGAAACAATGGAATGTGATGCCAGGGAGCTTATGCTATAAGAAGATTATAATAGCCTTAAGAACTTTTCTTTTTCTTTTTTTTTTTTTTTTAATAAAAGATCTTTGTTATTTGGAAATGAGTGGGTAGGGTAGATAAGAGCACAGCTAACAACCAGCCCAGTTCTTTTCCTCTAAGGAACCTAAAACCTAGTACATCCCTTCTGTGCAGTGTCACATAGTTTGGTGTCTAAGCCTCTGGTGTGCCTAGGCACGTTGTACATATTTGTTGAATGAACAAATGTAGTTAATACTACAGTTCTTACTTGCAGGTAGCTGACATTCTTAGTGATACAACTTAAGTTGATTATTGAGTATTTCCTCTGAGCCAGCCATTCATTTATTTTCTCTAGTTTTTCCACTTTTTCCTAAATGACCTATAGCTTTCCTCCCATCCATCTTATCTACAAAGGGCTGTAGGCTCATATTTATTCTGTTTCTCCACTTTGCAGGTACATCATATACTCCAGGCACTGACACCTGCTCAGAGAAGTAACCAGTTTTCTTCCCCTGAACTGTGGTTTGAAATGGGTTCTATTGAAATGGGTTGTATGGTTACTCCTGCTGAGTATCAATCTTAGATCACCCCTCTCCTACCCAATCCAAAAGCTGGTGCTGCTTTAACCGAAAGAAGAATAGTTAGTTGTTCAGAGCCATTTTAGAAACAAACTTGACAAAGAGAAGCCAAAGGGGAGGGAGAGTAAACAGGTGGGGAGGATGTAGATGAGTGTATTTCTGGGGTGTATTCTCCCCTCCTTCACATCACCCGCTCTGGTGGGCCACTAGCAAAAGTTTGAGTTTGGGTTTCACAATAGATAAAAGAACCATGTTGATGCAAATGGTTGTGGGTTTTGATTGTGGGAAGTTAGAAAAGTATCTGACCATTGACAGTGGAACCATTTGGAAGCATATGGGATAGGCAGTGTATGGTTAAACTGGGGGAGTGACCTCTGTTCCTGTCACCCCCTTACTTCCCACTATGGATGAGAGGAAGGAGAGCAGAGTAGGCCCAAGTAACACCTGTCCTGAGCTCCTCCCCCAGGACAGGCATCCCTGCAAAACACAAATTCTTACCTGCGTTCTAGTAGGTCCAGGAGGCTGGTCAGCCTCATCCTCAGCCAAAAGGCAGACACCCTCCTCCCACTGAGAGCTCTGCTCTGTCGCTTTCCACTTTTCTTCCCCTGAGCTGTGGTTTGAAATGGGTTCTCTTGTAAGTCGATATCCCAACCTGTCAACCCCCCTCCTTGTATCCCAAGGATTGCATATCTTCTGTGGCCTTTTCTAGAGGAAGTTCTGCACTTTCCCAGACTGAAGTGGTAAAGGTTCTGCTAGCTCATTTTGCTGATAGTGGATGCCTTTTCATTCCTCGTACAGAAGCCCTCACTCTTCCTCGGGATCAAGCTCCCTCTAACTGTGCCTATGATGCTAGTGTCCTTGGCTCTGGTCACTCCTCCTCCCTTGCAGAGGCCTTCCACAACTGCCCAGGTCCAGTGGCCTTCATCGCCACTCAGGACAGGTTGTTACTAGAGGAAACTCCTGCTCTCTTGCTGTTACTGCCTGTCCACTTGCCCATCCCAGTACACCCATTCTGAAAGAGAGGTTCCTACCCCATCCTGTGGCTCTTCACTGTTCTTCCTCATCATCTCCACACCACATGGTCTTCAGGCACTCACTTCTCTTGAGGATATCTTGAAGCTGATGAATCCCTTCTCTGAAATACCTCTGTGTCTGGTTCTCTAAGTCCGTGCTCATAGGCTGACAGCTGCGGGGTAGGATTACTCTCATCCTGATGATGATCACTGGATCCCAGGCATCTGGTAGGTCTCTTCATATAGAGCCCCGATGTGGAGGGAATGTTTTCTTGAACAGATTGAAGCTGTTGATGGATTGTAAAAATTTGAAGCTTTTTAATATAATGAGGAAAAATACTGGCACCGAAGGCAATTCTGCACCTACCTTTCCCCAGAAACATGTGGTATAGCTATGAAAACTGTAGAACAAAAAGAAATCATTCCAGAAATTCTGCCAATAGACTCTTCCCCCAAATTCAGTCCTGTAAGTTAAAAAAAATGCATATCACAGCAATGTATGCATATAATTTAAAAAAAAACAAAATAGAACAAGTGCATAATATAAAAGCATCTTCTCCCCACCTCTAGTCTTGAACTACAGGTCCAACTATGTTTTAATGTTAGTTTTCTAGTAATTATTGCCATCTTTCTAAGCAAAAAAGATAGGGCCACTGAAAAAGACCCTAAAAATAAAATAGTTAACACTGAGTTATTGTTCCCTCTGAATCATTGTTACCAATTTCATTATGATAATTATTGAAAAATGTTCCAGTCTTTAAGTAACATTGTTACTGAATCAAGATGTTCACTCCTTTTCTCTTTTTGTGTTAGGAATGGAATGCTTTTTGCATATATATCATTTTCATTGAGGTATTACTGATTTACAGTATTATAAATCTCCACACCTATGTTACCATACCAAGCCCACCCCCAAAGCACCCCTTGTCCTCCACCATAGATAGGCCCCTGGGCCCCCTCCCCACTTTGCTCCCAACCTCTCCAACCCCTCTAGTAGCTTCACTTCTGCCCTCTTAATTCTAAGGTTTGTTTTGATTTGAGAATGGAATGCTTTTGATATTTGTTGCAATGTTTTAATATTATTTTTGTGTATCTTGATAATAGAATAAAAGTGGTATTTCCCCAATCCTTTTTTTCCCCCATGTTCTTTTGCCTCTTGTAGCCATTTTTCCCCATCCGTTGTATAAGGATACAGTATGGAAAGTTTATAACACCCATTTTACAAAATCATGAGAAATGCCTTGTGCAGATTCTTAATGATAGTTTACTCTGTCTCTGAATACCATCTTCAAAGGAAGGCTTCGAAAGAGGCTGCCTCTACCCTGCCGGTGTTATAGGAAATGCTACCGAGGAGAGGCACACTTTTGAAAAAAACACGATCTAGATGCCTCATTACAAAATGCAAAATGGCTGCCTGTGGTTGAAAATACGTTGGTAGGTAGAGACTTTAGCACATTTAATTAAAAGTACTGTGCTAAAAGAAATTGTAGCAATTACATATTATTAACCTAAGTGGTGCCAAGCTTTGAAGTTGTTTGCTATGGCCCATTATTTTCCTTGATTGCTTGCCATCTGAGATTGAGCTGGGCTGTTCAGTTATGTAGGCATTTAGAAGAGCTACATGGTAAACCCAAGTACAAAATTAGGATCTTTGAAACTCTATGGTACATATCCAAGCAATTGCTAAGTGAATCCAGTCTTTTGCTGCTATAGTTATTTTGACTGCGATTATGCTTGTTTTCCCTGCCCACTCCCCAAAAAGATATTGTGTAGTTTATTGGAAAATACATGTTGTATATGTCAAGTAAGAACAGGGTGTCATTTTAGGGCTTATATGGAGGAGGTTTTATTTCAAACCAAAGTGAATGAATAAGGAAATTAAAGACCTGGGAAGAACAGAGCTTGGCCCATTATGAGAAACTAGGCTTTGCAGTGTGGGGTTTAGAAGTCATTATACATTTGGGAGGTAGCAGGGGAGTATCTGCGGCTAAGAAGAGATCAAAATGTACTTTTCTGTATTAATAACTGCACAGTGGCAAAAGGTTTCAGTGAAAAAATAAGGTTCTAGATCTGATTTTATCATTTTAAGCTGTACTCAGCTACAGTTATTAAATAGAAAAGCTTTGCTGAGTGCCCACGGTATGCCTGACAGCTAGAATTTGACAGACAGTTGAGGACTAGGAGTCAGAGTCAACCCCTCATTCTACAGAAAACTGACTCTCTCTAGTATGTCACTAAGTGACCTTGCATAAGTAGGTTTGCTACATTTTACTTTTATTGGTTACTGTAGTTATATCCAATGTTACTACAAAGGTTTTTTAAAAATGCATTAGGAAACAAAAGCTTTTATTTCTTTACTAAAGAAAACATTTATTGAGCACTTACTGTGTTCAGGGCACTCTGTTGCTTTTTAAGATATAGTTTGTTAGCATAATGTAAAAGTAGTTAGTATTCAGAGCAAGTTTAGAACCTTTGACTCCATCATTTTTATATCTTACGTGGGAGTTATCAAGCCTCTTAAAATAAATTTTATGATACATAGTAAGTGTGGTTGAGAAAAATTTGGAATTTTTATTCTGGCATTGTCAAATATAATAGTACCAACCTAAAAATTCAAGAGGCAGTGAAAAAGGAAAGCACTTTATTTTTGACATCAAAGAATTGCATTCTGGAGTACATAGCTCCAGGTAGAAACACTGCAACATGTCCATCCCTTCCACCCTGTCTCCCATGGAGAGGGTAAAGTTCGTGGATTTTATCAGCGGGAAAGAGGAAGAGGAGGTGATGAGTGTTAACAATCTTAAACTATTTTTGGCTATATATAACTGGTTACTGATTCTGCCCTTGGGCAATAATTCCATAATCTTCTATCCTTGTGATCCAAATGACTTGTCAAGACATTGTTTAAGGGTTTCTTAAAAAAAAATGTTTCTGGCTCAGTTTAAAGATCTTCGGCTTAATTCAAACAGACAGGTGTATTGGCGTCCAATTTCACATGAGTGTATAGAGGATGCCCCTCACCAACAAGTAATTCTTCAACACAGGGAATCTAAGAATTCATTTCACTTCTGACACTATCTACCCAGAGGTGCACCACCTTCCACAGGCTAACGGCTATCTTTGAAAGCCAGGCTCTTCTACAGGTACCAGCCACAAGCCAGGCCTGCTTACCTGTGCATCTGACAGCTACAGTGACCATAGTACCCCCCCCACCCCCCCCCGCCCCTCTGGTTTAATTAATTTGCTTGAGTGGCTCACAGAGCTCAGGAAACCCATTTACTCACTAGATCATTGATTTAGTAGCCAGATGGAAGAGAAGCCTAGGGCAAGGTATAGATAAAGGGCATAGAGCTTCCATGCCCTCTCAAGAATGACCATTCTCCCCTAATTCCCACATGCTTATCAACCTGAAAGCTTTCTAAAGCCCCTCCTCTTGAGGTTTTATGGAGGATTCTTTATATAAGGCACAACTGATCACTGACAGTTGAACTCAAAAGTCAGTCTTTCTCCCCTCGCCTGAGCATGAATCACAGCGTTGGTTCTCCAGGCAACCAGTCTCTACCCTTAGATTCCTCCAGAGTCACCTCTTTAACTTTAACAAAGGTTTGCGCCTTTATCTCCCAGCACTTAGGAAATTCCAAGACTTTTGGGAACTGTGAACCAGGAACTGTGAATGAAGATCAAATACATATGAGAAATATATTTGGTTCTCTAACTGGCCATATGTATCTTATAGATCACAATAGTGTGATAGGGAACATAGTTTCTCTGTAATGGTTCCCTGATCCACTTTTTTAGTTTTATTTATTATATTATTTATTTATTTATATTTGTTTTTTGTTTGTTTGTTTGTTTGGTTTTTTTTTTTTTACAATGTTTGCTTTCTTTTCTCAGGTATAGTCCCCATAGAATTTCTACCACCATGCACCATAACCATAGTCCCTTGTTCTCTTCCCTCCCTCATTTTGATCCCTCTCCTGCAGAATGTCTCTGATTTATAGTTGTTTGTTTATTTTTGTTTTATTTTGTTATATTTTTTATTGTTATTATTTTTTTTCCCTGGTGCTTTTTTTGGTTCTCCTATATTCCTCCTATAAGCGAAACCCTGGTCCATTTTTTAAATGGCTCCATAAATGTCAACTTTTTACTACATAAACGTCAACTTTTAAGCAGACTTTTTATTCTCCTCTGCTCTACACTCGACTATGATTTCTGGTTACCTAATGTGAGGAGGTTTTTCCCATGTTAAACAGTTAGATGCCCTCAGTTTTAACTCAATTCTGACACTATCTAGAGATAATGTCATATCCCACAGCTTAAGGTGTACAAGACTGCCCCCACTTCAGATGACAATTGCAGTCCAAGTTGTCACCTGGATTTATGACAACTGGCACTAATTGGTTATTCCCATGACTCAGGTTCTGTCATTTGCTAGAATGGCTCACAGAACTCAGGAAAACAGTTTGCTTACAAGATTACAAGTTTATTATTAAAGGACATAACTCAGGAATAGCCAGATGGAAGAGATGCACAGAAAAAAGAATGGGGAAAGGGTATGAATCTCACAGACCCTCCCCAGGTACGCAGTACTCCCTAGATCGCCATGAATCATCAGTCCAAAAGTGTTCTAAGCGCCTCCATATGGGTTTTATGAAGACTTCATTATGATCAATGGCCACTGGTGATTAGTTCAACCTCTGGCCTCTTCAGCTCCCTGGAAATAAGGGCTGGGGTGAAACTGATAGTTCCAACTCTCTAGTCTTAAATTAGTCCCCCTGCCAACCAATCCCCAACCTTAGGGGCTTTGCAAAAGTCAACTCATTAACAAAACTTCAGGTGCTTGTCATTATGAATGACAAGACTAGACTTTCATCTTTATTGCCCTTATCATTTAGAAATTCTTTAGGTTGTAGGAGCTGTATGCTAGGAAACTTGGTGAAAGACCACAGTGCAGATTTATTATAAGTCACTGGATCACAAGTAGAAACCAGCCACTGTTTAAATGTAAATATTAGGGGGATCATGGGAACCTCCAGTTTGTTAAGAATGTAGATGATAACTTGGACTTGTGACTGATTTATAAGACAGTGATAGTCTTTTAGGACTGAGCCCTCAATTTGTGACAGCTGATGTTTTCTCTAGGTAGATAGCTATTTAGATAAAAAATTACTTTAAAAATAAGTACAATTGAAAATTCATTTCCTCAGTCACACAACCATGTCTGCTTATGTATTGGACAGAGCAGATACATTTTCATTTACTTTTCATGTATCATGTCCAGTACCACATATATTGGACAGTGCAGATACATTTCATTTCTGTGTTATTCTCATCGTTGCAGAAAAGTCTGTTGACTGGGCTGTTCTGTACCTTTCTATGCCTGATTAACTTACGATGAATCTAGATCTGGAATCCAAGACCTAAAGCGACCTTAAGCTAAACAGAGCTCTGGCTTCCTTTTGTGTAAAATGAGGTTACATATCCTCTAATCTGTAAAATGCTTCATGTTACACCTAAAGTGTTAACATAAAGATAGGTGCTCGGGTGGTTGTAACTGGTTACTGATGAAGAATATTTGCACTTGAAGTTCTTTGCCTCTTTGCTTGCTTGAGGGGGAATTCAAGGCATGTGTGGCCTCTCAGATCCACATGCTCTGTGGGTGAGTTCTAAATTCTAATAGCAGGTGACTGGATGCCTTTTATTCTTTGATTTATCACAAGATAACATGTTATTTTCTTCCAGATTTCTTCATATTTGTTCTTCACTAAGCCCAGATGTTTAAAAAGTCCTACCAAAGGATAGTGGTTAAGAACATGGGCTCAGTATCTAACTTTGGCAAGTGTGACCTTGCTCTCCAGTAAATAGGGGAAGATGATATAAAAGGACATATACCACAGGAGAGGCTGTGAAGGTTATAGTGTGGTGCTTTTGTGCTTAACTGTTACATAGACATTAGTAAGTGCTCAATAAGTGGGTTTTGTTTTTTGATAATAGGATGATGATACTGAGAATTTGGTATAGAAATACATTGCAGAACATTCTAATTCAGTTATCTGGTAGGAGTAGATTATGTAGGTATCTTGTTTTAAGCTTGACAGAGAGAGGGTGGGATATTGAAGGTTTTCAGGTTTGCAAAGAAGGGTGTTCTCATTGTACTTATGGTTGATCAGCTCAGGGAAACAGGCTTCTTATTCCTTTTCTGTGTTCCCCTTTCTCTTACATATGGTCACAAGGCAAATACATCCCTAGGAAAAGCAGGCAGAAAGTTGATTGTGGGTGAGACACCATAGAGAATGGAAAGTATTGCAGCAAGCTAGAGAATTCCTGTGGTCCCTAAGCAGGCTAAATTCACTGCTAAGCTTCAACTAGTTATTACTGTGCAGGAATGGCATGTTAATAAATCTAGATGCTTATGTGAAATCTCCAAATTTTCAGTATTGGTTCACTTTTTATTTAAAATTCTATACATACTGTATAGACTGTGTTTGGGGTTAAGAGCTGGCCCATGGGCCACCATTACATGATTGTTTTTTTTTTTTAAGTAACGTTTCCGGGTATCTTCCCAAGAATGTTAACTCTGTGAGCTGATAATTTGGAATTACTTGAAAAGAAGTTTCTGTAGTCAAATGATTTTGGGAAACCTTGTTATTCTGACCAAATACATTTAGAAAATACTTCACACGGGAAGTACTGATTCCCCAAACTAGTTTGATTAGAAAACCTGATCTCAAAGAAGTGTATGAGCCTGTCCATGTCACCACTGGAACCCAAGGAGAATGGTAAGAGTGAATTGATCTGGTAACACTCTGTATACAATGACTGTAAATCAAATCCTTTATTTTTTTTAAAAAGATTTGTTTATTTATGCATACAAGAGCTGGGGAATAGGCCAGAAATGCAGGGGGTGAGAGGATTCACTAGAGACAGAGTGGGGAACAGAACAGGCAGATGTACTGAAATACATTGCTGAGGGGAGCAGTGGGCGAGACAGGAGAGGTCTGCTGCACCATGTGGGTGACCTCCCTGGCCAGGGATCAAACTCCTGCTGCAGTGGCTGCAATAGTTTAATAGTGCTGCAACTTAACCCCTTGCGCCACCAGGAAGGGCTCCTGTAAATCAATCTTAATTAGGGCCTCCCTGATGGTGCAAGGGGTTGAGCGCTGCACTGTGGAACTTCCACAGCCACTGCAGTGCGAGTTTGATCCCCGGCCAGGGAGGGGACACGCATGGCCCAGCAGACCTCTCTCGCCTTGCCCACTGCCCCCCTCAGCAGTGTATTTCAATTGATCTGCCTGTTCTGCTCCCTGTTCTGTCTCTGGTGAACCTTCTCACCCTCCATCTCTGGCCTATACCCCAGTTCTTGTATACATACATAAATAAAATCTAAAAAAACAAAAACAAACTTTAAGTAACACTGAGAAAGAAATTAGATCTTAAGCCGCTAATGCTTTTGTAATATAAATTGAACCCCCGGAATTGTTCATTTGACCACATCAAGTTTTCTGTTTTTATTTTATTTTAGGTTTTCTGTTTTAAAGGGCCTTATCACTGTTAAGTATATTATAGAACATACGGTGCTTTTGATGTAGTTTCTATAGGAATAAATATTGAGAAGGCTATTTTGTTTGGGAATTAGGCTAATATGCTCCATAATAATATGGGCAGCCACATTTAGGGGATATAAAATATGACAGCCCAGACCACTGGAGCAATTCTCAGGAGAATAATGTTTGGTCTCACCAGCTGTGCTTGCAGCTTTCCTACAAGTACATTATCTTAATGACTTTGTTATTTGGGGAAAGAAAAGGATGTTTTTCACTTTCATCAATGAAATCTGTGCAGTATAAGGGAGGAGGTAGAAAAATTCCTCTAAAAGCAATTCAGTGAATGTTCCATTTAGTCAGTAACTCCTCAGCATGCTCTCAAGAATTCCTTTGGTAACAACCTCAATCTACCTTCCCTGCTATTTCAGATGTGTCTTAAAATAGCATGATTTCCCACAGTCCTATTGAAATTATTGTGCTTCTCCACTTAGTAAAATGTTTCTGCATTAGATTTCATTTAATTGCATTTTCATGTGTCTTTATTCTGTGCTTCAAATTCAATTTGGGAACACAGTTAACTAATACAGATCTTTCTGGGGATTTCATTTTGGGTAGCATTTGAATATGAGGGAAGGAAATAGATTTTTTTTCCCTCCTTGATGTTTTTCAAAAGCATTTCTAGATATTAATATAGAAATCAGAGAGCAAGAAGGCACAGAGGCCCACTCACCTGAATATACTTCAAACATGAGAACAAGAAAGGTTTGGGTAGTGGGTTAGTGGTATCTCACTCTCGGCACAGCTGCTTCGCTGTGATAAGAAAGGAGAGCTCAATTTTTGCTGACCTTGTATTCAACCTAAGTTTATTCTGAAAACTATTGGGGGAATAAAGGAAGAACTTCCTGTGAAATAAAGCTAATGTGGGCCTGTAAGGGTTGCAAAATGAAAAGCTGTGAGCATGACGCATACTTGTCAGGGGGACTCCAGTAGGATTTCCTGTGCTGGAAAGGAAGCTTATTGGAACATTCTAATTCATTCAGAAATGTGGAGACTAGTATGGCTGTAAAGAACTTGGTCTTGCAGTTCACTGAATCTAATCTATTATAATACAATCAGCTCCGCCTATCCCATTTCTAATTTATAAGAAAACTGTGCATAGTGTACTCATTCTAAAGAGTTCTAATGTCTTGAATGGGGACCATTTTCCCTTGACTACTTCATGTGTTCCCTTCTGATAGTTCAAAACGTAATCCTGCCAGATAAGATAGACGCTTCTGTGGGTAACTTAGTCTCTATTCCAATATGGGAAATTTCCTCAAACTTTAAATCATGCTGATTTTTAAGCTGAGTGTTTTACTAAGACTTTTGAGAGCTTTGCATTACATAAATATTATTGAACTGGAGTAGATGACAAGAAAACATCATTCACTATAGTATCATTTGAAATAACAATATAAATCAAAACTCAAATCAACAAATATGAACTAATAAATGAAACTTGATTTCATTTTAATTAATTTCTTTGTTGTCTTCATGTTCACCTTTGGTATATATTATTTGATTTTTTTTTAAGAAGAAAACCAATGTTTGGGCACAGATACTTTTTGGCAAAAGGAGTGGCAAGATTTAAGTTAGTTTTGCTTCAAATTCGATCAGTTATTTGGAGGAATCTTGATATATGTGTTTTCTTTTCTTTCCTCATAGACTACATGTCACTGGTTAAGTTTCAGTATTGTTTTGCCAATTTATTTAGGTCCAGCTGAGCTATCATAATTACATTAAAAATTATTGAAGAACAATATGTTAAAACTTCCTCAACTATGAAGTTTACTTTCTTAAAAATAGGACTAAGTTTGCTAAATAATAGTAATATTACCAGTTATGTTTGATTTGGTGTGTACACATGATTTATTAATCTCTATATTCTGTAAATCATAAGAATTGAAATAATCAGCTATGAAGTATCTCCATAAGTAATAAATTTAAGTTATTGTTGTTCCGCTATGTCAGATGTATATGTCATTAATAAATGTGAAGTCGGTGCCATGGAAGTGTTAGTGTAAAAGGACTTTCCCGAATCTTGATACTCTTCAGAGGGTTTTGTTTTGTTTTATTTTGGGTGTTGGGAAACGGATTGGAGAAAATATTTGTAATAAATAATGGTCCTATAATGTTATGGCAGATATAGCAAAAGACTCTCTGTTTCTTCCAGTGGACACTCCTCCCTCTTGTTTGAGACATAAATGATGCTGACAATAGTTCTGCTGCTGCAGTTACAAACTAAGCAATACTGCTTATCTCCACTGGCCTTTGTTTATTTTTTTTATTTTTTTTTAAAGATTTATTTATTTATGCATACAAGCACTGGGGTACAGACCAGAGATGTGGGTGGGGGGTGAGAGGATTCACCACAGAGAGCGGGGAGCAGAACAGGCAGATCAACAGAAGTACACTGCTGAGGGGAGCAGCGGGCAAGGCAGGAGAGGTCTGCCACGCCATGTGGGTCCCCTCCCTGGCCGGCAGCAGGGATTGAACTCTTGCTGCAGTGGCTGCGATTTGCTTCATAGTGTGTTGCTTAACCCACTGCGCCACCAGGGAGACCCGCCTTTGTTTATTTTTAACTCACAAGAAATTACAAGGAATAAATGAAATTACAAGGAAGAAGCTGTTATTTAAAATTTTGTGCTATCAAACTTCAGTAAAAAGTTATTTATACTAAAGGAGGCTGACAAGTAGTGGGAATGTGGCTGAGGTGAGGAAGCTACTTGATGATGTTTTAGAACAAATTCTCAACACGATTTTTGTGTACTTCTTTTTTTGAAGACAGTCATGACTTGCTGGTTTGGTTGTTGCTGCATGGTAATTGTTCAGTCATTTATTTGATAGACATTTTTAGAATACTCTGTACCAGTTAGTGTCCTGGGTGTTAAGAATTCATAGATGAATACAGTACAGGAAAGGTCCTTGTCTTGGAGAAATCTCATAGTTATTCAAAAACACTTCCTAATTGGGCTTTTTCTTATTTCTCCACAATAAAAGATGAGGAACTCTGGAACAAATAATTCTACAGTGGATACAGCCTTCAGGGGAAAAGAAAAAGGAAACATTCGTAGTCTAGTCCTACATTTAGCCATGCAAGTTTGTTTTCCCCAATTCTCTAAAATACATACTCTTCATGTTGCGTTTTCTTGTTGATCTGGCCATACGAGTCCGTCTGTTCACCTTTACTACAGTTTGCCTTTAGTAAAGCTTGATCCTCTTCTCCTCTGACCATCTGAATTGTCCTTGTGTTTTCAGGTTAATCGAAATCATGCTTGTCCATGCACAGCCCCATTGCTTTCTGGTTGTTCCTGCCCACACTGAAGGCCATGTTATACTGGACTGTCTATAGTTGACATTATATAGTTTGGCACTCAATCATGTATTGGTTTCTCAGTGGCTTTTTAGTCAAAGTGTCCCCCTACCCATCAGCACCACCACTGACATGATTTTCTAAATTCCTGGGAGCTATTCCTAACCCAGACTTGGATTCTAGCTGCTTTGGGAAGAAGAATCTGAGGGTGGCAAAAAAGCCTGAGTTTTAAAATGTAACTGGATTGTCATCATAAAATATAACCTATATGAGGAATATTCAATGCTAAGGATGTCAGGCAGATTATTTAAACCCTGTAATTTGCCAAAATTTAATTTAGCTTATTCTTAATGTGGTATGTTCCCTAAGACTGTTCTCCATAAAAATTTAAACTGGAGATTGGTGGTTTGAAAAGTGCCTTTTTTACAGATGAGTGGATTGGGAAGCTGTGGTACATATACACGATGGAATACTACTCAGCAATCAGAAATGAAAAACTAGACGCATTCATAGGAACATGGATGGATATGGAAGGGATTATGCTCAGTGAAGTAAGTCAGAAGGCAAAAGAAAAATGCCAGATGGTTCCTCCCTTAGGAGGAACATAAGGGAACCAAATGAGGATCAAGGAAAGGAATAAGAACAATAATAACAATAACAGCAATAAAGACACAAAAACCAAAAATGAGGAGACAAGGACAGACTGGGGACACTTGGTGGGGAGGGGAGGGAGAGGGTTGAGGGTTGAGGGAAGATGGGAGCACGAGGGACTGAGGTGATGGTGCACTGGTAAGATGGTGATGGGGAATACATGAGGATTACAATTGATGGCAAGTATATGTTAATTTTTTAAAAAATTTATATTAATAAAAAATTTTTTTAAAAAAGAAAAGTGCCTTTTTTGAAAATTAAGGTGTTTGAAAATCTTACAGAATTTTGAATCTCTTGGTCTGAAATAACTTCCCCTACTCCAAAGTCTCCAGAAAGCTAAATAAATGAGCTCATTTTCAAAGAACCATGGAAATGTCAAATAGCAGCAGCCACAACAGCAGCAGTAAACTTATATGGTGTATTTACTATGTAGCTAGGCACTATTCCAGGAAGAATGGGAGCCTCACAGTGTCTTTAGTAAGTAGATACTGTTATTATCCTTTTTTTACAGATGAGGAAACTGAGGTACAAAGAAGCCCTAGGCAGGCTGGTTGCAAATTCCCACACTCATTATGCTTTACTGCCTCTTTAGAGGGGCGGGAGGCAGCTGCTCAAAGACTGCTCTCCTGAAATGATCAACTAGATCTCGTTATAAAGTAACTAGGTTGATTTTCATGTGTGAAAATAGAACAGAGCCCGTATTTTCCTGTTCCTTAGATTGCATTTCACTTGGTTCTAAACTTGGAAACAAAATGAGGGCTGCAGGAAGAGGCCTGCACAAATGTAATTGCTTAAAATTAGTTTGTGTGCTTATTATTATTTTTATTAACCCCTTACTGCTTTTGCCGCATTTGCTCATGTCCAAGGATCATGGCGACTTCAATCTTCCTAGCCCAAAGTAATCTCTCCTCTCAGTGGGTTTTGTCTGTACTTCTCATTTGGTTATTCCATCGTATACAGTCCTAATTTGATTATGAACATTTTAGGAAGCGCAGTCCTTTATTTCTCATATACATATATTGTATGATCTAATAAAACATTTCAGAACGGCATTTTTTATAAAGCAAGTTTTTTAATGTGTTTAATGAGACTTAGAGGGTATGAAACTTTTTTTCTGACATACTAAAAAAAGAGAAAATAGTATAATAAATCTCCATTCACCCATATCTAATTTAATCAACTCTTAATTTTTTAATTATAAAATATACATAGTAAAGATACACACACACATACATTTATGCAAAAAAAGAGCCTGAGATGTAAGATTAGCTGGCTGTTACCAAGGAATATAACCCATATGAGGAATACTAGTTCAGCTCTAAGTTAAGACTGTCGGAATTATTTAATATGTATATTTGTATACTGACATGTTTATGTGTATACACATAATATTGAATAGGTACATATATATTTAAAAGACTAACAATGAAAAATTAAACTCAATGTTATAGTCAGCTGGCTTAAGAAATAAATGTTATTAATACTCCTAAAGCCCTGGGAATATAATCTTTTCTCTTCCCCCTCCTATGAAGGATAACTTCTACCCTGAATTTTGTGACTAAAATTGCCACAACTATTTGTATGACACCGCTTGCCTTCTTTTCTCTTTTGGAAATATATTTTAGCTGGACCTATGTCTTCTAAAGATTATCCCCGAAGTTCCCTTGCACTTATATCTGATCTTGTGACTAAGTTCTGAGCGCTGTGAACAGAAACAGTAGGTGCAAATTCTGTGTGGTGTCCTTAGAAGGATTGTGTGCTCTCACTCTCTCCATTGTATTGGTTAGAATGTGGCCATGACGGCAGGTATGAAGCAGGGTCTTGGAAACTATGAGAGAGAAGCCAGATAGGTGTTGAGGATAGAAAGTAAAAACATCAAGGAAGTACCCAGAGTAAGCTGTCATGACATTTCCTTGATCATTTGGCTTCTACTAATGCTGTGTAAGTTGCACTTATAATATGTCATTTTTAAAAAGATTTAGCAAAAAAAATTATTTTTTTAAATAAGATTTTATTCTAGATAAATATTATAGTCCCATCCATCATCCAAAAGGTATTAAGGTATGGAGTAAAAAGTTTCTCTTTAACTCTTGCTACCTGCTACTCTTCCTTTAAAGCAAGTAATTCCACTAGTTTCTTTTACATTGTCAACCTTAATCAAAAAGCAATCAGTTATTTCACCAGCAAAATAGCTTTATTTGAAAACAGTAGGACAAAATGGCAAATTGGAAAGTGAAGTCTCACGGTAAGGTACAAGATCACTTTTCTAGAACTAAACATAGCTCCCCCTCAGCTATCCTTTGGCGAGGGCCTCCAAAGCAAAGAGGACTCGTTCTTCCTTCCTCTGTGGCAGGGAAGCAGCTTCCTGTTGGAGAGGGAGGCTCTGTTGGGTCCTGCACTTTGCTGATTGCACATGTGTGGGAATTCTCTTCTTGCCTCTGGCCTCGTTTCAACAGGACTTTTCTGCATTAAAATTTTCACAGCATCCTCCCAGGGAAATTTATATCTCAGTATGTATTTTAAGTATAATTAATTAGATTGTACAAGTTAGGAAATAGCTATAATTTCTAATCAGGAAATATCTGTGAATCCCAGTTTGGGGCATATATATATATGAATCCCAGTTTGGGGCATATATATATATATGGGTTTTACCATAAGTGGCAATTTGGATATTATTAATATCTCATCAAAATTTTACCAGAAAGAATTCTGAAGCATATTCCATTCAGTTAATAGACAAAAACAGAAAACCCCAACAACTTAAGTATCATGATCATAATCAGCAAAGTCTGGGCACAGGAAGAGGTAGTAGTGTCTCATATGCCCAAGTTACCTAATCACTAAGCTGTCATTTCTTCACGTTTCTTAAGAGATCAATTATCAGAGCCCAGCAAAGTCCAGCACAATAATATCGGTAGTCCAGCTATCTTAGTAAAGCACCCTCTTTTTTGAAAAAGTCAGGTGTACACACCAGAGTTCATGTAATTTATATACTGGGGAGTCTAAAAGTCCTCTCAAAACCTCAACCCCCAGCTTTGATCTACACATGTCTCTGAGCAAGCACGTTTAATAAGTCATAGAATGGAAGAGTCGGTAGCTGCAAAAGGAAAAAGGGTGTTTGCCTTAAGCTAGCCCTCAGACAGGAATGAGAACAGCAGACAGATGACAACACAGGAAGAACTTAAGCCACAACAGCCCAGGCCATTTGAAACAGGGACAGATCCTCCCACATACCTCAAAGCCTTTTTGCTGTGTGGGACCTATAGCACAACAGAGTACAATACTGTGTTTACAGAGATGGGCCTGAGTCATCAAGATAATATGTCCAGTGCGTCGTGTTTTAAAAAGTTGGAATCAGTCAAATCCTTGGAGAAATGAAATTTTGAAATGATAGGAAAACTGACAGAGTCAACTAAACCAAAAGTAACTTCCACATACAGAAAAAAAGTAAAAGAAGGGAAACAACAAACTGGAAAAACTAGCTTTACTACTTATAGTAAGCAAAGGGTTAATACTATAACACAGACAGGAGTCCAGGTTTTACAAGGAGAAGGGAGATTTCCTACAGCTATGTTAAAAAGAAAAAGGAAAAAACCCCATACAATGATAATACAGCAACAGATTACTTATAAACATATGTATTTTAACTTTTTTAAAATAATAAATGTTTACGAAGAGAAACAAAAATGTGTAACAAAAGGCATAGGACTTTTTATGAGCCATTCTAGAAAGATTGTCAACAAAATGTATATGAGACATTTTTTATTTTTTGTTTTGTTTGTTCGTATATGCAGGTAGGGTACAAATATTTAGGACCCCGGAACTTTACCAACACTATTTTATACCCTTGTGAGAATTTTATCTAGTGAACACATAGGAATCTGGGAGGGTCTTCTCAGAGGTTCTAGATTTCCATGAAAATTGTAAATACTTGAAAAGTTTCTTCTGTGGTGTTAAAAAGACATATGTTGGATTATGTGATGATGACCTCCTGACAGATTCTTGCTTCATATTTACTTTTGAATTTAAAAAGCTTTAAATCAGGAATAATTTTTATATCATAAAATTAATCCATCATAAATATACATCTCAGTGATTTTAGTAAAATCACAGAATTCCGCGGCCATTTCTGCAGTCTAGGTTCAAAAATTTCCATCACCCTAAAAAAGTTGTTCCTTCTTGTATTGTGTAGTTTAGCACTATCTCATCCCCAACTCTAGGTACCCTTTGACCTGCTGTCTGTCTCTGCAAGTTTGCCTTTTCTAGACATTGCATATAAATGGAATCAAAGAATATGAAGTATTTTTCATCAAACTTCTTTCACTGAGCCTAGTGTATTTGAAGACCATCACCCTGTAGCATGGTCCACATTTCTTTCTCTTGCACTATTCCATTGTATGGAATCATTGTATCTTACATTTTGTTTCTCCATTTATCCACTGATAGTCGTTGGATTGTCTCCAGTCACATTTCCTTTTATGTTTACAGATAGATGAAAATAATGGGCTAAATTTATGATATAGGATTTCTCAATGTGAATTTTTTCTAAGACTCTAAGTACACTATTGGATGTGTCTTTGAAAGAATCTTTAAACCAATTTCTTTTTCTTTTTTACTATTTGCTCATAATTGCTTATAATAATGTGTGTTAGTCATGGGTTTTCCATAGACACAGAACCAATAGGATGTATTTTGGCAAGTTCAAAATCTGTGAAGTGAGCCAGCATACTGGAAAATCAGACAGGAATTCATGCTGCAGTCTAAAGGCAGAATTTCTGTTTCTTTCTGGGAAACCCTAGTTTTTGCCCTTATGACCTTTCAAATGATTTGGGCTCACCCACAATATGAAGGGCACTCTCATCATGGAGGGTAACCATAGTTACAAAATACCTTCACAGCAACGCCTAGATGCTGTTTGATTAAATTACTGGGTGCTGTAACCTATCCAAGTTGCCACATAAAACTAAGCTTCGTAGTCTTAACTTCTGTAGGAATGGGTTTGTGTCTTCTTTTTACCTTATGCCAAGTGCAGTGCTGCATAATCAATAGATATATGATAAGTATTTGATTGAAAGATTGAATGACATGAACAAAGTTAAATCCAAAATCCAACCTGAAGACTTGAGAGTTGTAATTTAAGCAAGATTATTGTTATTTAGCAGGTGTTACTTAGCAAGGTATTACTTATTTGTACTGTCAGATATTATTAACAGGAAGTTGTTTTCCCAAACTCTGGCAGCCCAGTTATCTCACTAAATATGTCTGTGCCTTCTTCTGTCCTAGCTTTAGTCCTACCTCTAGGTCACCGATATAGAAGACAAACAAACAATCCCTTTTCTTTAGTTGATGATCCTTCTAACGTCTTGACTTTTGAATAAATTTAGCACTTGACAGAGCGATGCACAATTCTTTCCCCCTCTTCCACATCTTGAACTTGCAAGAATTAAGTTGACCTGCCTGTATTCTTCCTCTACAGGTCCAGTAATACTGTTTCGAAACATATTGAAGTCTTGTCTACTGTTTAAAAACTACACAGAATCTGACAGGAATTTTTTGGATAATTTCCATAGCACACAGTAGCCAATCAGAATTAAGAGTTTAAAAGCATAATGAGAAGCTTAGAAGAGCTAAGAAGGATTTCTCTATAGATTTCAGCAGGAGCATAGACCTGCCAACACTTCCATTTTGGAGTTACAGTCTCAAGAACAGTGAGACAATAATTTTCAATTGTTTTAAACAAACCCAAAAACATAATTAAAAAAATATATAGAGGATGGAAAGGTTGGTTATGGTTATAGATCCCATAATAATATTTTCTTCTGTGCTTTTCATATTCTCTCTCCAATATAATTTTTTTAACCTATATAGGACAGTACTTGTTCTAATTTTCTCAATTCAGCCTTTTTGGTGGATGGGAACAGGACATGGTCAGCCCAGCCTGGTCTTAAAGGGGCTTCTGCTAGCGATAAAGAGATACTGATTGTCCTGATAACTACAGGGTAAAGATATGGACATGTAAAGATATGGACACGTAAAGAGAACTGAGGAGGAAGAAATAGGTTTCAGAAACAATACACTTCACCATAAATTGCAGTATTTTTAAAAAGGTTGACTACTTAACCTAAGATACTAAAATACTGAATGCACGTGCAAAGTGCCCTTAGCATCTTCAGAACTGGGTTTTAGCATTTTGGAATTTGTAACATAATTGAAGTCTTGTATATTATCTCTGGATTTCTTCAGGTTTTGACTGGTCTCCCAGCAAAATATCTATGGCAACCTTGGTTCTGTCTTCGGAATTTGTGCTGATATTGGGGAGCCTCTGTACCCACCCATGGAGTGGGGGTGTTTTGTCTAGACAGTGTGCCCTGAGCTGATCTCCCTGAAAAGACTTCAGTAGATTTGACTGCTGCTGGCTCCAAAACTGCTAAATTAAGATAAATTCTTACATTCCTGACCCAAAACGACTCCCTTCCCTAGCTGAGCCTCAGTGTGAAGCGGCCCCACATTGCTTATTCTGCAGTCCCCAGTTGTTGTCAAACTCCAGTGAACTCTCCACAGCCATCTCAGACTCTGAAATATTTAAGTATAGCCCTGATTACTTTACATTTCTAAGAGGTGCTAAATGTTTTAAATAAAGTCTGCCTAAACAGTCTTGTCTCATTCCGGCTTCCTTTCACAGAGGAAGTATCTTTCAATAACCCAAAACTACTGGCTTCTAATTTTAGGGATTACTAAGGTAGGATCAGGACGGAAAATAAGCTCTTCTCTATTGATTTTCCTTAGTCATTTTGTTCCAGAGGCCTATAATTAGCTTTATTTTCTCCACCTGTAATAAATGTTTAGGTTTACAATGATGTTGGAGAAATAGTGTGGGACGTAGAGTTAGAATTTAAAGAGCACACTTGCTTCTACTTTTGTCTATTTATATAAATGACACTGGGGATGGGAAGAGGAGAGGGATATTATGTGTTCTTCCATCTCCATTTCCTCTGATTTTTAATGATACACTTACTGTTCACCTACAGTTTTTCAGGCACTGTTAGGAGTTCTTTACTTGTTAACTTGTTTGATACCTCTGTGACTATCCCTACGTCAGTGTTGAGGAAACTGGAAGGGTTCGATAAAATTCAGCCTAGGCAGAGCCTTCTCTCTACTTCTATGTTAGTCTACAGGAGAGGTAGAAAATAAGAAATAAACAGACTAAAAAAATAAAAAGATAGGAGAATATAAACCTTACCCCTCTGTGTCTGCAAACTCTAGATCTGACATGCTGAGACTTTTTCTCCAGCATTTTAGAGAAACTAATCCAGCCCTGCAGACCTGTGATGAGGGTCCATTATCTGCAATACTAGCTTTAAAGAAAGAGGAAATCATATAAATATAAAGATGGTTTTTAATGAGCCCCAAATTAATTGCATTTATGACTATCCCTGGACATGTCTTTGTAATGACATCTTCAGTGCCTCGTCAGGGAATCAGCTGCCTTCTTTTTCAGTCTCCTTTGTGAAATTTTACCATCTGGAGACCTAGTCAACTATAGGGCTCATGTTCCAGTTTTTAAGACCCTCTCACTGGTCTTTGTCATCCCTCATTACTCATTTATGTAAAACTTCTTGCTCTCCCCACTCTTTAGTTACCCCTACACAGAGTTCCTTTAACCCCTCTGTACATCTTTCTGGTGAATCCTACTCCATTTGTAAAAGGTAGTTCAAGGGCTACTACGTCTTCCATGGTTTTTCCTTAAATTAGCCTTATCCCTGTCCCCATAAACGGATCACTTCCTCCTATGTGATAATTTATATGCCTTTATTTAGCACCTTTAATAACTTTAATGCAATGCTTGTCCTTAGACTGAGATGTATGTTTTACTCCTCTATGAAATAAACACCTAAATTGGATGCAAATGTTTAGAATGTCAAATTCTAGCTTTTAACAGGATTTTACAGAAGTATCAGTGAAGAATTCATCTTTTCTTTTAAAAAAGGGGGATTTATTTATTTATGCATACAAGAACTGGGATACAGGCGGGGGGGGGGGGTGGGGGGTGGTGGTGGTGAGAGGAGTCACCAGAATCAGAGTGGGGAACAGAACAGGCAAATGGACTGAAATACATTGCTGAGGGGAACAGCGGGCGAGGCAGGAGAGGTCTGCTGAGCCATGTAGGTCAGCTCCCTGGCCGGGGATCGAACTCGTGCTACAGTGACTGCAGATGCTTCATAGTGCAGAGCTTAACCCCTTACACCACTGGGGAGGCTCCAAGCATTCATCTTTTTAAAAAACTTTTCCTTCACCATAGATAATTGAGAAGTTCAACTTCCATTTTTTCTTGCCTGTCCCTGTGCTAGATTGTCAGCACCTTGAGGGCAAGTTCATCTTTGTATAAAGACTACTTTTGAGTCAACAATAATGAATTTGATATCCACAACAAGGAAACTGCAACTCTCTTAAAACTGTTTTTTTATCAGACATTTGCTTCTCCTTTTCTGACCACTTGACCCTTTTTTGAAGACCAAATCATATATTTTATGCTTAAGTCATCATATTTCAATCATACTGTAATTATCCATTTATGTTTCTGTTTTTACCCCTGAATCCTTAAATGTGATAAGACTAGTTTTCTAGTCACTTTTGCAACCCAAATACCAACCATAATGCTTGTACAAAACAAATGTTCACTAAGCATTGTCGATTAAATGAACAAATAAATGGATTCTGGCTGTTTAGCCATTCCTTTTCTGTTCAGTGATTTCAGTTGATTCATTAACTGGTAGGTCTACAGATTCCTAACAATTTAACCCTACATGTTAAGGAAATATTTAAACAGGCCCAGAAGAATTAGTTTCTATCATTGAACTTTTTAAGGACTCTACTATAATTAATGGTGTTAAAATGAATAGCTTAATTTTAGGTGCACTATTTTTTCCTACATGAACAAAATGAGGTTTGTCTTCTTTTATTTATTACTTGTACTAATAAAAGATCTTTGTATCATGTTGCTACCAATTCACATAATTGTAATCCTGCCACACAAGCAGTCCTCCCTTCAAAGATACGAATTTTGCTCCTCATCCCTGAGCTATTCCTTTTTTCAAAAATATGGGAACTAAAGGAAACCACTGCATGTTTCTAAGAACCTTTTGCTATGATCCATTGACTATATATGTGACTTTTTCTTCAAGGTCTTTCCCTATTCTGCAGATCTGCCTAATTAGGACTTTGAAACACTCTGAAGGATCTATTTTCTAATTTACATTTGAATTCTAGATTTCAACAAAGCCTGTAACCTTACTCTGAGGGTGCTAAAATTGTTTTTTGAATGTTGCCTTTTAGCTTTCCCCAGTTACTGGGTCGTCAATTCTTAGATTTTGTTTTAGTCTACTTAGCCTTTCAAGTTTTTTTTTTTCTATTATATGTTTGTAAAAAATAGTCAGCATGAAATAATTGAGATGTTTGATATGTAACTAATAATGTGAAGTAATTAAAATATATTTACATTAACTTAGTCAAATGGGGGAAATAGAAAAGTTGTATCTATTTTAAAATTCATCTTGAGCTATTCCAAGTCAAGAACTTGTTAAATAAATAACACTGAAGAATCCAACAAGCTGGTGCTTTTATTGTCAATGCTCAGTTTCTACCAGTGCATATTAGTTTGTATTTTTGAAAAAGAGGAATAGGCAGGATGAACTACCATATGAATAACTTACTTTTAAGGATCAAGAAAAATAAAAATATAAATAGTATTCCTAATGGACTACCAAATGCAATAATCGAAATGAAATCATTTCCAGAAGAACCAAAAGAATGGGGTATTCTGTTTATATAAAATATAATGTGGTTAAAAAGTTGTATTCATAGAGAAATAAACTGTGTGTGAGGGGAAAACAGCTAGTAAAGAAGGAAGAGGAAGAATGAAAGCAGCGATCCACATTTTGAAGATTTTTAGCCAGTGACATGGAGTGATCATAGCAACCATCTCCAAGGAGACCTGTGGAAATGTAAAAAACGCTGAGGTCACACAGGCACCCAGAGAAATTCCATATTGAGTAACATCTTCTAGATGTATCTTTTGCTCTTCATCTTCATTGCAGCCAGCCTTTTAAACAGCATTTATTGTTAGGATAAAGGAAAAGCAAATGTGATTTGCCCAGAAGAGAAAAAGTAACTCTCAGAACAGAAACTCTGCTCCAAACATTGTGAGTACCCTTTGACTAAACTTCAAAAGCTATTCAGAAACTTGGATATTAATGAACTGAGAAGTCCCAAGGATTAAATGCAAGCCTTGGTCATAGGTGGTAGTGATGGTGATTGTTTCATTGAAAAAAATTCAAGTTCAAATTCTGGGGCTGGAAGCAAAGTTCTGGGGAAGAATTCTCTTAAAAGTCCTTCAGTGGTAATCAAGTAGCTTGACACTGGTGCAGCCAGTGTCCCTTTTCTAATCCTTCCAGCCAGCTTTTCTGCAAGGGCATTGTTTCGGTGGATGGTGAGAAATGATGTGCTATTGTGCACTCGGAGTCATCATTTGCTTATTAGTTCATTCAGTCAGTAAACATTTATTGTTTGTCTGCAGCTGCTCAGCCATCTCTCCACTGGCTACTGGGAGAGCAAATGTCCCCTGTGATCTCAAGATGTTTAAACACTAATGGGAAGATGGACCCTGTAAGGTAAAAATGAGAGCAGTAATTAAATAATAGAGGACACACGTACAGAGTGTTATGAGCATAGAAGGACCAGAGGGAGATGACAGGGAGACATCTGAGTCAGGATGAAATAAATCCCAAGAGGAAGTTGTGGCTGTTTTGAAAGCCAAGAAAGTGGAGGGGGTGGAAGGTAGGATAAGGTACCCTGGATGATATAAAAGTCATGGGATACGACAGGTCTGGGAGTTGAGTGCAGGCCAATAGACTTAATGAGAAGTAGTTAGGGTGTGTGGGAAGTGACAAAAATTGAGTACCCTTTCCTCAGCTTCTCCACCCCTCCTACATATCCTCCTTTATTTCTACTTGGTTAATTTTGGAGAAATAGCAGCTGGGATTGGAGAAGGGAGTACCATTCATGATTAAAACCAGGCCAAGCTGTTTGGAGCCATTGACACTTACTCTTAGAGACCATTTGGGATTTCAGCTCTGGTTTCATCTGATTCTGCCAGGTCAGTTTGTATATAGAGACTATGTGTTCAGTTTCAGGGATCTCACAGGATTTTATCAGATTACAAACTTTATTTAACATTCCCATGGTATATTTATGTAAATTAAATGACTAAATAAGTATAAAACACTTAGAATAAATATTGCCTGGTACATAATAAATACTATGTAACAGTCACTATTGTTGTTGTTATTAGTCACTATCATCATCATCATCATTATAATCTGGAATTCTCCCAAGTCTTTGGAATCCCTGGCATGTTATCCATATCTGTAGCCTGAACAGAGCTGGGGTTAGAGCTTCTAAAATGACTTGTAGCTCTCTAACAGGATGTAGCCTTTCTAGAGGGAGGGATGCCCTGGGTTGTTGGCTGCAGTCCCGATGAAAAACATGGGTCCCTTCACTGAAAGGTTCACCTTTACTCCGAGTGGTTTGGGTATACTGTGGGCCAATAGTCCTGTGGAGTTTGGACCTTTTGAGGTAGAGGTTTTGTGATAGTAATTTTGAGAAGGAACTACATGAATTATAACTAAGTCTGCTTTCTGGAATTCTTGTACACACTGATGTTCCAAGCTAGTTGTTTGAGGAATTATGAGATGATGCGTCTATGTTGTTTTGCATAGAGAAAACCCTCAAAAAGTGGCAGGTACTATTTTTGCTTTTCTCATTTGGTTACTCTCCTAAGCTGGTGGCTACAGCAGATGTAAGATTATATTGTGCCATCTTCACTGGAGGTTTGGTGGTTACAAGATTTTCCTAGCTCATCTCTTTAGTCTGGCAAGACTGCAGAAATAACTATAGGATTCCAAATCTGTCCATGTTTTAAAATTGGGTGTGGAGGAAACTGGTCATAGAAAAACTGCCCAAAGAATTGAAATTGTTCACAGCAGTGGAGAAAGGGTATCTTTTTTATGGGGAAATTATGTTGTTATTACACGTTAATAATTTTGTGCTAGATGGAATTTAATCCTTTAATCATTACATCTGCTTCATTACTCCATAACATATATGAGAAAGCTGAGACGCAGTAAAGTAAATCACTCAGGGTCACCCAGCTCAGGAGACTGGCTGGAGTCGGAATGTCTTGCTCCAGAGTCTAAACCTTTTATGCTCTAGGGCTGTACTTTTGTTATCTAGGCCACTTGTTCATCCATTTATTCCATAAATATTTCTTGTGTACTCTAGGTACTCTTCAAAGCCCTAGGGATAACATGTTGGACAAGAATGTCAGAGATTCCAGTTACAGGGTTTACATTCTAGTGGGAGAGACTTTAAAATAAACAAGAAAGTATATTGTTATATATGTATATTCACATATATACTTTTGGAAGTGATGTGTCCTATGAAGAAAAACGTAAATACAAAGAAAGAGGTGTAGTACCAATTTCATATAGCCATGCAAAGGGTAACTTAAAAAGTAACTTAAAAGTTAGCTGAAACAGTAACTTCCTTGCTCTTGTTTCAGCCAATTCTTTGATGCTAACTTTTTATAATTAAAATGTCTTTGGTTTAAGACAGGCATATGTCAGCATACTTTATTCTCATCACCAAATCTAGATTCCATAAATTGTATTTTATTGGGTTGTTGGGAAAGTCATGATGTACTTTTTCTATGTTTTCTAAAATGCATCATGACTTTTTTGACAACCCAATAATTTATATTACCTGACATTTAATATGTACATGCTAACTTGTTTGTAAGTTATGAAGCATAAAAACAAAACACCAAGAGTCTATCATTTAATTAAAGAACTGAGTATACCAGTTCTGTTTCATCTTCCTGTCCTCTGTCTCATCCCATTTACCTGCCTATCTTTTGACGCAAACACTTGTTAAATTTTCTCTAGCCTTTTATTTAAAAAAAAAAGTTCTTGTCACTTTTGGACATATCCTAAGTACTATATTGTTGAATTTTTATTTGTTTGTTTTGCCTTGTAAAAATAATATCATTGTTCCACATCGTTGCATGTAACTATAGTTCATTGGTTTTAACAGCCAAATTATGGTCTGTTGGGTGAATGTGCAAAATCAATAGATTCATTGCCTTTTGGTTGATATTTGGATTGTTTCCAAGCTTTTACTAAACATTGTTGTGTATGCCTCTTGCTGCACCTATGCAGGGGTTTCTCCATGACATTCCTGGGTCAGTGTTCAACTTCATACATTACTAACATCTTGTTTTCCAAATGGGTGGTACCATTCCCATACAGCAGTGATTAGAGTTCCAGTTGATCTACTGGTGTTATGAGCCATCTTAATTTTTGCCAGTCTAGTAGGTATGAGATATATTACATTATGGCTTTTCATTAGCATTTCCCTAATAAGAGGTATTGAGCCTCTGAGGAGATGGTTTTTGAGTAGAAACCTGAATGAAATAAAGGAGCAAACTATGTAAAATTGTGGTGGCAGAGACTGTCTAGAGCTGCCTAAGGAGTAGCAGGAGAGTGGCTGTGACAAGAGAGAAGTGACCAGGGGAGATAAGGAGGGAAGCAAGGCAGGGCCTATGTCTCCTAGGGTCTCCTAGAAGCCACATAAACATGAAATACTTGATTCTAAGAGTCATGGGAGGACATAGGAAGGCTGTTAGAAGGGAGGAACATGATTTGATTGATCCTTTTAAAAGACCTCTTGGGCTTCTGTGTGAATAGACTAAGAGGCAATGAGAACAGGAGTACAGAGATAAGTCAGAGGTATGTAGAAGTTACAGCAGAGTTCTGGCTTTCACCAGAGTGTTGGTGGAGAAGATGCTGAGAAGTTGGATTCAGAACATATTTGAAGGTTAGTCTGGTAAGACAGATTGGTGGTTTGGATGGAGGTGCTAAACTCTTTCTTAGGAAGAGGAGTTAAGGATATGTTTCTAAAAGTGAATGACAGAGAATGTAATTCCATTGGCTGAAGTGGGAAGGACACTGGGGAGAAAAGCAGCAAGAGTTTTTAATATGGAGAATATGTATTTGTTATATATATATAGCTTCCCATTTCATGTGTCATCTGTTGATGTACAGAACTGAAGAAGGGCTCTTTCATTCTACATTTCTATCTCTTCTCTATCTCAGTAACTGATGTTCCATCCATCTAGTTGGACAAGATAGAAATTTGGGAGTCATCTTTGACATTGCCCTCTACCTTATGACCATTAACACTCCACTGCATAGGCTGTCAGCTTTACCTCTGGAATATTCCTGGAATCTGTTTCGGTTCTCTGCATACCCATCATCACACCATAGTCCCAGCTACCGTCAAGGACACCTTGAGTGCTGCCATCGTGTTTTAATTGCATTTGTTCTGGCCTTCCTTCAGTCCATTGTCTGCTCTGCAACCAAGTTGCTCACTTTGAACTCCCAAGTTCAAAACCCTTCATAGGCTATTTAAACTGTTTTTAGTGTAAGTGCTTTATATGACCAAAGGTCATGGAGGAACAGGGTCATATCTCCGTCTCATCTTTGATTGTTCCCTTCTCCTCTGGGCATCTGTTGGTTCTTTTAAGGCACCAGTTCCTTCCCCTTTCTGAGCCTTTGCACAGGTTGTTCTTGGAGTACTAACTCCTCTCACCCTATGTAATGTCACCCTTCAGACTTTAGGTCAAATAATATTTCTTGGAGAAACCATATGCACTACCTTCTTACCACTACCTGCTACCACTAGCTTAGATTTCCTGGTTACATGTTTTTAAAGAATATAATGTCTTGCTTTTCCTTCATATCACAGTATGTATTTATATATTTGCCTACCGATTGATATCCCTTTCCCTAGATGTAAACTCTACAAGGCCCATAAGACTCTTTTGTATACCATTGTATCTTCAGAATCTAACCTAGTGCCTGATATGTAGAAAACATTTAATGAACATTTGTTGAATGAATCAATGAAATGAATGAAAAGGAGAAGCATTGCTCAATGTCTGGATTGATTTGATTTTTTTTTCTAAGAAAAATACTTTTTTTTTTTAGAAAATGTATAATACTTTTTATTTTTATTATGAAAATAACTTTTATGTTTAAAACTCAAACTTGCTTGAAAATATCCTAGTTTTATTGTGGGCTTCTTCACAATTCCACATTCACTGTTTACTGTGGATGAAATCAAGAATCTGTTATGTCTAATTAAGAAATTTGATTTCTAATATAATTGACTATAAGGAATTTGAATATGAATTTCAACTCAACTGAGAATATTGTGTTCCTCATTCCAGGTGACCTGATATAAAGGAGGATAGTAGTAAACAATAAGTGTTTTGACAGCATGTGCAAACTACAAAATATTTTTGCATTAGTGGTGCCTTGGAGGAGCTCTTTAGAGAGTGATGTTCTTTTACCAGTAAAACCTTTCAAATAATCTTCATTAGCCATATGAGTAATATCTTAGTTCTTTTTCAAGGTAGACAGAGTTTCCACGTCTCTTCCCTAACCTACTTTTCCAGCATCAGCTCTCACCACTTCTCACATTATTCTTCACATTCCAGCAACACCAAAGTGTTTTCAGTTGCCCCAAGTTGGGTGAAGTCTCCTCCCACTCCATTCCCCCCCCGCCCCCCACCTCATGCTCCTGAACACTCAAGGTGAATGTTGTCCGGTAGACATCAGTTCACTTGTCTCTCTCAATGAACTGTGAGCTCTTTGAGGGAAGAAACAATGCCACTGATTTTTGTATTTCATCCCCAGTGGTAGAGTAGAACATTATTCAATATTTGATGAGTGAATGAACAAACCTGTAGTCATAGAAGAAGGTCTGGTTGATTACTAAAAGAGAACACACACACCCCAGACTTGCCACTTGATCAGTACTTTACTGAAGACACATGTGGTAATCAAGAACTTCCTCTGTATTCTGTTTGTATCTGCTCCTGTCATTTATTTCATTGAGTCGTAATCTTTGCTTTGGTCTGTCAAACTAGACTTCAGTGAATTCCTGTTGAGAAAACAAAAGAACCAGGGTAGCCCATGGGGTAACTGAATAATAGTTTTGATGGTATCTGCTCTAGGACATCTGCACTCTGTTTGCTACTACCCTTCCTTAAGCCTCACTAGTGGCGCAAGGGAGAAGAATCTTGTCACCTTGCCTCTGTAAGACTTACCTGCTTAAGTCTGAAATCATGTGTTGACCAATCCATAAACTGAAGTGCCAGTTCTAACACAAAGGGGTAAACATTATGAATATTTTGTGATTTTCAATCCATCTTTTATGTGTGCTCATATGTATTTTCCTAAAATAGTATTAGATTGTGTTGCTTTTTTGGGTAACATACCATTTTCTCTTTATGTATAGCTATATTTATAGATCGAGATATATACTTTATCCATGTTACTATATAATTTATACATGCAACATGATTTTATAAAGGCTTGTAAATATTTTGTTCGTACTTAAAATTTTTAATTTGTCACTTTTTAATTTAATGAGTTGTTAGGATAAGGAAATAGTTCTCTCTTAATATTTTTTTTATTAAAATATTTAAAAATTTACATATACTTGCCATTAATTGTAATCCCCATGTATTCCCCATCACCATCTCACCAGTGCACCATCACCT
>JAGFMF010011752.1:4149984-4246323 GCA_019455555.1 Galemys pyrenaicus
CTATCCCCAGAATTCCAAGGGCCTTCATCATAAATGGATGCTGAACTTTGTCGAAAGCTTTCTCAGCATCTATTGATATAATCATGTGGTTTTTTTTCTCTTAATATTTTTAAACAGTCACAGCAAAGAAATTTCATACGCTTTTATATAAAGGACAGAAAAACTTGAGTTTATAGCTACTTGGGTACATAATTAAGATGGTATTTAATAGCTAGCCTCATTCTGTCTTTCTAATCAAAATCCTCTTCCTCCAGATGCCCATTTTAAAATTCCTTTGTTGCATAATATAATCAAGATAATTTTCTTCTTTATTAGACTTAGTAAGACATTTTGAGTTTTTTTATTTTTGTGTGAAGAATATACAAGATGGCTGTCAAAATTGTTAATTTGTGGAGTAAGTTACTTGAGAAAGACTATGGTCAGTGCTATATACTCTTGAACATCTAAACTAAGGGGCACTGTGGACACTCTAGCCACTCAAAACATTTTTTATACAATTTGATATCAACCATTGATATTTGATATGACAAAAATGAGTAAGAGCAGTATAAAACCTGTCTTCACATTTTTGTTGCCATATTAATTTTACTTTTGAGGCTTTTTCCATTATTTAAATTCTTCTGATTAAACCTCAGAGAAAGTGAATGTCATCCCTTTTGGTCTGTGTTGTAGATCAATTGGGTTTCTGTAACACACCACCCACCCAACCCAGTGCTACATTTGATCAAGATCAGTCACAAATCCTCTGTTAACTTTTCTTAATTATGCTTTGTTCCCTGACTGCATAATTCAGTGGCTCCTCTAACTTAGATGTCACATGAACAATTTTTTGGATGTCAGGGTTTATTAAAATACCAATAACTGATATATTGTTGATTTTCAAAAATAATACTTGCATTCATTCTGATAAGAGGAGAGTACAAGACTAAACAAATTAATCCTTAATGACCTTTTCTGCTTCAATGACTAGGAGCTTCCTTGACTTTATTCATTGTCCACTGCCACCTCTAACTGATGATCGAAGAAAGAACAGTTTAGGGAACTCCCAGAGAGCATACTCTCCAGGGTTATTGGGTTGCTTTATGACTTGTTCCTTGAGAACCAGCTTGTTTGAGGATGTGACTGTGTGGATGTCTCCAAGCACTTCTAACCTTTAGGCACTAGAAAGTAATAAATATTTGCCAAATGAATGATTACAATAAGGAATGAATTATTTTAAAACTTTGTTTTAAAAAAGTGAAATCGGGGTCTTTCTGTTGGCGCAACGGGTTAAAGCACAATACTATGAAGCTATCTGCAGCCGCTGCAGTTCATCCCTGGCCAGGGAGGTGACCCACATGACATGGCAGCCCTCTCCTGTCTCACAGGCTGCTCCCCTCAGCAGTGTATCAGTCAATCTGCGTGTTCTGCTCCCCACTCTGTCTCTGATGAATCCTCTCACCCCCCTCATCTCTGGCCTCTATCCCAGTTCTATATGCATAAGTAAATAAATCTTAAAAAAAAAAGTGAAATCACAACTTGAGCAAAGCCATGCCATTTCACTGAAGGCTATTTGTAGCTCTTAAGTGGCATCATTTTTGCATAATTCAGGAAGGGTGACTGTCACAGTACTTAATGTTATCCTCTGTGTCCATAATGCTTAAAAGAACAGATGATTTAAAGTAGGTGTGTTTTGTTGCCTAGATCTTGATTTAGCAACAGAAGCTCTTTCAGAGTAAGTAGCCTACCTTCTATCTAGCCTAGATTTAAAGATAGGCTGCTTTAGATATATAGCATACCAGCATTCACATTCAAGGTGACTCTATCGTTGACATTACTCATTCTCTTTACTATGATCTATTGCTTCCAATGTCAGAAACCTAGTCTTTCCCCAAGGTAGGTGAATGCTAGTCCTTTATATACTTATTTTATGGTCATTTGGAAAAATAAATAAGATGCATAGTATCTTAATTTTGACAAACTTTATGTTAATTTAGAGGAAGAAAAAATTCTAAAACTTGCATACATTAACAAGCTTCATTATAAAATTATATCAATTAGGAGGCTATACCTGCAGTGCAGAAACTAAAATTTATAAGTGACATAATCAGATCACTGTCAGTGTCTTAGAGTTCAAATTTTCTGGGAAAGTGTTACAGCAAAAAAAAAAGTTGAGCAAAATGCTAACATGTATGGAGAATTATGCTATTTACTTTTCATGTTTCTAATACGTTAATAATCAAAAATAGAAAATCCCAGCAAGGAAGCAAAAAGAATGGAGAGAAACTAGAGGGGAAAAAGAAGAGAGTAAAAATATTTTTTTGTATGAAATACTGGATGCACTGATAAATCGGTTTAGACCAAGGGAGAATACAACTTGACCAAAGCTTCACAAGGATTTTCCTCCATTCCTTTCTCCAAAGCTGGTTTTAATTGACATTCTAAAAATTATTAGACAATAATAGTTCCACAGAAGATTCTAAGGCTATTGTGGAGGATCTGCAACCCCATATTTTTATTACAATTCTTTTTTTTTTCCAGAGTGAAATATTAAATATGAGAATACTTGAGGGAAAGAGTCCTACTAAGAAAAAAAAGTGATGGAGTAACATAGAATAATACACTGGAAATAAGACCAGTGGTCCCTCTGTGCTTTTCTTAATCTCATAAATTTCTGTGTCTTTAAAACAGCTTTAATTTTCAGCAAAAGAAGGTAATAACTAAAATGCTATTGATTATATGAACGAAGCTCTATGTTAATACCTTGAACAAGACCTATTAATTGAAAGGTTTACTACTTGGATCATCAGAATTATCCATTTACTTATTCAACAGATAGGTGTGCCTGCCACAGACATGGCATCATGATGGGTGCTGTGGTCTTATCAAGATGAATCGACCAAAATGCTATGAGTGTTCAGAAACATGGAGATCATACTTTATTGGAAGGTTCAAGATCAAAAATATTGATAGAGTAAAAGACATTTGAACTGTGCCTTAGCATAAAGTACATTAGGGTTTTAGCAAGTGGGGAGACCATTTTAGGAGGAAGGGAGCATAAGTAAATGAACAAGGGCTGGAAGCCAGAACCTGATCAGGAGATCTAGTTTGAATGAAATTCAAAGTATATATACAGCCACATAGGCGTAGGTCTAAAAATAAGGGAAGGGAAGACTATTAAATGTCTTGAATACTAAAAGCCCAAAGAATTTGGATAAAAGACCCCCTGTCTGTAGACAATGAACTGAAGATAGTGGGACAAATGCAAATAGTAAGAAAAGTTCTTAAGTTCTGGGTTTAAAAAAAGTTGATTGTGTCGGACCAGAGACATGATCTATTCTAACCATTTATAGTTTTGAGATTTATCTTTAGATACTCCAAGCTTATTTTAGATTTGCAGAAAGACCATGCAACAGATAATACATGCAGATAGGAGCATTTGCCAGGAGACTTATACAAATTGAAATTAAGTTCCAGTCTTTTTGGCATGTATGGGGGTCATACCAAGAAATATTTATCATGAATGTTTTTATAAAAAATGAAATATTTTAATCAGTCTTCTGGGTTGTGTCCTAAAATCCTCGAAATACACTCTATAAGGACCTAACATATTGATTAACTTCAGTAGTATACTAGTCAGCAGAAGACCCAAGGAACTTGAATTTGCCACTGGTGTTTACATTGCACTTGCACTATGCTTTCTTGGGTTCAAAAGAGAAAAGAGCCTGTATTCTTTGCCCCTGTTTTTACTTCATTGAGTCTTTTTGTATTTTTTCTTCCATTATGATATGAACCTGATTGAAGTGGATAACCACCTAGCAGCCGACTATGTCCCTGTGCTATTGATAAAAAGAAGCATACTTACTTGTATACAAATGATAGTTTTGCTGTTTTGGGGAGACTGTAGTTTGGAAGAAGGGTTCATTCAATGGCACCAAAGAATGCACAAGTAGAGGAATAATATATAGGAACATGGAGGTTTAAGCATTAGAAAAGGGCCAGTGATAAGAAAAAAAATTTCTGTTTATTAAGTTGGGAACCTGGGGAGGTAAAAGCATACCAAAAAGGAAAAAAAAAAAAAAGCTAGTTAATCAATATTGAGAATATTCTGTGTAGTTGGTGTTACTTAGAAGATACAGAAGACAGCTTTCTGTTACACGTAGTCTTTTATGACGGTATGAAAGGAGCCATCTTTTTTTCTTCCTGCCTTGTTCAAAGGATGCCCAAATACAATAAAAATAAACCATTTAGGAAAGAAAACTTGACTAGTGAGAGATTGAGTCAAATTTTAAAAAGGAAAAATAATTCTTACGGTTTTCTTTTTTAAATTGGGATAAATTAGTTGTTTTTTTTTCTTTCTGTTATACCTCTATACCAGTTAGGGATCTGAGTTCATAGGCAGTGCTACCTCCCCAACTTAATAAATGGGAAGTGTTTTCCTTATCACTGACCCTTTTCCCTTTTATAATGCGTAAACCTCCTTGTTCCTAAAATATTTGTAATTTTTTTTAATAAATTATATTTTCTTACCAAACCCACCATCACATGCCAGTCACCATCTACCTCCAGCAATCAGCCTCATCTGTTCTCAATACCTTCATTCTGCTCTGGTAACCACCATTCTGTTGTCAGAATTTAAAAATTCATTTCTGTTTTTGTTTTCATTTTCATTTTATTTCACAAAGGAGTAAAATCATAATGGTATTTATCTTTCTCCTTCTGACTTAATTTACTTTGCATAATCCCCTCAAAGTCCTTAAATATTGACACAAATGGCAAGATTTTTTCTTTTTTTATGGCTGATCAGTATTCCATTGTACCACATACTCATGTCTTCTTTATCCATTCATCCATTGTTGGGCATTGGTTATTGTGAATAGTGCTGCAGTGAGCATAGAGTTACATATATCCTTTTGAATTGGTGCTTTCATTTTCTTCAGGTAAATACCCAAGAAGTGGTATTCTATTTTTAATTTTTAAGGAACTTCCATACTGATTTCCATAGTGGCTGCACCAATTTACATTCCCACCAGCAGTGGAAGAGAGTTCCTTTTTTCTTCACATTCTTGTCAGCGCTTACTGTTTCTTGACTTCCCCATAATACCTATTCTAACCTGCATGAGGTGAACTCTTACTGTGGTTTTGATTTGCACTTAAGGACTAAAACTTTAACCAGAAAATATAGTGAAGATATTCTTAATACTCATATATTCACGGAAATCTGAGCTTGGTATGGGATATAAATGCTCAGAGAACCCATCCACTGTACTGCTTTAGCTGTCATCTCTTGCTCATGACTCTTGAGTCAGTGAATCCAGGCCAGACCTCCTGACTGAACTGTACAACCATATTGTCAGTTGCTTCTGAGTCAGTTTTATCGGGTTGGTCACCAAAGGCAATTCCACGTACCAGAAATGATTTCTTGCCTCCACTCCATTCATCCTCAAGAGTTCAGCAGCTATTTTTTGCATCAGCTGTCAAGTTCTTGAAATATGCACTGGTCCACTGGAGTCTTTCCTTCCTCTGCACTCATAGAACTCTTTATTGTTCCATTTTTTTTTACTATGTTCATGACCCACCTTACAAGAATTCTTGTATTCCTATTTCCATGTATTGTTATTTCAAGCTTATGTTATTCCTCAATGCAATATGTGATTCTTCCAAGATCTGAGCACAAAGCCCCACATGTCCTATAAACATCTATTGACTGACAGATTCCTTAGATACCCAGAAGATATGTAACTGTGATAAGCGAATGAACAGGGCTAGGAAGGCATTTGAGCAATCATCTCAACCACTACTTGTCCTTTTCCTCCTGGATGTTTCAGGTTGTTCTACATATTTTCACACATTTCCCAAGGAGGCCCTACAGCATTCCCAGCATTTTTAACTTATCCACTCCATCCCCACTTCTTCCCAGTAACTATTTTAATCTGAATTCTAGTGTTTCTATTTATTTAGACTTGTTTGTCTTTGTTTCATTTGTAAGATAGGGAATTAAAAGGCAAAAATAAGACAGCAGGGCCTGGTATTTTGTCATTGGGGATTGTTATTGAAACAGTCTTAACTTTCATATTAGCCTCCTCAGTGATGTCTTTGGGTCTCTGCCTTCCTGTGAACACCATGAGAAGGGAAGGGGAATGTGTCTGTGATTTTGCACACTACTCAATCACCAGTGGCTGCAAAAGTTCTGGCACATAGTAGATGTTCAGTAAATAAATATTTGTGAAATAAAAATGAGAGCGAGAGAGAAATAGAGAAAGGTACACAAGAGTGAGTTCACATGATGGTGGAGACTTGCTGGATCCAAAATCTTCATGGTTGATTAGCAGCCTGGAGACTTGGAGGAATAGTTGGATTTTGAGTCCAAAGGCAGTTAACTGGCTGACAGAATTGCTTCTTGCTTAGGGCAGCTCAGTCTTTTTTCTAAGGCCTTCAACTAATTGGATGAGGTCCACCCACACTTTGGAGAGTTATCTGCTTTACTCTAAGTCTACCAACTTAAATGTTAATTTTACACCCCCCCCCCCAAAAAAAAAACCACCTTTACAAAACTATCCAGCATAATGTTTGGGTACCAGGACTTAGCAAAGTTTACACATAATTTAACTATAATTATTCCCATATATTGGTGATGAAACTAAAGTTACTTGATGAAACTAAAAGCAACTTGCCTAAGGGTTCAAATCCAAGTTTACTAATTTTAAATCTTTCTACCCTCTTTATGCTCTTTCAAATGGATGGTTTCATGTAAATGGAGAGACTTGTGCTTATAATCTTTCTATTCTGGATTGAATGTCTGCTCTTTGCCAAGCAATGTTCCAAGAGTTGAAGGTTCAAAGCAGAGGTGGGGGTGGGGAGGGGCAGAGAGACAACCAATGACGATTGAGAATGTGCTCAGCATGTGGCTTATGAAGTCTCAGATTGCCTTCACGGATGTTGCATGTTGATGGGTAATAATTTCTGGATCTTGTTAAATTGGAATTAAATTGTAGAGACCTAAGAATTCCAGGCTAAACAGTTAATTTTTACATGGCGGAAAGAACAGTTATGTCGATGACAATGTCTGAGAATCATATGCAACCAAAAAAAGAGGACATTTAAAGCCCCTTTCATCTTGATGACAGTTTGAGTGTGTGTGTGTGTGTGTGTATACATGTTCCAATATAGACCTTGAAATAATGGAAACCCAGAAACATTAAGAATGTTTCTTTTTACATGTGGATAATTTAGCATTATCCCATACCTCAAAAGCAATTTATTATGATTTTATGAATTACTTAGTTCAGATCAAACTTGTCTATGACATCTGGGCCCCATATGGCAGATTAATTAAAGCAGAGATGCTGAATTTGGATAGTTTGATAGCCTCTTCAAAGACCGATCTCCCTTAGGACTAACATGGAAAATCCTGACATTTTGATTTCTCTGTGTACAGGGACCTTTAACGTGACAACAACAAACAGCCTTTTGTAACTTTTTAATGACATGTGCAGTGTGTTAACACCCAGAAGCTTGTCTAAAACTATTCTCCCTCAACAAGTCAGTAATAAAATAGTGTATTCTATGTGGAAAGTCATAGCCCTTTCTTCTTTATTTATATGTAGCCTTGTTTTTTCCTGATATTAAGTTCCCCTCATGGAGTGTAGAAACATCACACTAGTTCTAGAAGTGTTCCTTGGCACAGTTAGCCTGGAATCTCTAGTGATCTCCCCACACAGCAGCAGGCAGCCCTAGATTACCAGGTCAGCCAAAAAGTAAGTTGTGTTTTGCAAAGTTTGCAAAGCGTAATATTCTCAGAAGAGAAAGGCTGGGTGTTTTCTACTGAGATGAGTGCACTGGGAGGAACACTGGCCATGTGGCCTGAGAAGCCAGCCTTCTTAAAGCAACCGAACCATGGAGATGCCCGAATATTAGCCGAGAGAACTGCTGGGTTTCATGGAAAGGCCTGCTGTTAACAAGTGTTTGCATGTCTCAGCCTGGCTTGTTTCCCTCTGCTTCTAAATTTAAATGCTTACATTTCATTCAGTTCACATTTTATTTCTTTTCAAGTCACATGTGTTATGTAGAAGCCTTTAAGAATCCGTGTGTGGGAAAGAGCAAGTGCCTCCCTGGTTTGGGATGGAATCTTCCAGACTTGAAAAGGTATTTGGTTGTGTCACCTGTTATTACTCAGCCATAGTGTGTTCTTACTTTTTGTTCACTTGTGTCCTAAACCCAACCCATCCTCCTGAGAAACTGAGTAGAAAAGAATTTGATTGATTTCTCTATTACTCTTTTTTCCCTCTTTCTAGGTAATATTGCCCAAATAAAAATGATGCCTTGGGCAGTTGAACAGTTGGAAGGTCATATAAATTATTGTGCTGTTTGTATTCATCTGGAAATAGAGCAGAAACAATAATTTTCACCACATTGGCACCTTCTGTAATTGTTTGTGAAATTCCTTTAGAAATACTTCTTTTTCAGCCTGAATTGTCTTTCATTTGAATTGAAATGTGTCTTAAAGACTTAAAGCTTTGCTAATGTTCTTTCCAATTTAATCTGATTTTTTTCTATATAAAATCTGAATTGGGTTTTCAGTTAGTATCCCAACAAGTCTTACTTAGAAGGATATGTATTCTAAGAGAATAAGCATGAGAGTGCACGTCCCAGGAGTGATCTCTGATTTTCAATGTGACCAAGTGAAGTAGAACAATATCATTCTATCTCCTTCTGAGGGAAAATAGGTGAATGCAAGCCTGTGAAGCACCCCAAGTTCCTTAGAAAAGCAAATGTTGCATAAGATATTTGTAGTACATTCTTTTTGGTACAGAAAGGTTTGGGGGAGCTTGTAAGGATTCACAAAATACAAGAGAATAAAGATGTCCAGTGGAAACCTGTAAGAGAAAAAGAAGACATAAAGGGAACTAGAAATAAGATTAAGAAAAATGGCTCCATAATGCTTGATTAGTGAGGAGGCCCCAAGCTTCCCAGGAAGGTTTGTTTCCTACAGTGAAAAGGGAAACCTGGTTTGTTAAACACTTCACAGCAGCCATGAAGTGAAAAACATGTTGTTTCTTGGGAGAATAATAATTGTTCATGTTGTTAAGATGCATTGTCTCCCAAGGGTGCCCATAGTTAGAGGAGCTCTAATTATGTTAACTGCCTGACATTATGACCCTGGGAAGGGAGTTTCATGGCTCTCAACTTTTATTTCCTAATTTATAAAATGGAGAGATTGAGCTTAAAGACCATAAAGTTCCTGCAACTCAGGAGCGCAGTGAGTATGCTCCTGACCCCATAATCATTTTCTCTTCTATGAAATATTCTTTTTCTGTTCCTCTCCCATTTCTTCCTACTGAAGAAATTCTCCTTTAATCCTCTTCTCTAACCCTTTTTTTTTGCCCAGTTGCCCAACCTGATAGTCTATCAGACTTGTCTTTCTCAGATAGCTGCTTCTCTATTTTCCCTTCTTAAAAAAAAAAAAGTAATAAGCTGAGTCAAAGGGCAATGGCCAAGGAGTGTTAGGTATCAGGGGAGGGAGGGCCTGTCCTTGTGTCAGTGTGGTGGGAGAGTACTGTCTGGAATTCAAGCAGGCCAGGAAACAGGAAACACTTTTTATACTTCCTCCACTTGCAGGATGACTGAGTATTCTGCTTGGAAGCCTGGTTTTTTGTTTAAAATATAGGCCACAAGGAGAACTGTCTCTGGTAGTGCAACTGAATGGCTAATTGTTCTTAATTGTGTTCTTCAGTGTTCAACAGACCACTAACTATAGTATCAGCTTAAAAACAGTGTTTAGAGAAATTGTTTGTGACTCCATTTGTTTCTGCATTCTAGTGTTTTCATAATTGGAGGCAACTTGCCTCCAAGTGTCACCATAAAGGTTCACGAGGGCTTCTATTGTAGACCCATGTGAACCCACTATGAGTTGGGCACAGTCGACATACAGAGTGGAGGCTGCCTTGGGAAACAACTGGATCTGCACCTTACCTGCTGTGACCTGACACAGGCAGTTTTGCTTTAGATGAGGTGTTTTAAAATTCTAAGGCAAATGACTTTTAAATGGCAGGGATGCTTCACGATCATCTAGTGTTGTTGGTCTATGAAAGAGAAGTTCATTGTGATGAATGAGATATTTGAGGTCGATTTAATGCCTAATACATATGAAATCAGTCAGCTTTCTTTCCTTCAAATCCCTTTCTCCTACTATTAGCATTTTTGCAGTTTGGTGTATCTGCTGAGATTAACTGATACCCCTTGGCCCTCTGTGTGAATTAAAAAAAAAGGAGGGATTATTAGTTCTTGTTATTGTGCCAAAAATAGACTTTCAACTGCAGATTAGATGTCGGGGGTTTCGAGGGTGAAAAGTCTGTTGGATTTGACTGCTCAACTAGGTACAGATGTTGAGACTGTCAGTGCTGATCTTTACCAAATACGAAAGAGGTGAGTATATGGTTTCTCTCTAAAATTGTAATTGGAGTTCTTAGAATTTTACATTAATTTCATCAAATCCATCCCTTTATAGTAAAATGTGAACATTCCTCCTCAAATCCTCAGTGTAACCCTGTTTGTTCATAGTTATAATCCTGCCTTCCAGCACACCAGTTTAAAAATGAAACAGAATTCATTCCTTTGAGTGGAAAGTCCTTTCTAGCATACCAGCCACTTCGTTGCCTAATCTCTTAAGTTTTACTGAAAATAATTGAACACTATTCTCTAGTGTACTGGTGCCAATACACCTGGATTCTGGTTCAGCCAGACCTCATCTGGCTGTGGTTCCTGAACCTTTCCGTCTGCTTTTCTTAGGGAAGTGTATTATTTGGTTATCTTTCTTATTGGCACTCCCTGATTCTTACCATGTTTAACTTATTGCCTTCATTAGTTTTGTAAATCAGATCTCTGTGGGTATTAGAATCCTGTGTAAAATATGAGTAAGTGCATGTTAATCATGACCTGAGGGGAACTCCTTTGAGTAAAGAACCTGAAATACTGTGCATTTATAACCACTCCATCAATTATGCAAATTTCTCCTGCTCTTCACTCCTCTTATTTGCACTCAAGTAAGAAAAGATGAAGGTAGCCTTGCTGAAAAGATTCTCTATGGACATCAGTGTAATGACCAGATAATTCTAGTAGTCCTCAAGACTGTCATTGTTACTCTAAAAAAAACCTCATTGTAGCTCTTTAATTAAATAAAAGGGACATACTTGAGAATAACTTTCCACAAGGTAGCTTTTATGTAGACCTTTCAAGCAATTAAATTAATGATATATATGTCTAAATAAAACATATAATTGTGAATTAAAGTTGTATTGCATTCTCTTTCAAGCCATCTCAAGATATTTGGAACATTTGGTAATAGTTTGGTAAAATGACATTCTTTTTCCTTATTTGTTGCTTCCAATTTGTGATTAGTTACTATTGTTCTTTTTCAGTCCTGGTTGAGCCACAGTGATCTTGCTGGTTGGCTCAATTGGGCTGGGTTTCCAGAATAATTTATCTTACTTCACAATGAGTATGATGGTTACTCACTAGCTACTTCAGCAAACATATTAATGAACTATTATTACCATCACTGAAACCTGCTGCTCAGCATTATTAGTGCAATTTGCTTTTGCTTCTTTCTTCTCTGAGCCTGTCCTCTTTCCTGTTCTCCTGCACTGCTCCACATTGCTCTCCATCTGCCTTGGCCCCTGTGCCATTTCCCAGCATGCACTCTTTCCATTGTTCATTCTTTCTTATTGTTCTAGCACAAAGCCTGACATAAAACAGTCCCAGATAGATGGATGGATGGATGGATGGATGGATGGATGGATGGATGGATGGATGGATGGATGGATGGCTATATCCAAAATTTAATTTTAGCCAGCTTCTATGAAAGCATTTAAATAAGAAAATAAGAAAAAGAGCCCATCAAAATAATTGGGGGAGTTATAGGTACCAGAAAATCTAGGCTAGATCTAATTACTACAAATGAGTCCCAAATTTAATTCTGTATTTCTTGGAGGTTCTAGAAAAAAAAGCAGAGTGAGTCATGCTTTACTCTTTTTCTGTCAGAAGGAAACATGCCAGTGCACCAGGAGAAACTATGTATTTTCTTTTTAGTACTTATTTCTATATATATGGTCATTCATTCAACAAAACTATTTACAGTCTCAAGGTAGCTACAATAAGCTGTAGATTTTTTTTGTTAAAAAAGTATATTGAGCATCATACAGATGTGAGTAAGAAATACATGATCTCTGCCATCAAAGAAAAATCTTTCTTTTAAAGTATCCCACACAACGAGTTAACAGTAACAATCATCATTGAGTTGGTAGTTGAGTGTCAGCTCCCTATCTAAATGTATACATGTATTATCATGATCATTCTAATAACATCCTATTTATGCTATTGTTTCTCCATTTTACAATTGAGTAAACTGAGGGGAAAGGAGGTTAAATAATTTGCCCAAGTTTTCATAGCCTGTAAGTGACAAAAACCATGATATTAATCCATGTAAGGCTAATTAGGGCTCCTGAGTGCTAACTTTTAAAACTATTCTATATTGTTCTTTAAGGATAGAAAAAGAAAAAAAAATAGATCTATGGGTGCTGAAGGTGGGTGAAGATGATTGATTTGGAATTTGAGTTGCCTGAAAATATCAAGTCTGGAGTTGCCAGTTGAGCTACAGTGTATACAGATTCACAGTTGAGCAGAGATATCTGGGGATTTGGGAGATTTTTCCATGAGAACAGGACATGATTGGTCTATGAAGCCATTGGAAGAGTCTATGAAATGGATGAGGACATTTTTAAAAAATGTACTCTCAGAAGAAAAGGTCCAAGAATATATATTAAATGATATTTCAGTAAAGGTACCACTGTAGGAAATTCATATAATATAGATAAAGATATGTAACCTTCTGGCAGTGTGTGTGTGTGCGCGCACGTGCGCGCGTGTGCACACCCATGCTAGGTGCTTGGTTGACTGCAGATAATCAAGAGGAATGGGTGGTAGCATTTTCCTCATTTGGTAAGAGCCAGTCATGTGTTGAGGGCACATACCACCTCCTTCCAGGAAGATGCTGTTATCTCCATTTTACAATAGAGGAAACTGAGACCTAAAAATACATGTGCCGTGGTTGCACAGCAGTTAAGTGGCAAAGCTAGGCTTTAGAGTCATGTCTTTGCATTAACTCTGTGCTCCTGCTCCTGTTCCTGCTGCAGAACTGGGGCACAGGAACAGCAGTGGTTGTGAAAACTTTGCTAGGGAAATAGATTTGAGTAACCTCACAAACATGCAACCAGACATATAGTTGAAGGCCCATAGCGTGTGGAAGAAATAACCTAATCTGAAAAATTTTTAGGACTAATGTTATCAGTGTTCTAGCCATCTCATGAAAGAACCTAGAATGACTCTAGGAACAGAGAGGTTTTGGAGTGGGAATCAGGTACATGCTGGATGAGTGAGCAACCCATTACCCTGGCCCCTCACCTACCCTCAAGCTGCTGTCATTCTACCCAGCAGCAAGCACTGTTTCCCAGGTAGGCTGCCTCTCCCCCTCCCTGACTACGGTCACGTGAATGGGCCACTGATCCACTTCTCAGTTATTCAGGCAGAAATGATGACTTCCTGGCAGAGCCCTCAGGAAGGGCCCCCCCAACCCCAGGAAACAAAACAAACAGAGCTCTTCCTATTCCCCTATTTTGACATCCTCTTGCTGCCTACTCCCCCCGCCCACCAGCACAGACAGCAGAAATTTGGATTCAGCACTTTTACTTTTAACTCTTTACTGTTGTTAGTACCGAAGACTGATTCTTCTTGGGATCCAAAGACCTTTCTCCTTTCTCCTTCTGGCATTACTGGTGTTCTGCTAAGTTCCTATTGGTTAAACTTCTCCCAGTACTTTTAGAGCTCCACATCTCAACTGATTTAGCTTATAGATCCCACCAACTTCAAAGTGTTATCCTCATTATTGTTCTAGGAATGTCTAAAACATTGTAGGACACTGTCACCTGTGTAGTAGGCCAGTGCTTCGTTTCTTGGGCATCGTGTTGTCTGGCACTTGTTATAGTGATCATTTGTTTTCTCAGTTGAAAGTGGTGTGCTCTTCCTTTTCTCTGACCAAATTTTGAAAATTCTTCCTTTCAATCATGAGCCTACCATAAGTCCAGCTCCCTGGAAACATGAAGTTTTATGTGCAGGTAGTTTATTGGGTGGCACTTTGGACATAGCAGTTCTTCAGGAACTTGGGCGGTAGAGATGTTACAGAATCTTGGGGGAAGTGTCTCCCTTTAGCCAAGGACAGTAATCACTCAGTTGTGAGCCCTCCATGGCTAATACTCCTGGCAGCTGGAGCATAGGGTGCCTCAGTCTGGGGCAGGCATCTGTGCAGAATCACCCCCATCTTTGCAATAGCCTTTCTGTCCACTACCACTTCCTGACCTCTTCGTGTTCTGTGATGTCGTACAGAAATCATCTTCGCTTGTTCAGTAATAATACCTCCCATAGTCTTTTGTCCTAAAACTGCATCATGAAGTGATATCTGCAGTGAACAAGTAAAATAAGCCAACATAATAATGGACAAAATCTGTTTTTCATTTTCTTCTTTCTGCTACCATTTTTATCATCCTAATTTGGTCTTAATTACCTCTGTTTGGATTCATGGAGTGACTTCTGTTTCTCCCAATTTTTTTTCTTTTTTATGGTTTTATTGTGATATAATTGACTTACTTTGAAGGGTTTTTTTTTTTAATTTATTTATGCACACAAGAGCTGGGGTACAGGCCAGAGTTGCGGGAGGTGAGAGGATTCACCAGAGACAGAGTGGGGAGCAGAACAGGCAGACTGACTGAAGTACACTACTGAGGGTAGCAGTAGGTGAGGCAGGAGAGGTCTGCTGTGCTATATGGGTCCCCTCCCTGGCCAGGGATGGAACTCATGCTGCAGTGCCGCAGATGCTTCACAATGCAGTGCTCAACCTGCTGCGCCACCAGGGAGGCCCTGAAGGGTTTGGTTTTTTTTTGAGGGAGAGGGATCTGGCTTCTTTCACTCAGCATAACGATTTTGAGATACCTTTATGATTTGTTTCTATCAATGATTAGTTTCTTCTTATTGTTAAGTAGTATTCTGTTTGTTGTATAGCTATATTACAAGTCAGTTTTTCATTGACCTAGTTGATGGGCATTTAAATTGTTTCCACTTTTGCTATACAAATAAAGGTATGTGTGAGCATCTTTGTGTAAGTCATTTTCACTTCTCATTGCACTCTCTATGAGTGCAATGGCTGAATCACACAGTAGCCCTATATTTTACTTTGTAAGAAACTGCCAGACTACTTTCCAAATTGTTAGTACCATTCTACAATCTTACCAGCAGTCTACAAGTGTCATGTTTGCTCTCCATGATCACCAACACTTGATAAAGGGTCTTTGACATTTTAGCCAATCTGTTAACCGTGTATTGCATTCTCATGGCTTGAAGTTACATTTCCTTAGCCCAAAGTCTCTAAAATTTTTATATTTTAAAAGTTCTACATTTTTAATTTCTACATTCAGGTTTATGACCCATTTTGATTTAGTTTGGTATATGATGATAGGTAAATATTTTGATGTGTGAATGACTATCATCCCACTATTGAGGAGATTTTACTTTTCTACTGAACATTTTGAAAAAACTGTTGAGTGTGTGTGTGTATAGATATATATACATATATATCTATATATATGCATCTATTTCTGGATTAGATGCATATATTTCAGTGATCTATATGTCTATATGCTACCACTCTTCATTGATTACTGTAACTTTATCATTGGTCTTGAAATCAAATAGTATAAGTCCTTCCTCTTTGTACTTTTTTTTTAATTGTTTGGGCTATTCTGGATACTTTATACCTACCTATTCATTTTAGAATGAGCTTAATGCACTAGTTAGAACCTCTGGTTCAATGTTGAATAGCATAGTAACAGTGGCAAGAGGTCCTGATCTTAAGGGAGAAGCATCAGTCTTTCACCATTAAGTAGAATATTAACTATAGGTTTTTCATAGATTTCCTTTATCAGCATAAGGAAATTTCATTCTATTCCTAGTTTGCCAAGAGTTAGTATCATGAATGGATTTTTTTTTATTTTGTCAACTGATTTCTTTCTGCATTTATTAAGATGATCATACAGTTTTTCTGCTTTAGTCTACAGAATTTACTTTAGCAATATATGGAATAATTTCACTGAAAATGTCGCCTGACATTTTCTAATTCCTTAAACTGCATAATGAAATGTAGGTCTTCATAATGTGAAAGAAAGAATACCTAACAGTGGTGGGCCTCCCCTGGTGGCGCAGTGGGTTAAGCAACGCACTACGAAGCAAATCGCAGCCACTGCAGCACGAGTTCGATCCCTGCTGCCGGCCTGGGGGGGGGGACCCACATGGTGTGGCAGACCTCTCCTGCTGTGCCCGCTGCTCCCTTCAGCAGTGTACTTCTGTTGATCTGCCTGTTCTGCTCCCCGCTCTCTGTGGTGAATCCTCTCACCCCCCTACACCTCTGGCCTGTACCCCAGTGCTTATATGCATAAATAAATAAATCTTTAAAAAAAAAAAAAGAATACCTAACAGTGGAGAAGACCTGGATTGCTTTCTTCTTTACTTACCACTGTCGATAATCTAATATTGGCCTTAATTACCTCAAATTTAGAAGAACATATGGATTCTTAACTGCTCTTCTAATCCATTTTTTCTCCCTTTCTGGTATTATCTGAGAAAAAAAACATGCTAAAGGACACCTCTGGTCATGGTACTAGTTGTTCTTATAACAAATACCATCCCTGGCAAGCCTTTGTGCTCTTGGAACTCAAGGATTCCTCATTACCCTCAGAATAAGGTTCATCAGCTTAGCAAGGAGGGCAGTTTCTCCCACCATTAAATTCTCCCACAACCCCTGTCTGCAGGGATAACCCTTCCAAATCCAACTCAGCTCCTTCCAGATCCACTGCTCTCTTCCCTTATCAGTGTTCTCCTACCTCCAGACACTTACCACACTTAGCTTTATTTTTTTCTATGTCTTCATATTTCCTGTTTCCCACAAGATTATAGGCAGCTGAAGATACAAACTATGTTGTGTTTATTTTGATATATACACAGTGTCTCCCCAATACAGCACCTTCATATCAGCACTTTCCATGTGATTGCTGAATGAATGGGTGGATATAATTTATACAATATTTGCAGTTACATATTTAATGCCAAATAAAAGACTATCTTTAGTGCAGATGAAAAGTAATTTCCCACCTTCATTTTCATAAATGTTCTCTAATTCTGTCATAGCTGCTGTGGGTGACTGCCATTGGTTTTGAAAGCCTAGATTTTGAGATCTGATGCCAGGAACTGGGGTGCAGGCCAGAGGTATGAGAGGTGAGAGGACTCACCAGAGCCAGAGTGGGAAGCAGAACAGGCAGATCCACTCAAGTATACTGCTGAGGGGTGCAGTGGGCGAGGTAGGAAAGGTATGCTGCACCATGTGGGTCAGATTCCTGGCCAGGGATCGAACTCATGCTGCAGTGGATCATAGCAGTGAGACTTTAACCCCTGCATTACCAGAGAGGCCTCAGTTGTTATTTTAAAGGGATGTAATATATTCTAGAAAGGTAGTGGATTGCATACATGGAATTTTATGACTTTGAAGCAGTTTTTCAGCTTGTTACAGTTACTGACAATTTTCAGACCATTACCAGTGTAATCCAATTATTATTTGGGGAGGAGAAAAAAATGGAAGAAAGAAATCTAAACTAGTCACTCTGATACTGACTGAGCCTAATAGCCCTTGTTTTGAATTTCATAATTCCAAGAGTTAAAATTGAAAATGTATTTCTAAACAAAGGAACCTCTGTTTTCCACCAAAAGGCAGTGATTGTGTTGAGCATTTTAACTGGTTATCAGACCTCAGGCTGCCGGTTTGAAGAGTGAACTTTGGCAATAGCAACTTGGCTCTCAACCCTGTTTTGCAGCTGGCTAGAATGTGAATAAACTCCCATTGAAAGAGAGACATATCTTCTTAAAGAAGAATAAAGTCCTCAACCTACCAGCCATCCTATTTTCCATCTGCCTGCCCCACAGTTCTACTTATCTTTTTCCAAAACATCTTCAAGTACCAGAGAGAGAGGTTTTTAGATTGTTAAAAACTCTGAAAATAGTGGACATCCTGAGAGCTTTATTTTTTGTGAAACCCCTTCTTGAGGAGTGTGGTTTGCTTTCTGCCTTCTCCTTCTTTAAAGAATTGTGCAAATACTGCAAGCCTTTGTGCTCTGTGGAATTCAACTATTTCTCTTTGGTTTTAATTAGATTCCATCTGTCTCTTCACATGAGAATGGCTTTAATGTACAGGACATGCTCCCTGGAGTGGCACCAGCTCACCAGCTCATGTCATGCATCTGGTTTTCTGCATAGTATTGTTTTGGGGCATCATTCTTCTTAGTCTTCAGAAAGGTTCACTCCTTTCTGCAGCCCTGCATGTCCTCAATCCACGCCAGGGCTCACCAGTTTACCAGGGTCTTTGAGTTTTCAAATGAGTGATAAACATTGTGCATTCATATTTCTTAGGTTTTTGGATATCCTATAAATGTACTAGAAGCACTTGAAATATGTTGGTCTTGCTTGAGATTTATCATTCAAACAATGAACCATTCCTGAACATTCTTTACACAATACCCACTCCTATAGAATGACCTACCTGTCTACCCTGCATTCCTCATATTCCATTCCAGCAGGTGTCTTTACATCTCTGTTTCTTCACCCTTTCAGGTTACCTGGTTACTGATCCCTATTTCTTATACAGTAATCATCTGGTTGATTTTTTTTCATAGGTTCTCGGAGTTCAAGGAGGAACCCATTCAAATTATTATTTTACCTCAAGTGCCTTATGCATAGTGGGCATGTAATTGACCAGCCATACCATTTAGAACTAGTTTAACCACTGCCCTCATCTTATATGCTGGGTTAAAATATCTTCCAGCAGCCACCTCAGTGAACCTGATTTGAAAAATGTAACCCTGTTTATCAAAATTTGTATAGTATTCTTATCCCTATTTTGGAAGGTATTTTTAACAGTGTTTACATCTTATTTATAAAAATAGATTAAATTTTAAAAGAAAACTTCTTCTTCCACCATACTGTTCATTTTATCAGATTTTTATTTTTAGTTTGACTTTTAGAATGAGAGATGAACTTTCTTAATATTATAAACACTTTAGCTCCTCAAGCATACTCCTAATTTTCTCATTTAAAGGTTCTTGCCTTTTATAGTAACTTGATGAGTTTGTGTGACAATAACTATTGTGATAATAACTATTCTATAGTGATAGCAATTACACAAACATTTTATCTCAGAAAGAGAATATACTTTTGTTCAGTGGATCTCACATTTTGTCATGGGTTATGTTTAGCCAACTTTTCTATTTGTGACTAGGAATAGAGAAGGGGTAGCTGCTAACAGATAGCTCATGCAGAAGACCACCTTGTTGGTCAAGGCATTTTAGCATGTTTATCATCTAGGACATGTACAACTTTGGAGTCTGTGTCCTGTTAACTTTAAATGCATGTTTCTCTCTCTCTGTCTCTCTCTCTCTGTCTCTCTCTCTCTCTCTCACACACACACACACACACACACACACAAACACAAACACACACATACACTTTTCTGCTTTAATAGCCATGGTGAAGCCAAATTAGTGAATCAGAATGGATAAATAAAACTCATACTACTGAACCTAGCCTCTGATTGTTGGATGAGAATATATATTGCATATAAGAAACATAATGCATTTGGACTACCAAATGAAAGTTTTAGAGTGATCAGCTGAGTGGACCACAAATACGATTTGGGTTATGTTACTTTAGAAGTGGAAAAATGTATTGATTAAGTCTTTACAAAGGCTTTCCAGCATAGGGTACTGGGATATTAAGTAAAACTAAATTCACAGAAGTAAAAGCATTAATCTCATTTAATTTTGAAAACAATCTTATAACAGGTATTGTTCCCATTTTACAGAAGAAAATTCCAGGCATCAAGAGGATAAGTATTTTACCTGAAGTCCTCAACTAGTAAATAATAAAGGTGAAATTCAGACCTAGATCTCTGTGACTCCAAAGCTTATTTGTCTTTAATTACACCTCACTGCCTAAGGTTTGTGTTTGGTAGCTGATTGTAATGTGACAAGACCATATTGGGAAGTTAGAAAAAGGAGGCCTCTGTCAGTCAGTGATGTTGCTACAAGGATTGCGAAGATACAGAGTGAGTCCCACATGGAAAATTTAACATTGTACATCATCACTTTAAACTTCCACTTCTTTGTCTTTATAAAGAAGGAAAAAATATTACCTTATGGATCCTTTGCCGTATTTGTCTTGCACAAGACTTTGCTTACATTTCTGGGGTTCCATCACCTGGAAAGATATAGACTATAGAGTTAAAGCAAACCTGTCACTCCTAGATATTCATCCTTATCGCTAGCATGCCAGCACTTAGTTAAAATAACATGAACTTGGCTTGCATTGGCATTTCCAGCAGTGGGATTGCTGTTAACAATGTGAATTTGCAATTAGGGGCTTTTTCATTGACTTATTATTTCTGAGTCCTAAACTGTCACTGACCAATCTTCCTTCCATATGAATATGTGAGGAAATTATTTGTTTTTCATTGTCACCAATTTTTTTACTCTCTAAGACATTTCTGAGTCTTTTTACGATGTTGCACCCATGTTATCCTGCTCACACAGGACCTCTTATATAACCATCTGAATATTCTGTTCAGTTCTTTAAAACTTTTTTTTCTATTTTGTTCAACAAGCTGTATTTTAAGAATAGCTTGATATTAAATGTTTTTCTTCCTGTGCCTTGGTAAAAAGAAGACAATTCTATACATGTCTATTAGGAAGACTGTGTTAAAAGTTCAACATATTAGTAGCACAGAAAATTTAACATTTTAGTATTTTGTTTACCTAATTACTTTTCCTGAAAAACTTTTCTTGACCTCGCAATTTTTAGACTAATTTTCTTTTATTCTATTTTGATGCTTTGCTCCCCCCATCTTCATTAAAAAGAAAAAAGTAAAACGTATGCAGTTTTAGTAGAGACAATCTGGAATAATGGAAAGACATTCAGGTCACACAGACATCGGTATGAACTCTAACTCTGCTGCTTTCTGACTTGTGGGGCCCAGAGCAAGTTCCTTATCCTCTTCGAGCCTTGGTTTTTCATCTCTAAAGTGAGTATAACCACTACCTTCAAGGTTGTTTTAAAGAGTAAGTGAGGTGACTTATGCCACGTATCAATAAATGTTAGTATATTTTCCTCCTCCCCTTTCCTTGCTTTCTAAATACTTAATTTAGCTAGACTTAACACCCCATATCCAGCTCTCTTAAGGGGCTCCTTAAATACCTACTTAATAAAATGCATTAAATGTAACTTTAAGAGAAACTCTATTGAGGCATAAAATAAGGCCAGCTGGGAAAGGGTGACAGTCCTAGGTGATAGCACAGGTGGGAATGGGGGATTCATTAGGTGAAATGTAGACATTCCGTGGCAGGTACAGTGTGGTGTATATATATATAGTTGTCGAGGTGTGAAGCTATATCCGGGAAACTTACAGTGTTTTAAACCGATGTTACCACAATAAAATGAAAAAAAGTAATAAAGGGTGACAATTTTGCATGTTGGTTTTCTTGATAGATAATCTGCTCTTCAAGGACTGTATTGAATTATATGAAATTGTTAATTTTTTCTTTTTTAAAAAAGTTCTCTTTTTTTGAAGAGTTCCCTGAAACTGCATGTTTTTGTTTTAAAATAGTGAATTGCTCTTGTACATTTGAATTTGGAATAAAAAAATTAGAATATTAGCAAATTCATTTTTTTTATGATAGTTTGCCTGGACCCGTTTATCTAAAATCACTTGAAGATGTACCCTTCTGAATATAAATCACTCCCTAGTGGAGTCATCTAAGGTAGTGGACCTCTTTAAGAGGACTCCCTCCAGAGGAGATCATGTGCTTTGGAGTTTGTTATAACTGAGCCCCTGATTGTGTAATAGAACTTGACAAGTTACTGAAGTCTGTTGGCTCCATTTGCATGACATAAGGATGACTCAGACTCTTAGGCAACCTAGGCTTTAAGAAATCGGAACCACTAAAAATGGTTTATTTCACAAACATGTAAGATACTTAAAAAATTTTGATCATGTTTAATTATGGACCTGGAGATTGGTCAGAAATCTCTCTTGAAAACAAGAAAACGTCAGTTTTCAAAAACCTTTATAAAATATAGTATTTAACCAATTCATTCAGCAAATATTTATTGAGTGCCTTCTATGCAATAGGCAGTGTTGTGGGCCCTAGAAAGACAACAGTGAACAAAACAGATAATGCTTCTCCCCACATAGGGTTATCCTCCAGAGGGGAGAAGACTGATAATAACAGATATATAAGTAACATGTATAGTATGTCAAATGGTGACAAGTGCTATGGTGTAAACTTAAGTAGCAGAGAGGGACTAGAGAGTTCCCTCAGTTAGGTGTGCCAGCACATGTAGAGATATGATGATCAGTAATGGCTTTGCTGAGAAGGTAAAATCTGTTTTTCTAGAATTGCCAATTTTTGACACTTTTTATAAGTGGAATCATGTAATATTTGCCCTTTTGTGCCTGACTTCTTTCACTTAGCGTGATGTTTCCAAAGTTTATCCCTGTTGCAGCATGTATATGTACTCATTCCTTTTTCTTTCTGAATGACTATTTATTCTGTGTATACACAATATTTTTCCATTTAACAGTTGGTCTACATTTGGATTGTTTTCCCTTTTTGGTCATTGCGTATAATGCTGTGATAAACATTAAAATGCACAATGTTTTGCCACGTGGAATTATCGTGGATTTTATGCCCACTGGAGCCATGAACCAAGGTCCTCCCCATAACCCTAACCCAGTGGTGTATATATATACACCACTGCCTGATGGACATCAGGCAGGATGGCATTGGTCACCTCGCTGGGCTTCTTCTTGGCAGACAGCAGCCTTCTGCTCAGGTTCAGACCTCAGGCAGGAGACCACTTCAGACAGCCCCCTGTTGTGTTTGTGGTAGAAAATCCAGAAGTACCTGACCCCAGGGCAAGAAGGACCCAGAAGGGGGCACATGGAAGCCTTCAGGTCCACATTTAACTTGCCTTTCCTGTTGGAGTTCTAGGATCCTTGGTGTAAATGGTAACTTTTGTGGAAACAAAGTAGATGTGGACTGTTCCTGCCCCCACCCCACTCCTCCAATTTCATACTGAGAGAGCAAAAGCATATGGGAACTGAGAGAGAGCATATGGGTGTGAGGTGCAACAGATGGGGGGATGGAGATGGGACCACGTCCCCGTCTGCTTGTCTTTGTTACTTGTCTTCTGGCTTCTTAATGTGTTCTTTTTCCTTTCATCAACTTTTTCTTGGAACGTTTGTTTTACTTTTTTTTTTTTTGCCTGTGCATTATTTAATCTTGACTATGATGTGTGATGTCAAAAGTCTCCAGAAATGATTTCATAGCTGAAACTGCATCTCCTGTCTACATAACGCAGCAGGCACTGAGTCTTGGATAATCATAAATGCAGTGACCAGTGTGAACTGTAAAGAGGACAAGATGGATGGGCACTACCAGAGGCTGCTCCCCACAGCAAGGAGAGCGCAGTTTACAGAGAAGTACCTCAGGGCATCTTTTTGAAATCTGTTGAGCCTGCCTTTTCTGTCTGCAAATGTGTGCCAAGATAATGAGGACTCAGTTTTCCTAAAATGTTACTAAAATAGTTCAGAACATGCATGGGAGAGGATAAGATAAGTAGTAGCTGAGATACCCTGGCATCCATTGGTGCCCTTGAATTCCTTCTCAGAAACCTGGAGGAGCCCCAGAAAACTCTGCTTGCTTGGTACTCGTTGCTCCCCTCCATCTGTGCAGACAAGCTCAGCTGTCTTCAGTGATACCTCAGCTCACTCCCTCTCTCTCCCCAGGAAACTCAGAAATTACTCTTTTCAACAGGACAGTGTCCCATGCTTGCTCCTAGTTAATGACATCATCTATTAAGGGTCACAGGCCAGTTTTCATAGTGACCATTAACTTTGATTGATCATCTTTGTTGAATGACTTGACTATGAGCAACTTTACTGAGTTTAATAAGGTGAAGTGGAGTCCAGAGGTTATAGCTTTAAAAATACAGTTTGAGGACATTGAGATTGGCATTTAATTTGCTGTCTTTGGGTAATGAGGGTTTGCAAATAGGAGACTGATCCACTCAATTGTGTTACTTCGAGGGCTCTTTATCTGCTTTCTGAGGTATTCCCTTTAAAACAAAAAAAACCTAAAATTCAACTGTAAATCTGGTTTTTTTGAAAAAATGTATTTATGCATACAAGAATTGGGGTACAGGCCAGAGGTGCAGGAGGTGAGAGGATTCACCAGAGACAGGGGAGCAGAACAGGAGGATCTACTAAAATGCACTGCTGAGGGGAGCAGGGGCAAGACAGGAGAGGTTTGCTGCAGCCATGTGGGTCAGTTCCCTGGCCTGGAATCAAACTGTGAACTCATGCTGCAGTGGCTGGTGATAACTTGATAGTGCTGAGACTTTAACCCCTGCATCACCAGGGAGGTCCTCAACTGTGAGTTTGAATCCTGGAAGTCTTGTGCCACATCCTACTTTAGGCCTCAGCCTAGAGTACTGATTTTTAACTATTTTTTATACTTAGACTTATTTCTCTTTCCCTAAGTGTCAGGTTAATGGTGTGTCTATTCATTAAGTTGTCCATTTATCTAATGCATTTATGGAAGGTGGGAATTGCTGTCATGAATGTAAATGAAAAGCCTTGCCCCAGGAAGGTAATACAAATAACTGTTTTATACTTTAGGCCACTTTCCAGTTTGTCTGTTACAGGATGGGATGCTTTTTCATTACAGAAGCTGGAAATTATCATTTCAATCAAAACATGACCCTCATGAAACCTGAAATTGAATGTGACATGATCTGTTTTGTCTGTGTCAGAATACCAAACACAGCCTACCCTAATCCTAGGAAATGATTCCCCCAAAATGCTACTGCATTTTCCCAAAGAAACAGGTTTGGAAATTGTTGTTGGGGAATTAAATTCTGATGAGCAAAGTCTAGTTTGCAAAATACATTTCCCTTTGATCATAACTAGTTCATAAATTGAAGACACTTATATATTTAATTTTTTTTCTAATTCAATATTGATACTCAGATAGCACGGGATGAATTCTATTATATTCTTTAAAACACTAGTAAAGCCTGATGGGTCATTTAAAACTGAGATAAAACTAAAGAAATTCAATTCAGCTGGCATTTATCCTGAAGATTTAGATCCATGTCATTAATTATCCATAGTTATTTTATGAAGATTTACTGATACGTTTCTTTCCAGATTTGAAATTCCTGCTTCTGTAATTGGTTATTATGGGTTGTTGGAATTTTTTTAACTGTTTAGAAGAGCCGTATTCAGTTTATTAATAATAAATAACACATTTTTCTGATTATGTTTCTTCCAAACAAGACTTTGAGCTAATAATAATTATCTTTATTACTCTACTGAATATGAAATGGGATATAACTTATAGTAACCCTATGACATGCATTATTATCTTCCCTTTAAAGATGAAAAAACTGATGTTTAGAGTTAAATAGGTTCTTCAAATTCACAAAGTATATGGCAAAGGCAATATTTGAATCCGGGTCTGTGAGATATCAAATTCCACAGACTTAATCACTATACTTTGTTCAACTACATCTCCCAAATATATGTTCTGGCTTTGAAATAGAAAAGCTCTTTTCACTACACCTTTAAAAAACTCCTGAGCCCTGATGAATATAAAATGACCCAAAAACCTCCAGAAGTCAGCCTTGACCCACTGCCTCTTCATCTCAACATCTGGTGAAACTTCTACTTAGTGCAGACATGATGGATCATCTTTTCCTAATACCTTATATTGCAAAAAATACTTAAAACAGGATTTTGCAGATGTAATAAAGTTAAGAATCTTGAAGTGGGGAGATTATCAGAGTGAGTCCAGTATAATCACAAGGGTCCTTCAAAGAGCAAAGCAGGAGCATCCCTGTACAGAGAAGGTCACCATGACATAGAAGCAGAGATTGGAGTATGACTCCAGTCCAGGGCTCTAAAAGTTGGGAGAGGCAAGGAGCGTGGCGTCCCCACAAGGAATTAGCCATCCCGACCCCTTGATAATGGCCCCCAGAGTCATTTAGGTTTCTGACCTCCAGAGTTGTAACAGAACAGATTTGTGTTGTTTTAAGCCATAAAGTTTGTAGTGGTTGTTACAGTAAAAATAGGAAACTAACTGAAATCTATTGAGTAGTCACTGATTTTCCTTTGTACTGAACTTGTGCTTTCCCAGACGGAAGATACTAGCCACATGTGGCTATTTAACTTTAAAATTAGATACAAAATTTAAATATTTCAGCTCATCACACTGCATTTCAAGTACTTAATAAGCACATGTAGCCTACTGTGTAGGGTGCATCTTGGACAGAGCTGGGAGCACCCTGGGTGGCTACTGCATGGATGGGTAATTTAGGATGTGTGCAGTAGGATCTATGTGAGGACCTTCCTTGGCCCTGGGACTCCTTACCAGTATGAGAGCACCATTTGCCCAGTTCTAAGGGTGTCTGTCCTATTTGCACCATCTCAATCCCTAATAATGGATGATTGAACTGTTGAACAAATTTATTGATAACCTACCTATGAATGCCCTGCTTTGTGTATTTGATTTTCACAGTAAAATTAACAAATTCCCCATGCTTGTGTGCCTTATAGTCTAGAGGAGGAAATAGTTAATTTGCTAATAAATAAATATATATCTAATATCATGGAAAGATGAAAGCGTGCAGAAAATATAGTATAGGGATAGAATGACTGGGGTTGGGGTGATAGGTATGTTTTAAATAAATAAGTGGATAAAACCTTTCATGGGAAGGTGACATCTTAAGATAGATCTCAGTGATGTTAGGGGATGAGAAGAAAGAAAAGCAAGAAATTAATTTAAATCACTGTTGTTTAGAACTTCATGTCTCCCAATAGTCCATACCCCACCTCCTCTTCCGCTGCTTCCTTTGTGTGTTCACACCTTGGGTCCACATTTGCCAAGATTTTATTATTTTATTGATTATTATTTAAATATTGAAAATTTCTTGTCTACATATATTTACAAGCTAAGCTGTTATGTAGGTTCTAGTTGAAGAAGATATTTATACTAAGCACTCTAACTTTCAAACATTCTAGATTTACAAAACTATCTTAACATTTTTGATGATTAGGAACAAGAATCTGGCTGATTCTCTAATCCTTATCATACTTTCAACTACTCTAGAAGATTGTGCTTTCCAATATGGCAGACATATGAATAGCCTGAGGTAGCTATTCAACACTTGAGCATCCAAGCTGTGACGTTATGTGAGAGTAAAGGGTAAAATACAACCAGATTTTGAAGACTTAATGTAAGAAATTATAAAGGAACTCATTATTAACATTTTATTCTTGATTACATGTTACAATTATAAAATTTTGATATGGTGGGTTAAGTAAAATATGTTATTAAAATTAATTTCACCTGTTACTTTCTTTTTTCTTCTTAATGTGGCTGCTAGAAAATTTAAAATTGCATGTGTAACCTACATTCCTGGTTCATGTTGTATTTCTATCTGCTTTCCTTTCTCCCAGAATAATCAAGACACTGTGGTGTTGGTATAAGTATAGGCAATCATAGTCTCTTGACTTTTTAATCAAATTTATTGATATGCCTTTCATTTACACAACTAAATAATGGCAGGAATACAACTTCACACCTCAACATGTGCACATGCTTTATTTGTCTTCCAGCAGAGCTCCAGTGCCAATACACTGTCACTTTACCCACTCTGTGCCTCCCTCCCTCCACCTACCCCACTCCCATCTGCTTACTTTTTGAGGTACTTGTGTATATTTTAGACAGGTCATTTGAATGTGATGTCTTCTAAAGGGGAAAAAAGTATGAGAAGAAACAGCCATAGAATAATGCCTACCTCAAAAAATCTTTAACTCCACAGGAACCACTAGGTAAGAGGGTTAACTAGATGGTGCACTGTTGAGTAGATTAATGAAATCTTTGAAATGTGTCTGTTAGCTACTGTAGAACTTTATCACTATTGTACATTTTTCTTCTCTAAGGTTTTTCCCAGAATTGAAACTTTAAGATAGTGAGAGCCACCCCTTCAAGCAAAGTATAATTTCTCAGGACTGCTGGGGAGAAGCTCTAATGAGAAGAATCTTTGTAAGAGTAGAATTTAGTATTTGAAGAAATAAACCTTTAAAAACTTTTATGAAATGACCTAGAATTCCTAAGTATGACATTGCTGGAAAAAGCAACATAATTGTTTTTTAATCATACTTGCTAAAATAGCTTTTATAAAGAAAAATATAATTGGAAGCAACAGAAGTTGCTGAAATAACAGGATTTATTTCATTATCACATTTTCCCCTAAAGGACTGTTAGAAGTGAGAGAAGAGAAAGAAAACGATTCTAGGAATCTCCTTTTCATATAACTTAAAGCATCAACTGTAGCCAGATTGCTTATGTATAGAACCCAGATTTACCTGCCACCCAAGTGACCATGGACAAGAGCCTAACCTCTTTTTGCTTCAGTTTACTCATCTGTAAAAATGAAATAAGGATAATACTTACTACCTAATAGATTGCTTTGAGATTTAAATAAGTTAATTTGTATAAAGCAGAAGAGTGCTTGATATGATAGGCACTCAAAAGTAGCTCTGGTAATTCATTATTCATTATTGTTGTAGTTGTCATTGTTTGATTAGCTCTAACATTCAAATGGAAAATTAAAACATTCCGAACCCTGTGTCATTCACATCTTCATCTTTCTGGCAGTGGTGTAAGACCACAAGGTGAGTATGTATTTAGTTTACCTGTTTTATGATGAAGTCACTTGGGTCCCAAAGAGGCTTTCTTAGGTACTTAATGACAGAGCTGGAAATCTCATCCCAGTGTGTGGATTCCCAGTTTATTACAGATACCTGGGTTATTCTTCATAGCAGCCTGATAAATAGGACTTTTAAACCCTAGGGAAAGTTACACTGTGGAATACATTGAAGCTAGGTAAGTCCCTGGTTACATTGTGGTTTTCACTTTTTGAATTATGCCCCAGGAATCACCAGTGATTACTTGTGGATGGCTTGAGGGTGTGTTTATTTACCTAAAATCCTAGCACTCTAAATTTAAACATATAGCAGAGGGTTATCTGTGTGTTAAAATAATGGTATCCCCATCTACTTAACTGTATTGAAGACCAAACTTTACCCTGTTAGCTCAAAAGGACTTTGAGTCATTTTGTCCTTGTAAAAGGACAAACTGTAAAAAAGTATACTATTGAACTGAGGTGATGGTGCACTGGTGATAGGGTGATGGGGAATACATGGAGATTACAATTGATGGCAAGTATATGTAAATTTAAAAAAATTTATATTAATAAAAAAAAGTATACTATTGATACTTTGCTCCCCAAATAAGGATCTTGATCAATTGAGCTCACTGAATTGTTTTCTGATAGGGACTCTGTAATCTCACTTAAATTTAGGTTGGTACAGGAAGGGAAATGTAGACTTTGGAACTAGACAAAGATGGATTGAGAACTAATTCTGTCACTTAGTTTTCTGTGACCATGGAACTTATCCCTATAAACTTTTTGAGTCTTAGTTTTTACTAAGACTGCACAGTAGGGATACTGGAATGAACTTGAAAACTGTTGTAAGGATTAGAGGTGAGCTAATGGAGTTGGTCCTTAGGAGACTAATGATGGAGCCGGTCTATCAATCGTGGTCTGGAATTTCTACCTGAGAACAGGTGGAGTTTTACCTTCAACACAAAAAAACAGCATGTGATAAATCATGAGGGACTGGGAAATCAAAAAGAATATAATCTAGAGCTTTGTATATTGGAAGACATTTTAGAAGGATATATACCAAAATATTATTGGTATTAATATCTTGATGATAGAAAATCAAATGTTTTTTTAAATTGCCTTTCCTAATTTTTATAATATACATGTCTACTTTTGTACAGTTATTTTTAAATTTAGAAAATAAGTCATAATTTTTTAAAAGATTTTTTTATTTATGCATACAAGAGCAGGGTACAGGCCACAGGTGCAGGAAGTGCGAGGATTCACGAGAGACAGAGTTGGGAGCAGAACAGTCAGATAGACCAAAATACACTGCTGAGGGGAGCAGCGGGCAAGGCAGGAGAGGTCCGCCTCACCATATGGGTCCTCTCCCTGGATCAAACTAGTGTTGCACTTAACCCGCTGTGCCACCAGGGAGCCCCATTCATAATTTTTAAACAACACAAAATGTAATCACACCATATTGGCAGGTATGTTCCCAAATTTCTCCATTCTTTCTACTTTTCTAATTTTCTAAGATGAGTATGTTTGCATGAATAATGCAGAAAATAAAAGTGCATTTTAATGGCAAAATCGCCACCCCAAAATGGAATCTACAATGTATTAGGATTCACAAAACTATGGATTCTTGGGAAATATGTGGAGATCCTTAGAACCAACTGATGTAATTGTCATATTAACAATTATAAGTACTATTTACTGAACACTTCTGCATGAGGCTTTCCTTAATTTTTTGCATACATTATCTAAATAAATCTTCATGACAACTTAATGAGATTGGTTTCAGTTGAAGTTTTAAATTCCATAAATTACCTAAGGTTAAGACTCAAAATTTAAACTTGTATTTTCAAAGGGGAAAAAAATCTTGATCTTAGTAGCAGAAGAAATCTTCACATATCCTCAGCTGTTACATATGCTCCACAAAAGTTTTGCTCATGTTCACACTCAACTAAGTTGTCTCAGCTGCTAGCTAGCTACCATGCAAATCCAACTACTTTTTTTCTGCAATTTTTTTCTGAAATTTTATTAATTGGTCAATATGGTATGGGGTGAATGGTTTTGACTATCTTTTTCTTGACTTAATGGTACAACGTAGGAGAAGGGTACAGGTATTATTAAGGGGAAAGGTTTGTTAAGTGAAAACAGGTCACGATATCAAAGTCTGAACAACTTTTAGTGTGGTAGTTGTGGGTGAGTTAATCTGCTCCTCCTATTTTTTTTTAAAGATTTATTTATTTATGCATACAAGAGCTGGGGTACAGGCCAGAGATGAGGGAAGTGAGAGGATTCACCAGAGACAGAGTGGGGAGCAGAACAGCCTGACTGAAACACACTGCCGAGGGCAGCAGTGGGCAAAGCAGGAGAGGTCTGCTATGCCATGTGGGTCCCCTTCCTGGCCGGCGGCAGAGATCGAACTCCTGGCACAGTGGTTGCGGTATGCTTCATAGTGCGTTGCTTAACCCGCTGCGCCACCAGGGAGGCCCTCTGCTCCTCCTTTATCATAGGTAATGAACTTGGCAACTAATGTCTTCCTTTTAGCTTTTGGTTCCCAGAATGTTTAGGAAAAGATACAGCTAGTATGAGTTCACCTGAGTTAATATGTATGAGTATCCTTAATTGTTCTTCATAACTATTAAGCCTTTCCTTTATCAATGTTTACAGTTTTTAAAATATATTTTCTGTATTCACTTCTCTTGAATCATCTTATATCCTGGCTTTTTGATGGGTTGACTTTGTCCTGCTTCTTGAGTGTAGTTAGACAAAGTACTCTTTTGGAAGTTTGAGATTTAGTTTTAAAAGTATGTCTGTGAGCTTTTCTGTACAGGGGGAGGAGTGTCCTATCTTATCTTTATATAGAAGCAACTAGCATGAGTCATGTTGTTGGCATTTGATCCATTTTTGTTGAACTCAAAGATGAGCTCTTGTTTCAAGCAAGGGAGACCATTCTAAGGATTGGAGTAGCCCAGTGGTCGCACAAGCTGAACTTGAGAATTTGATCACCAGACAGTAGACAGAACTAAATGATTTCTAAGGCTTATTGTAAATTTAAGAGTCAGTGATTCCTCTAATACTCTTACATGTATCCAAAGAGGAGAGATAGGAACAGTTGTTAGCTCAGATTATTCAGTGAAGCCTTTGATAGCGATGATGATGAATGAGATTTGTACCAGCACAATGGGCAAAAGCACTTTTCTCTGATTTCTTGAACCATGAACAGTGTTCATCTTCAGAGACAGTTCCAATAAGATTGGACTTCAGATCACTTTTTAGATTTAGGCTGAGCCCCAAGAGAGCATGATGAGGAGGGAAAAAAAAAGCTCTAGTATTTTCAGTTCTGAGAATAAGAACACTAATGTGAGAAGTTTCAGACCAATTTTCAATCTATTATCATCCAGGTTACTAATAAATTCACTTAATTTCTGGGAAGAAATGCTACTCACTAATTATGTCACCTTAAAATATTTTGATTGGTTTTCCACACACCATTTCCATTGCTGCCTCATTAATGAGGTACCTACAATTATCCTTGTTTTATTTTTTTAAGATTTATTTATTTTTGCATATAAGATCTGGGGTATAGGCCAGAGGTGGGGGGGGGGGGGTAAGACCATTCACCAGAGACAGAGTGGGAAGCAAAAAAGGCAGATCTACTGAAACACACTGCTGAGGGGAGCAGCGGGTCAGACAGGAGAGCTCTGCTGCGCCATGTGGGTCAGCTCCTGGGCCAGGGATCAGACTTGTGCTGCAGTGGCTGTCCACAGTGGATAGCTTCATAGTGCTGCGCCTAAACCCCTTGCGCCACCAGGGAGGCCCCTATCCTTATTTTAAATTTTGTTTCCTTATATATTTATGACAATTGAAAAAGGTATTCATTAGAATTGTTCTCTGTCAGAGATCAGAATGATAGTCAAGAGGTGAAATCTAGCACAAGACAGGTTTTTTATGACCTCTGCAACTTTTTGTTTTAATTAATTGCTAGCATTTAAAACATTGGAGAGTTTACCCCCAAATGCAAATTTCTGCCTTCTCTTTAAAAATATCAAATTTGGCATAACTGCATTAGCCTTCCTCCATAGTTATGATTATCTTGTGCCTAGATGAGGCGTATGTTCCACTTAAGCCCCTTTTACCTTCCCTTGTTATTTTATTCTCTGCCACTTCACTCATTTACAGAACTTGTCTGGCCTCTACAAGCATTTGAGTCTGTGACAGTTGCCATCTATGCAGTGCTCACATGCACATCTTAAGACTTTGAGTAGCTGTTATTTCAGTCTCCAGAGGGGACTGCTGAGTAATGGCAAGAGTTTCATTGCATTTGGGCAGAGCATTTTGTCTTTGGGTAGATGCTAGTCAGCCAGCCCTGTAACCAGAATAAAGAAGAAAAAAATGTATTCATCCTGTGCTGAGCTGCTGGCGTTCAGCAGAACTCTAGTCTACGAGACGGGGCCTGAAGTGCCCTGCAGACTTGCTTGCCTAAGCTCAGGGTTACTTGGCACCTGTGCCGGGGAAGAATCCAATGGAGTGGCAGAGGCTCGGTGCCATCCATTCAGACAGCTTTCTGAATGCTGGCAGCCAAGAGAACATCAGCTGTGCCTGTGAGTAGTGTGGGTTCTGGCCAGAAACATCTAAACTTCAAAGGAGAAAAAAATTGTACTGTGGGCCCATGTGGAAAGCCTATGGCCTTATTGAATTGGGGTCATTTTTACAGAGAAATGGTTCAAAGAATTCTGAGGAAATCTACCTGTTTTTAACAGACTTTCCACTCTAGCCCTGAGAGCCAAGGTAATCAAAATGCCAGAGGAGCTGCAAAACCTAACCGTAAAAATAGAATGAATACAAAGAATTTTTACTCTTTGGTCTCAAAAGTACATTCGACTGACATACTGTGAAAGAGGAACATGGATGAGTCTTAAGGCAAATTCCACTAAAATTGAAACTACACATTCACGACCAATTTTTATTTCACTTAGGTTTCTGATGATTTAAAAGTCGAGGAGACAGATATCATAGCTTTGAATAACTTACACTTTCGTTCTACTAAGAAAAAAATCTGCTTTATGGTTGACCCTGAAATTTTATTCTTATGCTGGCCCAAGACTGAAGTCTGAGACACTGAATTATTAGAAGCAAAATAAACCTTTCACAAATCTAAGAGCCCGAAGACAAGTAAGAAAAGGCACTCCCAATGCCTCTTTGTCAACCAAGTCTGATTCAGTGACTTCCTGAAGCCTGTCCTGTCCTCATTTGTTCTCATTGGTTTCATTTTCTTCACCTGTCCCCTTCCTTTTTCCTTACTTTGGATTCATTCTCTCTCTCTCTCCCTCCTTTGTCTTGTCATTAAGCTGTGATTTCCTTTATTTCTTTTCTGCTTTCGCCTTCCCAGTTTTTCTCAGTCTGCTAGTCCATGGTCTTGTTTTCATCTTTTATTACTGACGAACCAAGACACAGGAAGAGTTAACAGAGGAGATTCTACAATGTAGGAAGAGAACAGAGAGGGAAAGATTCAAATAAATGGCAACATTTAGATTCTAAGTGCTCAATAAAGAGAGAGCTACTCGGAGGTGGAGAGAAGCTACTCGGTGCTGGAGATTTGGAGGGGGAGGACAGTAATGTTCAACAATGCACTAAGCACTATTTGTGCATCTGATCGCGTTTAAAAATGAATCTCTTCCAAGTAAGAGCAGTAACAGAGTAGGTGTGGCAGAGACAATAAACCTGATATTACCTTTGAGAGTCTATAATGAGCTCATAAAGAGGTCTAAGATTGGGAAATGCTAGCACTTTAGCATTTCTGCTTGTTGTGAAGATTGTGATACAATATCTATCAAAAACTATACCTTTTCAGAGTAAATTGCATAAACCACAAAGTAAATAGGAAAGATAGAAGCTGGGTATTTTAATTAATTTGTGATTTGGGGCCACTTTAATTCAAAATTTAAATCTAATTATAGTGGAATAAAAACAACTGATCATTTATGGTACTTACAAATCCACTATAATCTATTGACTATTGCTGGCACTGCCCTTCCTGATCTAAGTGAGCATAAAACAGTTTTTACAAAATATATGTCAAATTTTGGGTGGGAAATTTCTTAGTAATTTCATCAGTTAGAACAATTTTACTAGATATCTTTTCTAAATGTGAATAATGTACATTTGTTTTTAATTTGCTAAGCAAATACATACATTGAACATTCCCTATAATGAGTGAACAGTGAGCTGAATAAAGGTAGTATCCCTTATCATTACAGAGTATTTACTTTTAAGTCCCCTCATGATTGGCCCTTGCACCTTATCCACCCTGCAATACAGAACAAACTGTTATCTTCATAACACCCTGAACTCTCCAGACACTCATCCTTGGGGCCTTTTCATAAGCTACTCCTTTTGCCCATAATACGCTTCCCATACCCCCTTGCCCCCCACCACTCCAGAGTGGTACATTCCTACATAGCTGCTGCAGCTATGTCCTGTCCTGATTTACTTGGCAGAATGTGATGTTCCTTCCTATAGCACTTACACCATTTCACTGTAAATGATGATCATTTTAAAAATATCAGCTACAGGCCTCCCTGGTGGCACAAGGGGTTAGGTCGGCAGCACTTTGAAGCTATCCACAGCCACTGCAGCACAAGTTCAATCCCTAGCCAGGGAGATGATACACATAGCACAGCAGACCTCTTCTGCCTCGCCTGCTGCTCCCCTCAGCAGTGTATTTCAGTGGATCTGCCTGTTTTGCTCCCCAGTCTGTCTCTGGTGAATCTTCTCACACCCCACCCCATCCCCACCCCCACACCTCTGACCTATACCCCAGTTCTTGTATGCATAAAAAATAAATTTTTAAAAAATAAAAATATCAGTTACTTGTCTTGATGTCTATAGACTGGGAGCTAGCCCAGTAGGCCCTAAGGACAAAAAAAGAATGTTTTTTTTTTTTTTGCCAGAGTCCAACATCTGGAAGATGTTCAGTAACTGTGTGATGAGTAGTATAAGCATTTCTGTATGCATTTGTTCAGTGGACATTGTTGAATTCAGTTTTTTCAGATTGTGTGGGTAAAAATCAGATGTTTGTGCAGGACTCAAAGTACAACTTTATTATAAAGTCTGGCTCTTATCTGAGAATAAAATAGAAAGGTTATTTTTAATACATTGGTTAACTATCAAATTGGACATTTTCTTTAGTACTTTGAAGAGATAAAGTAATGAGGAAGAGAACATGCCTGACATTTTAAACAAAGATGGTTCATGTTCAGTGTTTACTTAGACCTGAAAAAATACATACAATAATCTTAAATGATACATGTGGGGTTTTTGGGGGGGGGGGGGGAGTATGTGTACAGATACCTACCTAGCTNGGTTTTTGGGGGGGGGGGGGGGAGTATGTGTACAGATACCTACCTAGCTATCTAATTTTCAAAACTGCCCTCTCCTTAAGTGTTTAAACTTGAAAGGCATTTCTTTTTGCTGTCACCTAGAATTGTGGCTTTCAGTTTTGAAGTGAATATTGAGGAAGCTCAGTAACTAGATTACCTTTTGGTGTCCCTGTATCAGCTCCTGAGCCAGAGTTGAGGTCTTTCTTTTAGAACTAGAGGTTATCGAAGCTCTCATTAATTGAACTTTAGGTAAATCAAAATAAGATGTAAAGTTACCAATAACTATACAATCCAATCTCTAATAGATGTCTGACAAAATTAAATGAAATGATTGTTTCCTCTGTCATTTTCCTGAATTAAATTTTTCTTATGGTAGAAGTAGACATAAATACCTTTGAGAAAAGTTCATGATACACTATGATATTCAGTGGATTTAACTGGTGTTCTTTTCCACTGTTGACCAAATAGGACATGTTTTATGGGAGAAACCTTGTAGGGCCGAACTCCAGAAAGGACCACAATAAAGAGGTGGTGATGGGGGGGTGGGATGCAGGGGGAGGAGAAAAGGAAATCTTGTTATGAGTTACCAAAATCTGATTCCTAAATCTATAATTACATACCTAAATGCTTCTATAACATATTCTTTACTGAATAAAACCTCTATCAAACTTAGTTATTGAGTATTATGTGTTTTATGGAAATTTGGAGACATGATATTTATATTCAGGGCATTATAATCTATATAGTTTGGATCTTCATAGAAATAATAACATAATAGTACTAGTACAAAAATTATATAGAAGAAGCAAATAAAAATTCCCTTAAAGCCATGACATTCAGGAAACATTAGGGCATCAGCATTAACCACTAGTTTTTAAAAATTTTTGGAATTTTTTGGCTTTCTTTAAGTAAGTAATAGAGGAGCAATTATCATTGCCTTTCTAAATGACACTAGACATTTGGCACTTGACCTTTATTTAACACATTAAAAGTTATATATAGCATCTGTATACACTCTAACAAATTACCTAAAAGGCCAGGTCACTTTGGCTTGCTTTGTATATGTGATGGTGGAACATTTATAATTTTGTGCCATAAATTTTGAAGTCAGACAAACCTGAATGGAAATGCAATCCCTATTACTTATTAATTGTATGATTTTGTATAAAATACTTAACCTCTGTTCTTTGATTTCCTCATTATATAATAGAATCACTGCATAATAAGATTGTGGTAAAATTAAATGAGCTAAGCTATATCAAGTACATATCACAGGATTAGGAACATAGTAGTAACTCAGTAAGTAGTCTCCTGTTAGATGTAAACACTAAATTGTTTGGGAGATAACTGTTCCTATAGACACTTTAAAATTGTAATTACTGCAATAGGGAAATAGTCTTAATCTGAAAAAGTTTCAATTTTAATTAATTCATATTTAAACTAGTTGAAATGTTTCTCTTTCTTAAAACTAATTCAGAAAAGGAAAAAAAACTTGAGAAAATTTTTATATTTGCTCCATGAGACTTCAAGTTGAATGAGATCAGGAAAGCGAATCAATATTTAGAGAAGGCCTCAAACTTTTGTTAGCAACACAGTCATTACAATATGTAAATCTTTGTATTTCTCTATGGATCAGTGATTTCCACACACTGTCTTTTTCTGGTAGTAAAAATCAATCTACTAATACAGTCTTAAATGTCCTTGCTTAATTATGGGGAAGTTAATGAAATCAGCCTCTTGTGCATTCCAAATAAAGGCACTAGAGTGAGTCATTCAGATCTGCACACCCTTAAACTGGCCTTTTCCTACAATGTAGTTAAACAGCAGTAATTGATCATCTTAATGTATTGCCCTTTACCTTGGCCAACTTTTATTGAAAAACAAAAGCACAAACTTGTTTTCTATTGTTTACCTAAAAATGTTATCTAGGCCCAAAAACAATATTTGGTTTTCAAAACCTATGAGAACTGATGGTTTTGTATTAAATTGTTAATTTTAAAATAATGCTGAAGTTAGTTTAACATCATTCCAAATGACAGTATTATAATGAAAACTTAGTTAGGAAAATGAATACAGCCTCTCAATAAATGACAGAAATGTTGCGAAATTGACTTTTACATCTGAAATAATGAGAATTAACTGTGCTGAGAGAACAGCTTTGATTCTAAACAGTTTTATCATTACTCCACATACTAATTACCCTCTAGTATTTTAGAATGAGGCCATGGTTTTAAGCCTAGACTAGAAGCAACTTGATTTCATGTATGTCTGTTATGCTACTTAGCTTGCTTACACGCTTGGTGATACCATAATTTTGAAAGTAGAAAAAGATTTTAGGAAGTCATAGTTTCCCTGAAATATATTTGGTTCAGCCACCCTAAACTTCCAAGAACTGAACTCAGCTAGACTAGAGTATCAAAAATAATCATTTTTAGTTTATTTAAATAACTATATTTCCACTTCCCAAATTGGCATAGCCTTCCAAAGCCTACATATTCTATAAGGACAGAGCGGGGCCATTTCCTCTAAAGCCGTTACTGATGATGATTGTAGTTGGTCCATGATATTTCCTTTTTAGAAAATTCTTTAGCCTCTATAACTGACACCGTCAAATCTAGAACTTGTTTTGTTCTCTTTTCGTTACCCATTTTATGATAATTGCAGTCAAGCACTTTGCATGATGAGAAAGTCTTTTCATATCTCAAAAGCAAGTCTTCTGTTGCTTTTGAAGGAGAATACGGCAGTTAGTTAGTGACCACTTTGCAAGTGAGGAAGCATAAGTTGCACCAAGACAGTTACTCCTCCACAGTGACACTTCTAACTGGACTTGGTGTCCTGATGTTTTGTATTCTACCCATGTTTTTCTTGTGCATACGTCTTCAGATCAAGCCTGAGGTCCAGTGATTTACTCGCATTGTCAGCTCTCTGGAAGGGAGGAGTACCCGCTCTTCCAGGCAAAGCCCCCCACATCTGTGCTCAAAATCTGAACAAGGTTTTGGGGACCCCCATAGGCACAGAGACCAAAGCGTATCAGATTGGTACCTATATTTATACTGCTTTCAGAGTTGTATTACCCAGGGCCACCTGTTAGTTATATTTTGGACTTGGCCTCTGCACACCTAGGCACCTGTCATTGCCTCTTGTGCATCTGTTTATCAATGTCTTGATAAACAAGCAGCTGCTTTTAATTTTTTTGTCGGGGACTTAGGGGGGCAACAAGCATCTATCTCATGTGTCGTCTTACTTCAGTGAAGCCTTCCATAGAATTTGATATCTCTTTATCCTTTGCACCCTGTGCTCCTGTGCATGGCCTGTTTAAATACCAATAACCTATGTGTGTGGTTTTTCTGGTTTGGGTGTTTGTTTGTTTGTTTGCTTGTTTAACATAACCCCAACCTACCTCACCTAAGTGACAGTGCTTTGAAAATAGGACCATTATTTTTTCCCCCATAGGCTCTTCCTTTGCTTGTTCCTTAGGCCCAGAGATCTATCTGAAGTCCTGTGCCCTTTACACTCTGCAGCCTAGGTGGTCTTACCCTTTTCTAGCTCACATGAGCAGCTGCTGTGATTGCATAATTCACTTCAGTTCAGATCATTCATTTCATCTCCAATCAGTCATGATCACTATAATATCAATCTATAAGACACTCTTACCAAGGAAATTTTCCTATATCTTCTGGATTAAGATACTAATAGAATATACACTTTTTTTGATACCATTAGGGAAATCTGACCAAATAAGACTATGAGTATCACACTCAATCAATTTTATGTCCCAGTAGTCCTGGTCATTCAGTAATATATTAGAGAAACAGCCTAATCTGGACTTACTCTTCACATGAAATATGCATCAGTCTGTGGTCTCACACAAATTTATTTTTAGAATTAGAACTTCCCTTTATCAGAGCAATAGCAAGAAATTCCGCTGTCTCTTTCTTTCCTAGGCAATTCCATTTCATTTGGTAATTATTAGTCAACAGAATTTTATAGCTCAGAGAAACTATTTCAATTTTTTTTTTTTTACAAATTAATTGAATAACTTGAAAGCACACTCTGCATATTGTTCTTGTGACTTTACTGGTGTTGATTCATTCTGTGTGACACTCTAGTAGAATAGAAATGATAATCATTTTTAGCAATAGTATATTTTAGCCCCCACTAAAACAGCTGTTATGATTATTTAGTAGGTCCTACCTTAGATTTAAGTAATGGCTTCTTAGAAACTCTCACAGGTGGCATTTTTCTGCCTGCAAGAAATTGTACCAATTTATGCTGTTGTATGATAACTTTCTATTTAGTAAGTTTCATGATAGCATTAGAAATTATAACAATTAATATAGAAGCGATGCTAGCTAGTAAGTAAATTTACCATTCTGGCTTAAAGATAAATTCAGGATAAAGTAAAAATATTGAAACAAAGAGTCATTTTATGAAGAAGGCAGTATTTTTATTCAAATTTTTTTATTGTTACCTCCTTGTTAATTTTTTTACAATATAGGATTTCTCCCCTTAGATGTGGTCACCTTATTTCTCCCACCACCAAAGGACCCATACTCTTCTACCATTGTTCATTGTACTCTCTCCTGCCCCACACTCCTCTCATTTTCTTCCCTCTCCCTTTCTCTCCCCCTTCTCTCCTGAAAGAAGGAATCATTTTGAAGTGCTTGCCCACATATGTTGTCTAATTGGTAAACTACTAAAAAGTAGTAGGTATGGAATACACTGCAGAGGGGAACAGCAGGGGAGATAGGAGGGGTCTGCTGCATTAGGTAGGTCAGCTCCCTAGCAGGAATCGAACTCAGTCCACAGTGGTGATAGCACTGACTCTTCACACCTAGGCCAACAGGGAGGCCCAATTTCTCCTATCTTTGGCAACACTTGTTATTATCTGTCTTTTTTCTACAACCAATATAGTGGCAGCTCACAGTGATTTTGATCTTCATCTTCTTTATGACTAAAAATGTTGAGTTACTTTTAATGTGCTTGTGGGTATTTGTATAAATCTTCCTTGGAAACTTTGAATATTTTGGAGTTCTTTTTCTGTTGAATTCCTTTGCCTTTTTAAAAACAACAACAACAACAAGTAGTCTGTGTCTTATTACAGGTTCTATGAATCTTACATATTCTAGATACAAGTTCTTTATAACATATGACTTGCAAATATTCTCTAGCAATTCTTTATGTCATCTGTTCACTTTTCTGGCAGTTCCAGCTATATATCTTGTGCACCTCTTATCCTCCAGGGCATATGTCTTCCCAACTCTTCAACTGCTGGGGTAGCACTTCTTTTCATGGCTTCCTGTTATATTCATTTATTATCGCACTGAGCACAGTGTGTTGACATTGTAAGTAAAAGATTTGTCTTTCCTATAAGAAGGAACTATATTTTCTCCTTTGTCACTCTAGTGCTTAGACCACAGCCTAACACAAAATAGGAACTCAATAATGACTTGGTCAATCAAACTAAAATGAAACAAGTCTGAAAATAGTGATCCAGGTTAATGTTTATCCAAGAAAACTGATTTAAAAAAAAAAAATCTGCGGGTGTGAGAGAAGCTGCACTTCCTTGAAGTATTGTGAGAAGTGAGGATCATAGTTTTTCTGGAATCACTCCTTAATGTGATCCTTTCACCAGTTCCCACCCTAGTGATTCTCTGGTATCTGGGATGATGAGTGCTACACCCTATAACCACTTGTGGTTCCATCACAGATTCACATAGCCTGGGGCCCAGGGCACCATGGACTTATTTGCTGTGTTCTGCTCAGTGGAGAAAGTGTGGTCCAAAATTCGTGTGATTAGGCATTTATTTTAATTATCTCCTCATTTTATTTGAAAGTTTTTACATTCTTCAGTGCCATGTAAGGCTAAATCCTATCTCATGAAGCTGTATTAATAAAGTTACCCCATATTTGCAGGGAGATGACCTGTTGTGCTGCCTTGTTACTCTGGTGGAATGTATAAGGAACCCAAAGGTTTTCTGTTGCTAACAAGATACTTCTTTTGGTAGTATTTTCATTTTGATTGCATTATTTGTATACAGTAATATTTTAATATTGATTGCATTATTTTTTAAAAGATTTTCTTTATTGATGCATACAAGAACTGGGGTGTAGGCCAGGGGTGTTGGGGGAGGGTGAGAGGAGGATTCCTCGGAGACAGAGAGGGGAGCAGAACAGGGGGGATCTGCTGAAATACACTGCTAAGGGGAGCAGTAGGTAAGACAGAAGAGGTCTGTTGTGCCATGTGGGTCCCCTTCCTGGCCTGGCAGGGATGGAATTTGTGCTTCAGTGGCTGATGATAGTTTGATAGTGCTGTGTCTTTAACCCCTGCGCCACCAGGGAACCCTGGTTGCATTATTTTTTTTAATTATCTTTTTTTGTTTTCCTCCTTTGCAAACTAATTTTTAAAGAGGCAGCTGATTTTCCTTTTCCAGTTTTTGGAGCATATGTATTTTCTCTCAGTGATACTCTAGTGCCCTTTCACAATTTCAGTGTTGAAAATGATGCAGGTGTCCTATTTTAATTGGAAAACTACAGGTAACATGAAGGAAGTTATTCTCTGTGAAATGAGGCTGAGGTTTAAGCATATAAGTTCGTCTTCAGAACTCCCTTGTTCTTGATTTTGAACTCTGAAGGGAGAAAGCAAGAGAATATCTAAGAATGAGACCTGACATAATTTTTGTGTCCTTCTGACGAGACAAACTTTCAGCCACTTATATTTCCTATTTGGCATTTCAAGGCAGCTTAAAAAGAAATAGAAAAACTAGTTGACAGCCTAAGACGATTGATTTATTTTCTCTTAACATAGCAAATGTGTGAAGATTACTTCATCTTAAAAGTCTTACGGGATTCCTGAATGAGAAATAACCCCCACCCTTGAATATTTTTTTTTTTATGAAACAAAAATATTTCTGCATTTGTGGGGGAAAGAATTTGGCAGACATGCTGATTATAATACTGTATTAAAAACACTTATTTTGATTGACTGGAAGCCAGATGCTATTCGTGGCAGTTATAAGCCTATAATAATGTCTTCACTCTGGTGTTCACCACATTTCTATGAGATTAATAAAAGGATTCTCCATTCTAGAGGGTGAGAAACCAGAAGAATATACTTGAGAACTGTATAGTTCTCAAGAGAGAACATTCTCTGTCTCCCCTCTTTACTCCCCCAAACCAGTGTTACCTGAAACATGACCTTATGAAAAGTGGGAACCTTATTTCTTTAGCTGTTTCTTGGCAATCTGTAGGTCCTCTAGAGGTGCTCAGAACATGTTGATAGATAGAAGGAAGGCAAGAAGTGTTTGATTACGCTGATGGACAGCCCTGGGGGTGCCATTTACCAACTGAAGTCCTTAAATAAAAATGATTTGATCCCCTTAAGCCTCAAATCCTTCTTTGTAAGCATGAGGATAATTCTGTTACCCACTTCATTAGGGTATAGAATAGTAACTATTTGATTAGTACTATCTATTATTAAATTAAGCACGATTTCTGAATTTCCATGCAGCACTTGACCACCCTGCTGTTAATGAACTTGATTAAACATAGTCAAGTGTCTGCAAATATATCATCAGCTCAGTCTTTATTGAAAGTAATAGGGAGAAATTGAGGAGGTGTTATTTGTCATTGATCACTATTAACCCCATTGAACTGGATGCAGCCCTCACTTTTAGGAACTAAATACTCATATTGGAAAAGATGAAGTAAAGAAGTTTTACAGTATGAATATTCTTGTCTTTGGATGATAGCATGGGTCTTAGAACAAAAACAAGTCAGTACTTATTAGTTACTGTATCTCACTTTGCAAAATACACATTTCATTGTTACAGTTGTTTATAGATAGTTTTGCATGACAAAATTTGCTTGTGTTTTTTACTAAATCACAAAAGAATTACCTTCCTGTTCCTAATGTATTAAAATTGTCAAAGAATTTTCTTCATGATAATAGTGTCGATAAGGCTGTTAGTTTGAACAATGTGTAAAAAGCGAAGGCCAATTGAAGAGCCCTTGATATTGTAAATAGAATAATAAAGTAAAATCCAAGGATTGCCTGTTATGAATGGATTATTTGGCTATAAAAAGAAATTATTTTTAGATGTGGCATCCCTGAAGTTTAGTGTTTTACAAACTAGAAATTTATGCACTAAACAAAAATTACCAGATGTCAGTAACTGTATGTGCCAACTGGCAAATGTGTAGTGGTTCAGAAGTCTGGAAGAAATGATGCTCATTTCTTTGCCATTCAACTCAAAAGGGGTAGTTGAGGTAAAATGCTACTGAAGAAAATTTACAATGTACTCCAGCTCCCCGAAGATGTCACATGTTATGAATTGTTATCTGGAAGTCTTCAGTTTTTCTTCCCTCACGACTCCATGCATGTTTGTGGTATTGCAAATGGAACCAACCCATGTTTCTATTCTAATTTATTACATTCTTTCCTGTGACTTGTCTCATTTCTTAAAGGGTCAGCAGATACCTTATTAAAAGGCTCAACCTGGACACAGTGGATTCATAATGATCCAGTATAAAACTAAATATATTATGGGATTCATTACCTTGACCTTGCAGGTACCAGCACACCTTGGTAATTTTCATGAAATCAGCAAATGGATTTTTTTCTCCCTTTAGAAATCCGAGCTCAACTGGTAGAACAACAAAAATGCCTGGAGCAGCAAACAGAGATGCGAGTTCAGCTTCTCCAAGATTTGCAAGATTTCTTCCGGAAAAAAGCCGAAATTGAGACGGAGTATTCTCGGAACCTAGAGAAACTAGCGGAGAGATTCATGGCAAAAACAAGAAGCACTAAGGACCACCAGCAATACAAGTAAGAGAGACTTGTGTCAAATTCACCTTTCCAAGGTGGCCTACTTTTTTACCACCCTGATTGGTTTCAGGGTGTTTCATTTTTGTCTTATACTTAGTGATTAGCCATAGATAAAAGCAACTCTCTGCACTTACAATTTGAGTAGCAATCTGTCTCATTTTAAAGTAATAGTATTCTCTGGACAGCTTTCTCTTTCCAATAAATATATATTTGTGGATAATCTTATATGCAAGAAAAAATGCATTTATAATATTCTTGCTAGCAAAATATAAGAAGTTGATATTTGAATGAGCCTATTTAGAACAATGATTTCTCAAGCATAACGCTCAGGATTTCTGTAGCCATTTTATATGAAAATAAGCAATAAGGGTTGTTTAAGTTTAGCGTACCCACTACCACCTTGTCATTACACTTGAGACAGACTGAAAATAAGGGTCTTTGGTAAAACATTTATGATTGAGTATAATTAAGTTTTTTATTAATTGTACTCCATTTGTTTCAAAACACATAGAGGTTCTTCCAATAATGAGGTTTACTCTATAGTTTAGCTCCTAGAGACAGAGAGACTGGTCGGTAGCTAACTCCAGTAGAGCACACAGATGATACGATAGGGGGAGCACAGGATGCCATGGGAGACCAGGTAATTCTGGCTATCCCAGACTGGGGAAGGGAAGATCAAGGAAAGGCCCTGGAAGAAGTGATGTGTAAGTGAAGGCCTGACAGACAAGTTGGCCAGTTGAAGGGTCCAGAGCAGGAAGCTTGAGGCAGGAGAACATCATGCATAAGAGACCAGAGGGGTAGGGTGTCAGGCAGCTTTGCAGAACAAAATATAGTACTGTGGGAAAGAGAATTAAGGTGATAGACTGTGTGGCTATGGGCTAAATTGTGCCAGGTCACAGAAGCCAGCAGACCAGTTGGGTCGTTTGGGCTTTATCTTAAGAGAATGAGAAGAAGTCTTTGGGAGTTTTAAGTAGAGGAATGATCAGCTCAGACCCATGTTTTAAAATGACAAAGCCCGGGTATACCCACTTGGGACCTTTCTCTGTTCAGGGAGCTTTCCTGTTCTTCTTAGCTAACAAGAAACTTCTTGCTTTTCTGCCTAAAAATAAATAAACAAGCAAACAAACAAATAACTAAAATGGCAAAGGCATAGATAGGATTACGGACTGAAGGAGGATATAATCAAGAGAGGGAGACCATGTGGAGGTCCCACGATAATGTCCTGAACTAGCAACTAGAAAGAAATGGATGTGTTTAGGTGATATTTAAAATACAGCACAGTCTTTCATCTTTAGAAATACCCTGGACTAGATGATCTGGATGATACTCCCCAAAACTCCCAGAAATGCCAATTAAGATATAATAGACATCGTCTAAATGTATTGTTGAACTCATAGGAAAGTAAGGGAAATTTCTAACGGCGAAAAAGGGAAGACGGAACTGAAAACTAAGCAGCGGTTACATCTAACCTTTAGCTCTAGCTGGCGACAGAAGAAGAGGCCTGTGCAAGGTAAAGGGCCAGAAGTAAGGCTTCCCCGCCATCAGTCCTATCACATTGCATCCAGCCAAATCAGGACCAGAAGAACTGCCATCTCCGTGAAATGGTAGAACAGAAAGCCATCTGTCCACTACACAGGGTCATAACCCAGAGGTTTGTTTGATGGGCCTGGGCTCCAGATTGGAAGGGGCCACAGAGAGACCCATCTTTGCTCTTGGCTTTGCAGCTCTATGTTATATCTTTCTGTTGACTTCAGCATAAAAAGTACCCTGAGGTACTTTTGAGTAAATGCAGAGCTATTCTGGGTAGGAATACCTTTTATTCTTTTTTTTTTTTGGGTGGGGGGGTTGACTTTAACCTCTAGTGTTTGTCCAGCATAAAAATCACTCTTAGTCATTGTTCCCAGGGTGAACAAAAAAATGTCAGAGACTTGACAAAGATTGGAGCTGGAGAGACCAGAACCCACATTATATTCCCATTGAAAGTAACTGTCCTTCCTTAACATGATGGCAGATAAGAGGATGGCCCATTTGTCAGTCAGTAAACAAAAACTGGTTCCTTAATGGATCAGCTGCCACTTTTTGTTTCTCCTGGTGTGTTTCCTAGTTTTCTTCAAAAGAGAAATTTTCTTTAACTTGGGTAAGTTTATTATTGAATGGGACTGAAGATAAGATGAGTAATTCATATATGGGAAGTACAAACTAGCATTAGGAAAAATTCAAAAACAGGCTTTGTTAAAGAGTCAGACAAAACTGATTTGAATGGTTTGAATGTTTTGGTCATGTTGCTTCACCTCTTTGAGCCTTGATTTCCTAACTTGTGAAATGAGTTTATGACCATAAAATGAGAAGTACGACAAAGATGTGATTCATTGTTGGGGTGGAGAACACACTCAATATTTCTTCTCATCACCAAACAAACAGTAATGTTTACCACTATAACCTTACCAATTATTAAAGTTGGACTTCAGAACCTAGTTCTTGCTTAATTGAGGGGTACACAGTGTAGAGCAGTTCTTGACCTAAAGTTACCACTATGTGTAGCAATTCGGAGGCACGTTCCATGGACATCAAAGACTCTCTGACACAACTTTTGTCTTCAACAAATCGCTGCAAATGACCATGTTTCACTTCCCTCATTGATGGCGAATACACATCTCTGCCTCAAATGGTAAGGAATATGTAGAGTTAATGTGTGCAAAGTCTTCAGAATAACTGCTGGATAAAAATAGCTAGCTCGATGTAACACTAACTGTGCACCTACAGCTCTGTAGTAAGCATTGCCATCTATATTAATGCAAACAATCCTCATCATAAACTTATAAGTATTTTAAGTTATTTTATCCATCCCACAAGTGAAATAACAGAGGCGTAGAGTGTTTAAAATAACTTGGCTAAGATTACACAGCCGCCAAGTGGAAGTTCTGGGATTTGAACCTGGACAGCATGGATTGTATTTTACACTATTGACCTGTGTGCTACTTCTTCCAATAGGCACTCAGTAAATGAGAGTTGCTGCTATTATTGTTGCTGTTGAAGTTATTATTATTTATTAAGGCTATAATCTTCATTCAATGAGTATTGAAATAATACCTATTTAATGTTTACCAAGGTCAGTGCACTGAGAATACAAAGAAGTATGAAATGTTATCAAAGAATTTATGAACTGTCAGCATAAAGGATGCACATAAAAGTTATGGGTCCTTTTCTCTCTCTTCTTCTGGGATGGCAACAACTCTTATATTTCCTTTCCTTGTGGTGTCAGATAATTCTAGAAGTGCTGCTTCATTTTCTCCCCTTTTATCTCTCTATTTCTAGTTTAATGTTTTCCTCATTTGTAACTTTAAGCACACTGAATTTTCCTTCCATTTGGTTCTCCTCCTTTCTTGGCTTGCTCTAGAATTTTTCATCTCCTGTGTTGATTTTCCTATATCCTGCAGTTTAATTATTTTCTTATTTCAAATTTCAGTTTCCATCTTCTGTTCCGTCATTGTGTTTCTCTTAACATTCATTTGCATTTCTGAGATTTCTTGCATATCTCTGAGCTGTTTTTTTTTTTTTTTCTGAGTTTTCTCTGTATTATTCCAATTCTTTAATTTTCTTAATCATGGCAATTTTTGAATTCCATGTCTGATAGGTAAAGAAGCTCTTCCATGTCTTTGTAATTTGTTTCTGGGTTTTGTTTTCTCTGTGGTATATTGTTCCCCTGAGGACTTGCTTGGCCTTTGGTATTTTCCTTCCCATTGCTTATGCTGGGGCTTGCTCTGCTATATTTGGGGCTTCTATTAGGCATGGGTTTTCCTCTCCCACTATTCTTATCATTTACCAGGTGGCAGGTCAGTAGCTGGGGCCTCTCCCAGAGCTGATCTAGACAAGCACAGTGCCGCAGGGCCTGCTAGGGTCGCTGGGTCGGTGGGCAGGACCTCTGCGGCTTGCCTGGGCTTAGATTCCTGCCCTGGCAAGACTTTTTCTTTAAGAAACTTTTTGCAAACTGTCTAATGTGATTTCATTCACTTTTAGCTTAATTATTAAGAAAAAAAAAAAACCAAAGGAGTTACACATTTGAAATAATGTATTAGGTTTAAACAGACATATGACTAGTCATAAGCCAGTAAACTTCTTGGGTCTATTCATAAGCCTTGAGACAATGCTATAAAGTTCTGATTCCTGGAAATACTTTTTGGGAGGCTGGGGGCTGTGGATCATGGGATTAATAAATACCCTCAAATTTATGTTCCGTGAAAAGTATACCTAGCCAAATCTCTCTTCCAACAACAGACTGAACATTCAAAGCAGACTTTGTGTGCAGTGGCAAACCGCAGTCTGTGAGACAGTAGTCAGTAGATTTTTATGTAAACATAAACTGCTTTCTTCAATGGGGTGTTTAAAGCTCAAGACCTGCCTGAGTATTCTGTATGTTATGGTCCCATGGCCCTTGTCTGGAGTGTGGGTTTTGACTGGTGTTTTTAGTCCAAGTTTTCACTTCCAAGCCTAGGGAATTGCTGGCTGTGTGCCCCCACATCCTGGAAGGCTGTTCTGCAGGCTGTCGACTCCTTCTCCAAGCAGTGGCCGGAGTAGAAGCAACAGCGACAGTGCCCATCTGTTGTGGCTCTTAGTTTGTGTTGGTAACTTCCCGTGGGTGATTAGGGCAGCTTTGAAGTCCATGTTAATTCTGTCTTTCTTCATTTCTTAGGAAAGACCAGAACTTGTTGTCTCCAGTGAACTGCTGGTATTTGCTCCTGAACCAAGTGAGGAGAGAAAGCAAAGACCATGCCACTTTGAGTGACATCTATCTGAACAATGTGATTATGCGGTTCATGCAGATAAGTGAGGATTCCACCAGGATGTTTAAAAAGGTACATTCTATGAATGCCACTATGGTGTGCTTTCATAGAAGCACTTTTGTCTATAACCAGGACTGAGATGGGTCTTAATTGCTTAATTGCATTCAATAAATAATAGGTGAAAAAATAAATGAACAGATATTTTAAAGACAGAAAAGTCAAACCTCAATAGGCATGCTTACAGAGCTGTAAATCATTGAATCGATGACATGAACAAAATTTTAAAATGAGATGTACCTGCAAATCGCACCTCTGTGCAGTTCACTGGCACCTTAGGAGTGCACTGCCTGCAATTATGAAAACTCGGGTCACAGAGGAAGACCCTCAAATTTTGTGTTTTGGTCTCACACATGATCAGAGACTTGTGAATAACAAGATAACCAGCTGTGTTTCTCTCTTGAGAGAATGTTATCATAGTCTTTTCTTACTCCCACTAGACCAGAAGCAGAAAGAATGACATGAAAAAATTTCCACAGAACATAGAAAATCCAGTCCTTTTACGTGCAGGAGGGCTTTCTCCTTCCCAAATCCATTTAGCAAAAAAAAAAAAAAAAAAAGGTGGGGGATGGGTTTTTAAAGCCTCTTGTCATCCTTACTAGTCTCAGCCAGCTCTCAGCAATTTTTTTTGTCATTTGGACATTTTTGTTGAGAACAATAACAAAATTGGACCATTTCCTGTGTAGGAAATGCAGCTCCTTGCTCAAAACATAGTTTTTATATTTGTGAGACAGGGTCCCTCCCCCACAACTGTATTTGGTGCCTGTATAAATATCTGTACTTCTATTAATAAATTATTGGCTTCAAAAAGTAGGGGGAAAGCACCTTGTAGATTAATGACATATTTATATTTCAAAGGGACCTCTTAAAAACAAAGATGTAGTGTTAAGCACTCCAGCTGGAAAACTTCTTAGTCATGTTTGATGTATCCACATTAGTTTTGATTTTGACCTAGAAAGGGAATCTAGCAAACTCTTAAGTTTTCTTAGAGTTTCTCAGAGTTTTTTCTATTTAATAGACAGAAAATTCAAACAAAGAAGAAATTTTGAGATTTGGAAACAGGAGTGTATTAAGAAGCAAATAGAGAAATAGCCCATGTGTCTTAAAAATACATATTTTTAAAAATAGTTCCGATGGAGCCATGAAAGTGAAATACTTTTCTCATCCATCAAATGATTCAGCCAGGTCCTCATTTGGTTCAACGTGCTTTGTTTTGTTGTTGTTTTAGCCTCTTCTATTAGCAGAAGATGCGGTTAGGTCTTGGAAAAGCTACACAGATGAAGAAAGCTATTCCTCTTTTTCAAGGAGGTCACAGTTTATCCAGATTTGGGTGGTGCTTTGTGCTGTTTCCCAGTCATGGGGGTGCTGGCAATCCTGCAGCTAGGGCTTCTGAGACCAGCACCTCAATTTAGTTAGTTTATATATCCACCCAACAAAACATTTTTTAAGTGCCTGGCTGAGGAAGCAGAATTAAAAGACATGTCTCTGCCTGCAAGGAACTCATTATAATAATTAACAGTTACCATATGAAAGGAATGCACAATCCACTATGGGAGCTTGAAGGCTGGAGATCTCAACCCTACTGAGGGATCAAAAATTCTTCACAGTCAGGGAACACCAGAAGTGAGCTCTGGAAGTGAGCACCATAGGAGAAGGTCATCAAACAGACAAGGACGAGGAAATAGTCCAAGGAGAGTGAAAATATAACATGGTCAGGGAAAAAGTTTGATGTCACTGGACCAGGGGTTGTGTAGGAGTTATTGATGAGATGTGAGGCTAGAAAGGACATTCCTTTAAAAAGGGGCTTTTTATATCTCGCCATGATGTAAGGATTTGTACTTTGTCAGTCAAAGGCATGATAAAACTGATTCGAAACCTGGGACTAAGAGTCAAATGGATCTGGATTTGAATCTCCGTGCTTCTGGCTTGCTTTGTGATCTTGGGAGGTGATGATTCAAGAGAGTGCTCTCTACTCTCTTAAGATAGTGGGGAAGAAAGGGCTGGGCAGAGGGAGAAGCACTGATGAATGTTCTGGAGCTGGGATAGGCCTTTGAGTTTGTTTCTGTAGTCTTTAAACTTGAGCTGCACATGGGGAAGGGCTAAGTAATCCTGAAGTGAGTTAGTTCCCTTTTGTGGAGGGTAATTCCCAAGGGTAATTCCCAAAGAGGAATCAGCTGTGAGTTTTAACAGCCACTATTCCCAGTAGTTGGGGCAATGAGTCCCTGACTCTTGAAGAGAGAGCTTGGGGAATGAACAGTAAACAAACATAGACATACTCCACACCCCTACTTATTTACTACCTAGAAGTTCTCTTCTGGTCCAGGCTTTCTGGGACTCAAAAAATCACAGTCCATATTTATAGAAGACTCCTGGTTGTTTTGGCATTTGAAATCTAAGTAACGAGCAACATAATGATTAGATATACAACATACATGCCTGTTGTATACAACAGGTATACCACATAATGATTCAATATTTATATATCATCAAAGTGAGACTAGTTAACATCTATTGCCTGTATTGACTTTTAGTGCTGCAAACTACCTTCTTACTCCAAATGTTTGCAGACCATATGGAAAAAAAGTTAACTGTCATTACAGTTACAGATAGCAAATTCTACCTTTCTCGAATAAACCCAGCAGACTAAAACCTCACCTCACATATGTTATTTCTGGAAAAATAACAAGAGAGGTAAAAGACAAAAGGGAGAGACTGGAGCTTACTGAAAAGCCAGGTCATCCCACTAGGATTCATTTGTCATCTGAAATAACAGGAAGCCCAGATACCTATCTATGAGGTCCAAATAACTTCAGGTTCCTTTAGATTAAAAGGCAAGGATAGTTTTTCTGCTTTTTTTTTTTTCATCAAGGCTTCTTCTCCAACTTTTGTGACCATTAGAACTGCTATGGAACCCTTAGAGAGTGCAATCTGGTCCTGGAAGAGGATTTTGAGACCTCTTTTTTCAAAAATATTTCTTGTGTTTGGGGATCCAGATGGATGCTGTGTGCTTGACAGGTTCACCCTCTTACAAAGCTGAATTTTATTCCATGTAGTCAGTGATAGAGAATCCTGGCCGAACTAGTCTAACAAATAAACAATCTGAAGCAGATAAAATTCTAGGAATGTTTTTGTACTCAAATAGTTCTAATAATCAAGAAAACACTTCTAGGGATACCTAAATTCCTTAAACAGGTTTAAAGAACAACTTCAGGTCTTAATTTTGATCACATCAGAGACTGTTTAATTGACAGTTTCAACAGGTAGAAAAGGTGAAACTTTTTTTTAAAAAATCAGATTTTAATAATATCTGGTTATTAAAATACTACTTACTTAAGATTTAGGTCTATAGAGTGGTAAATGGTGCTTTATCTGAATAACACTGATTCATCTTTTAGACTCTGAAACCACCTATTTTGGGTATGTGTCCTTGGGCATATTTGTAAATCTCTTAAACCTCAGTTTCCATGTCTATAAAAGAGAAATAGTAACCTAGTTCAGATAACCATATGGAGGATTCATGATTTATACTTAAGTGGGAAGCCACTTAGTGTGTGAATATAAGTTCTAGCTTTTAGCTACAACTTTATTATCTTTTGCATAGTAAACATTCCATACACCTGCAATAATTATGTAATGTGAGATTAGATCAGACTTTACACTGAATGTGCGTTCATTCTAAGAACATATGGCACAACTGTGATAAACACATGCAATAATCATGTTATTTTTAATCACTTGTTATGAAGTTCCAAACCATATTTGTAAGCAGATTCAGAAATGCCCTCATAGCACCCTCGCTTGTAAGTGAATTAAAATGGTGTTCCTCCAAAAAAACTAAAGATAAAATTGTGGTCTTCACATTTCAACAGTGAGTGGGAAGTCGGTGGATAACCTGTAAATAGCTCTGTTGGCCTGCACCCCCGTTCCTCTCAGGGTCCTCACAGCATTTTCCCATGGAGGATCTTCTTGCTGATGCTTCTGTGATGTTTTTCCTTCACTCACCGTTCAGTTGTTCAATTCTAGATCTTCCATTAGGTTTGGACAGTGAACGCATGGACGGAATAGGACACTGCTTTTACCCTCTTAAGTTTCACCTTATCTTTTAGGAGAAAGTCAGAAATTGAAAACTCTTTGCACATATGGTTTCGAAACCCTCACTTCTTTCCCAGAGAACAAGGGGTGATGAGGTGCCTCTTGCCCTTTTCTTCAAGTGATGAGATTTGCTTCCTTCTTTCCATTACTCATACTGGAAGAGAGTGTTCTGCATCTGGTTGGTGCTGAAGCCAGAAAATGTGTAACTCATATGCTACACATAAAAATGTAATTAATGTCAGCGGTCACAGTTGCAGGAAAGGCCACAGCCAACTTGCAGGAACACTTTATATAAGCACCTATCACACGATCTTATTTACTAATTTTAAAAATGTTAATAGATGCATGTAGTTTAGCAGGAACACTATATAATGGTAGCATTTGAATATGTTAAATTATCTCTGTGTTGTGAATTATCTTGAATTCAGTCACTTCCCCTTGGATCGTTTTCAAATCATTAATATTTTTATCCTTCCTATGCATGCAAGGATAATTCCTTCTGTTTCTTCACTAGTAATAGTATTTGTACACTTCCACTTGCTGGATTCTAACTGTGTGCCATGCACTGTGCTCTGTATTTTTCATACATTAGCTCAGGCATCTTCACAGCTGCCCAATGACCAGGCGTATTAATCCACATCTCAGGAGTGAGGAAACAACAGTCTCAGGGATATAAACTGCAGAGCCAGGTTGGCTGGTGTCTCTATATTGTTGCCCATTTAGCTCAGGTAGCTCATAATTACTGTGACTCTGTTAGCGGTAACTGGAGATACTACTCATCGCGTAGGTCAGGAACTTCTGAGAACTGGGGCCCTATTTCTCTTGGCCCTATTCATACAAAAATCATCCAGAATGATATAGTTCTGAATGAGACAGTAAGATTTGTCAGTCATCCAAGTTATAGGCAGGGATTCAAAACAGCAGAGACCAGCCCCAAACCACTAGGAATTATCTCACTTTAGCATAAATGTTGTGGGTTTTCAGATTCAGGTTCACAGGAATTAAATTAAACCACTTTTGGTATTATTGGTTATGTGGCCTAATCTGAAAGGAAGGAGAGATTACTAATAAGATTTGGAATTGTCATTATTTTTCATTTTGATCAAAGCCAGCCATCTTCTATTTGAATACTCCAATTTGAAAGAAAACAAAGACATGGAGGAAGAAAAAAAGCTGTGTTTTCAATTAGATAGACTGCCAAAAATAAGTTAATATTAAAACACATGCCTTACTATAAGTTAATGAAAGATGCCAGTTTATTACAGGTCTCTGGGACTCTAACCTTATTTTGAGAAAAGGTCCATAAGTTTTTAAAAACCTGAAAGGTACCAATCTATATACATAGAAAGATACGTCCTTTCTCTTTTAATACTAAATATGTGTCGTAAAACACATATTATAAAACACAAAATATAAAAATGAGGGTGACAATTATCTGTATTACTACTGTTAATATTTTAGGCTATATCTTTTCAGTATTTATATGTATAAACATAAATGTGTAATATACAATACCTATACTTTGTATTTTACAAAATTGAGATTTCATTGCATATAGCTTGGGAATCTTTTCATATAAAATATTATTAGCATTATCTTTGTCTGGAAATACTCTTTTTTTAAAAGCAGCATATTTCATGCCTAAGCAGTGTTTCACTGTCTTCAGTGGCCATGTTATTTTTCTCTTGTTTCATGAAATCTTTGATCTTTTTTCTATGATATTTTTTTCATATGCTGCATTCCCTGAAGAAGAATTATTAGGTCAAAGGTTCACCTGCTTTTCTGGGATAATAATGTTCATGACTATGATTTACCAATGACTAATCTATTCCCTGAAAAATAGATTGACTATTTTATAAGCAGAGAGCTATCACATGTGATTTAGTATGCTGATGCAACAGTAGTAAATAATATAACAAGTGGAGATTTTTCAAAGCATTTCAGTGCAGTGTAGCAGAAGAATTAAATGGTATCCTGGTGACCTCAAGGGACAGCTTAATTATTGATAGGGCCTGGAGAAATAAGTGAGAATACTTCAGCTAATACTAGCTGGTTCTCTTGAATTTTACTGACTCTTTGGCTAGCTCAGTTTTGTAGCAATAAATCAAAACCAAACTATTTCTTTAATGATTTAGTCTTTTGAAATATTTTAGAAATTAATTTTATTTGTATTTTTAATTGCTTATCAAGATGAATGGTCCTTATTAAGTGCTCAAAGAATAGTGGTTGTTGGTGCTGTGATTTTTGCATTTTCATCACTGTCTTTATTATTTAGTGACAGCAGAACACGTGTGGTTGACTTGGCTATAAATTGAACAGGTGAATTACTAGGTAGGCACATTCACCATTAGTTTAGAAACTTATTAAAGGTATTGAAAGAGAATAAGCAGGTGATGGGTGTGTCTCCCTGGAATATTATGTAATTTTTTTAAAACTGGTATCAACTAAGTCGTACGTTTTGTCTTACCCCATAACACTGACATGGTCATATCAGTAGTTGAAAGAGTTTTCCAAAAGCACTCAAGGGTTTTTTCCAATGGTTAAATTAAAAATCTGGATGGGTGTAGACCAAAATTATTTTAAGCAGATACCACTAAATGAATTTCATTTACTCTATTTGCTTCTGTCATCCTGACATTTGTATAGTGTACATATTGTATATAACATGCAAGAGATTAATTATTATAAACTAAAGCCTTAAAGAGTCTTGGCTTAGGGTTTACCAGGCAGTGTTTACTATTTGTGTCTGTGCACATGTGGTATGTACAATACAGGAAACTATCTCCTGTTTATTTTTTAAATCTATATCTTTTACATCATTGAGTAGTCCCCGTAAAATTCCCACCACCAATTCATCCATGAACCTTCACTATAGTCCCTTGTGCTCTTCTTTCCTGTTTTGATCTCTTTTCCTTCCCCTCCCTAATAGGATGTCTCTTACTTATGGTTACCTGCTAGTTTTGTTTTATTATTATTATTGTTGTTGTTGTTTTTCCCTAACCCTTTGTTTGGTTCCCCCATATTCCTCCTATAAATGAAACTGATATTTTTCTTTTTCCTTCTGGCTCATTTCACTGAAGTATGATGTTTATTAATGGAAAATTTGTCTATTCTCCAGGTCCACTTGAAAACCATGTTTTAAATTTAAGTATCAGGATGATTAAAAGACATTTTTAAAAAGGAACTTTTGAACAGTTGCAGTTTATACGTGGGTTCCAGTTGCTTATGTCCCAGCTGTCTTTAAAATGACCAATCAAGCATAGAAATAGGAAAAACTAGAACAATCCCTTGAACTTCAAGCAGTTTTAATCACTTTTGCTCACTCTGTGGTAAAGCCTGCACTCCCACCTCCTAAGTTTTTTTTTAATTTTTTTCCTATACCACTTAGCCCTTTCTGATATATTAAATATTTACTTAATCTTTGTTCACTTTCTTTCTCCCCTCAATTTGAATGTAAGTTCTTCAGGAAAAGGACCTTGTATTGTTCACTGAGTTAGTGACTGGGACCTGGGAGATGCTAAGTAAATATTTATTGAATGAATAAAAAATGAGTACTTATATCTATGTTAGAAACTAGAGATGAGTATCGTCCGTATAACTAATTTCAGCAAGATCCAGTATTACCAAGGTTGGATTTAAGTGACACTATCACATACAGCCTAATTTTCGAGAGACAGATATCAGTCTTGGGACGTATGTAGCACGGTGGAATAATGAAAGTACCAGCTTTCTAACCAGTAGTCTGAAGTATAATCAGAATGTACTGGAGAGATTTCAGAGAGTGTAAAGATTGTAAAAGCAATCCAATGAAGTCATTTGTGAACTCCTAAGCTCACCCCTGAGCTACAAATGCATGAATCTGATCCTAACTAGTGTACCTACCAGAGACTTTGAGAACTGAACTAAGACAGACTACTGCCTGGGTTCACCGGATGATGCCTATTAAATTAGGTAGATCCAAATAGTACTACATAAGTGTTGGAAATAAAACTGACTTCAAAACCACATCCCATACAAGGCTGGTCAAAATTTGCCTCTTAATGCTAATCAGGTTGATTTCATACTAATATAAACAAAAGTAATCAACTCTACATATGGTTTGAATAAAACTCAGAATCCCATAATATTTTAAATATCCACAATTATCCAACATACAATGAACCAGGAAAACTTCAACTCACATATGATAAAAACAGTCAACAAATACCAATTCTGAAAGATAAAAACATTGGCATTGGCTAACATAGACTTTTAAAGCAACCATGATTAAAATATCCCAAACCTACAATATGGCAGAATAGGAAGGTTTTGATAAATCTTCTCTCTCAGTAAAACTAGGAAAAACTATGTATTGTTCCTATCAGTCATACTTCTGGCTGGCTTAGAGGTACAGCATGGTGGGGCATGTACAGTGGGATAATAGCTCTCTGATTTGTAGATAGGCAAATGTAAGGGAGGGTACAAAATTTTAAATCTTAGTTTGAAGAACTAGTATATTGTCAACTAAAGAACTAACTAAAGATGCCAAGGAGATTTCTAAGCAAGGACATGACATAATCAACTTTGTTTTTGAAAGCATTGTAAAGAATGAGTTGAGTTAGAATGGGAAGAAACTGGTCTTAGATTGACTCTGAAGTGATTGAGCATCATATTGACAGTTAGAACATGTGTTTATAGAGTGCTTAGCATGCACCAGGCACTCTGTTAAGCCCATAGCAATAGACTCTTCATTTAATCTTCATATAAACATTAGGAAGTCTGTCTTGTAATCATCTCCATTTTACAGATGAGGAAGCAACTCAAAGAAGTAAAAGATATTTAGGAATCTGACCCTTGAAGGTTTTGAGGTCTTTAATCCCCTTCAAGTAGACTGCCATCCCGTGTCATTTGTCACTTGTACTAGCTACAAGTGCTGTCAGATTTCTCTGACTGTGTTGAAAGAAACAAGTTCTTGATGAGTGGACACTTATCCACAGGAATTAATTCCTCTTTCTATTCCTCAGGCTACCTTTACTTAAATATTTTACATTATTAATTCCATAGACAAGTTAAATCAATCGTAGTTCTAAGGCGATGGTGTTGTTATTAGGCTAACTATAGATCTTTACAGACAGTCTCAACCAAAAAAAAAAATAAATAAATACAGGCAGTCTCTATTTCAGACTAAAGTCTTAAAGACTGATTAGTTTATTAAGTTTGGAGCTTGGTTCAAGAGTTACAGAGAGATTTTATTTGGTTTAAATTAAATAAACATAGGTCAGGCTAGCATAAAATTCTTTTACCACTCAGTAGTTTCTACAGCTGTTTTTCTATCCTTAGCATATAGAGAGTATTCAGAAACACTGATAGAATAAATGAGTGATTGCATGAGTGAATGAACTTTTATGTTCCTCAAAGATTCTCTGCCTTTTGTGTATTAATTCAGTAGGAAACTTAAAAATGAGCAAATTGCCCACTTAATTGACTTATTTTTGTAAATAGTCCCTGAATTTTTCTTTGCCCAGTGCTGTTAAGACTATGATCATGGATTGCCTACACAATGTGATTTAGTTTGCTTCATCATAGAGTATACCCATATCCCAACCCACTCTGCCATAGGTCTAACTTCTTGATAACCCTGGGGAGTGCATGGCTTACAGTCTCTGCATAATCATACCTGCCACAGGAAGCACAGTTGGCTTTAGAAATAAATTAGTAGACTCAGATTTATGTATGAAAACATTTTCATGGTGGTATTAATAAACTTAATAAAGCTGAGTCATTAAATGCTTGTAAAGTTCAACATGTGAAAAATGGTCTGGAAGTATATTTCTGATTTTGTTTTTTTAGTTAATTATATTACAGTCTCAACCAGAGTTTTATAACATATTCTGATTTTAATTGGGTAGGTTTGTTTATATCAGTCCCTGAGAGTTTATGCCTAAGCGATTATTCATTTAGTGACACTGAAAAGGTATTTCCAATTTATTACCACTTTGAGTAGAAAAATAACCCTAGCATGGAAAATTGTGTTTCTTGAAGAGTTAAGGAAATAAAAGCTGAAAATGAAGAGCTATTTTACCTACTCTATTCCCTGTAGAATTTAAACTTTCAATCTTGAGCTACTTAATCTGTTCAAGTACTACTTATACGTGGATGATTATAAGTGATTTTGGTTTATGTGACTTTGCACCTTGCAAATTTTCTGCTCACAAATTGAACACAGAAACCACAGGTCTCTTTACTTGGTGCTGGATGCCACATTTGCCTAGTGATTGCACTAGTAAGTATTCTAAGAGATGCCCCTGGTATTTCTTTTAAGATTAAGTTTTATCTTATTTTAAAAAGAAGTCTGAACCCCCTGTATCAATGGTTCATTCCAATTTCCCCATGTTTGTCTAAAGGGATATTGAATGTGTGTTTTCCTCAATCTACGGTGAAGTAGATCATGAAGTTGATAATTCCATGCACACTAATATTTCGTTGTAATTTTAATAAATACAGAACTTTGTCCCTTGACAGAAGGGAAATATGCAGAAACACTATAAATATCCAGAAGCTAGGTTGAAGCCATTAAGCCCAAATCAACTGTCTCCATTAGTCATTTAGAGGATAATGTTGCCTCTGATAGAAGTTTGTGGTGAATTACGAGAATCTGTTATTAAGAAGACACATGAATGTGAACTTTGGAAACTTAAAAGCACATACACTGTGGAAGTATGGACTAGCCCCTTTAACCAGAATTTACATCCAAAACTCACCAAGTATGAGACACTAAAATACTAAACCTCATTAAATATTTAATCTGGTTTTCCTCTTTCTCTTTTACTCTGCTTCTGACTAAGCATAAGGTCAGGATTCCTTGGCTGGTCATCAGTATAGATTTACTTTGAAAGTACCTCTGTGAGAGGCCAGAGGCCCTCTGAATTGACCATTTAATCCAGCCACATAGATCTCTTGATTAATTGTTCAATGTACTCACATGTGGTTATATTAATTATGCTCTTTGTTCTGCCTTTCACTCTCTCCTTTCTGGGAGGTTTCAAGGAGCAATTTTGCAGGCCTCCGGGAGGTCCTGGCCAGGGCCCACTCCATGTGGTTCTCACAACAGTGCTCCATATGGAAAGCCAGACTTGTCTGGCTCCTCCATGAGCTGGTGACCTCCGAAGAGCCGAAGCTAGTCCTTACTCAGCTCTGGATCCCATTTACTCAACAAACCGATTGAGCACCTGCAGTGTCCCAAGCACCAAAGCAGGTTTTGGGAATATAGAGATGCTTAGGATATGGCCCCTGCTCTCAAAGAAACTCTGTTTATGAGGAAAGAAAGAAAGAAAGAAATGTGATGAGTGTAATAATGTGTGGCATCAGTTTAATAATCAGTGTATGCCAGGTTTTGTGCCAAGTGTTTAATAACGACCATTCCAATGACTATAACAACATAGTTTGAAAATGGGCTGTTTGACCTTAGAATTTGGACTCTTAACCACTTAATTATACAGCCTAGGAGTGGTAACATGAGTGAATGAATGTATTATAAAATCATGAGACAAGAGTCCAGTTTGTTTATTTGGGGGGCAAGATAAAGTTACAAGAAAGTTTTGCAGAGAAGCGTACAGGACTGCATCAGCAAAAAGAAGGATGAGGGCTCAGGGCGGAGGGGATGGTGTGGGGAAAATCACTGAAATGTAAAACCAGGAGCTGCAAGTTAGCAGCTTATGACCAGGCTGAAGATGTGGTTTGGAATTTGTGGAAAGTGTAGTAGACTTGTTAGAGGAAATTATGGCTGACTTAAGAAATTTGAAGTGTATCCTGAAAAAATATACCAAATATTGGTGGGTTTTAATCAGAGGAAAGACCTAGCTAGATCTTCATTTAAAAAAATTCTAATGACTTACAGAAAAATGGATCATCCATAATAGAGAGGATGGGTGAATTCTTCAAATGGAAAAGCAAGTCTTGGATAAATCTGAGATTCTGACTTGAATGACACTTGTCTAGGAGCAATATAATTTCATTACCACCCTTTTAGAAAACAATCTTCCAATATGTGTCCTGGATCTTAAAAAGTGTTAGTACTTTTATCCCAGTGATTTGATGTCTAGGAATTGAACCGTAGTAAACAAAACAAAGTTAAGATAAATGCCTCTTAGCTAGCACTTATGTGTATATGCATATATGCAGGTCCACATATATAGGTGTATGTAATATGTAATGTATGTGATAATAAGGTTACATCTAGTAAATACCTATAAACAGATTAATGGTGATGACAGTACAGAAATGGTAAAAAGCATTGGTAAAATTGCATGAATAAATAAATGATTGAATGATTGGGGAAAGTAGTGGAAATATTGGAAACCATAATAGAAAAATGGTTAATATAATAACAACAATAATTTAATAGTTACTATGAGGCCAATAATAAGATAGTTCTGAAAATTATATAAGTAATGACAAAATTTATGGGAACTAAAAAACAGAGTAAAGGAAGATACAGAATGATAGACCTATATTTAGATAAACACATTTGAAGGAAGGTTATTGGATTATATTGGTGTGGATTTGTCCTTCTCAATTTTTCCAATATTCTTCAGTGTACTTAATTCATTTTAATAATAGAAAAGTAAAAACTTTGGAACTGTTAATTTGGACTGCTGCTGGTATCTAAAATATCAAAATGACAGTAAATAATAGACACTTGGAAATAGTATTGAATTCACCTCTAGTTTACAAATAAAAACATTTAATAAATGTCAGCTGAATTGAAGTTCTGACCATTTGCGTTCTCCTAGGGTTAGAATCCTATTGCAATATGTCAGATGTTGTACTAGCCTATGACCTGACATAGGCTTGTATTAATGGGGAAAAATTCTTTCCATTTTTTAACTCCATACCTGAAGTAGTTGAGAAAACTTTCCTTTCATGTTCAAAAGTAACTTTAATTGGCTAATCTCAAATAACATAGAAAATACTTTATTTCAGCTATATACCACTTTATAAAGTTGCTGTTTTTCTCATACAAAGGAACAGTGACTGCTTTCTTTAATATTGGTGTCATTTTTCTTAGCAGTTCTTATTCAAGGCTTGCTTTTGCTGTTTTCAAGTGTTTAGTGAAATAGAATCCAGAGGCATATTTAGCCTATTGAATTTGATGGACTTTTGATAACCTGGTTTTTTCTAGTGAGAGGGTTTCAGTCCATTAGTCTAGTATACCTGTGTAGTTAGTGCATGGCCTGGCAGCCCCCTCTAGCTTAAGATTACTTCTAGATTCAGGAGTAGTATTTAGCAGAAAGGATTTATTTCATGTTTTTATTTCATTTTTACTGCAATTAATTGGAAATGTTTAAAGTTTGTTTGGGAGTAACCTGAGGTGAACATTGTTTCAAGGGCCATGAATACACAGGGACCAGCACTCAGACTAGGCCTGATATGTCCAACTAAATATCTGTGAATACGTGTCTGTGGGGATCCACGTTGCACCTGAACTAGTGCTGCAGTGTATAGTCTAGTGCGTGAACAATCTTCAGTCTTTGCAGAGAGAAGGAGAGGTGGCAGGAAGAGACAGTCAATGTTGAGGTTAGCTACTAGACGATGGGAGGCTCGGACTATGATTCAAAGTAAGAAATTGGCAGAAACTTTAGTGATGTGCCATGAGGATAGCCAGGGAGCACCTACTTGAAAGGAACTCTGCGCCAAATTTCTACAAAATCTGGAATTCCCACTAGAGCTCAGCTCCTTAAAAGCAAAGTCTTTTATGAGTTGTGTATGTCTTACCACATTGGCTTGAGGGAGTATCAGTTTCCTGGTGGATGTCTGATTTGTTCATCCAGTGTCACTAGACCTACATGAAAATGAAACAGAAAGGTAAGTTTACTGTACATGTGTGGCAAGGGTGTGTGGATGTGAGAAAAACCCAAGGGATGGAGCACAATACTTGGGGGTCAGCAGGGTCACTTGGGGGGACCTAAAGACTAGAGCAATGAAGAGGGACATCAAAATCAAATCAGCCAGTGTCTGCCAACCACCTCCTCCAGGGAAGTCATTGGAATTAGTCTCTAAGAGGTCAAAAGAAAGAAAAACACAAGCTCCCATTGCACAGAGTATTTGGGAAATAATTAATGATAATATTTATGGAGTGTTTCTTGTTCTGAGTGCTCTGTATGTTTCATCTTATTAATACTCTTATCAAACCTATAAGTACAGTGACTTTGTTTAGAGACCTGGAAACATAGGCAAGAGGAAATCTAGTCTTTGGAGCTGCTCTCAAACTCAGGCATTTTTGACTCCAGAGTCCTTGTTTTTAAACATTATGCTTTTCGCCTCCAAGATAGATGTTGTGGGGGTTTTTTGTGGGGTTGTTTTTTTGTTTTATTTTAAGGCCTCTGGGGAAAGGTAAAAGGTAAATGTAAGAATATGCTTAGGAGAGCACAGTTGATCTTTGATGCCAGATTTCTTTTACCACAATACCTGAATTCCTGTAAAATATAAAATATACAGAGCATCTCCTTTCATGCTCAGAGATATTTGACCTCGGATAGCTGGGAGGCCCCTTATCTCCTCAATCCTAAAACTTTAATCTGATGCTAAATATTCTTGGATTAGGGTTTATTAGACCTATGGGATTTTCTTTAATTATTATCGTTATAAAGTCTTAGCCAAGAAATATTTTCATTTTGGACTTGCTATCTGAAGTGTGGGCATCTGAGTAGGGTTACATGGTGGCCTTTGATCCCATTAGAGAGTTCTGAATTAGTGGTCCAGATCCTTGCATGAAATCTGATATTAAAATAACAGCACGCTGAAATCGTAGAAGATCGAGGGAAATGCATAGGTTCAGAATAAACAGGACTTAGCGAAAACAGAGTTTCCGTTGACTTCATTTGTTCACTTGTAACTTACCTTTCACTCTTAAGTGTTTCTTAATCCACATCTTCACATTTTAGGAATACAGCAAAATATAGTCTCTAACTCCAGTATAGGAATTTTAGAACCATCAGAGCTTGATAATAAACATCAGACCCTCTTAACACTTTAGTAAACTCTATGACATGCTATTAATGCATTTGAATTTCTCAATGAATTTGAGTTTCATCATTGCTCTCATGTCATCTTCCCACACTATTTTTTTCCTTCCATGAATCTTAGCTTCATCACATTCCTCCCTATTTGAAGGCAGCCTGACCCAGTGACCTTGTGTTTGCAGACAGACCAGGTCCTAACATCTTCTTCAGAGTGGCTGTGCGCCTTTCCCTTTTGCCCTCTCACCAGTGGCCAACCTTTAGAAAATGGAGTGACTCCGCTATTACACAAACACAGCATTTCATCTTGCTTATTGATTATTTTAGCAAAGGTTTATTGGAAACCTTTTCTGTGCCCAAGCAGGACCCAGACTTGGATGAGAGTAAATAGCTCCTTGAATTCTGAATCCTAGGTGCATCCACCTACCTCACCTTAGTCCTGGCCCTGCACCCACTCACTGTGCAGATTACCAGTCTTGGAGCAGACACAGATTTGCCCTTATTCCAAATACTGACCATGCACTGGGAGACGCACACACGAGCTATTGTTTCAAAGTGCAGATTAAGCCACGTACACGTTTTTTCCATTCATCATAGCTGCCTACATAGTGAACACAAAACAGGGAAAATATATATATAATTTGGGTATATGATTTTCTTTAAACAAGCTTACAGATTTTGCTGAAAAAAAAAAATGTTCCAATACTCTCTATCAAACTCTCAGAAACAGCCAAGGAAAGAATATTTCAAATGTTATTTGCCAACTGGGTAAACATTAAAACTCTCTGCTTTTTGTCTTCATGAAAATAAATAATTGCAGAGGAAAAAATTAAAATTATAGTCAAAAGTATTTATTTTGGAAAGAGAAAGTCAGTTTTCCTTGTGTTTTGAGACTTAACGTTTTGGGAATCACACAGCAACATTCTTTTGTGATGATATCAATATAGGAGACAGGATGCTGAAATTCATCTTTTAACGACTTTGGTTCTGTCATTCTTTTCTGAGCGACCAGATGCTTCACTCTGGGAACTCTCTCTCCCCTCAATAAAGTCTGATTCGGATGGTGGTAGGGCCATGCAGGCTATTTACATGCCTGCCTCTGTCCAGCCTGTGGTAACCATTGGTACATCTAATACATATAAAGCCTATTCAAAGTCAAAGACCACACTGGTCTGGTTCTCACATATGGGCTTTTCAGTCAGTGGACTTTTGATGATGTAAATAATTTAGAAACAAAATTCTATTGCATTTTTAAATATCCTTTTTTAATTTCTTTTTAATTACAGAGCAAAGAGATTGCCTTCCAACTTCATGAGGATTTAATGAAGGTTCTTAATGAGCTCTATACGGTAAGCACATAAGTCTTTCTTCTTTTGCAAGACTCTTTGGCTTAGAATTCTGGTTTGCAGAAACACTGCTCATTTTAGAGTTCACCCCAAGCAGGGTGTTGATGGTTGCTCTTCTGGTTGAAATGTGGAACCAAGTGGACAGAAGCACACTGCTTTGTTCTTTGGCTGCTCTCTCCCAGTTGGGGGGACTATGTTCAAGGATATAGGTTATATGCAGTTAGCACATTTGAAGAAACTAGAGTAGAGGTGTCCCAGTAAGACGTTTTTAATTGGTTGGGTTATAGGTGAACTGTACTTATATTCAAATTCGTAATATTTTGTTAAAATTGTTGGCTCTCTTGAATTAGCCATTCTGGGATTTGAGCAATTTAGAGTTGCTTTATTTTGGCATTTAATTTCTTTTTCCCACCATTATAGCTAAATTAATTCTTTGATTAATGACTTCATATATTAAAATGACTTTGGGAGAGTGTCTTTTCTCATGGTGATAATTTGTTTTCTGAATTTAAACTTTATTTGGGTTGTTGTATATAGTCACAAAAAATAAATAATTTAAAACTAGTTTATTAAAAAAATTAACACCACTGTGGTTCAAGTTGGAATTAGTCATGTGCATAAATTTTTTTTACAGTTAATGATTATACTGTTAAATACAAATTCCTTTTGGAGGAATTCAAACAATTTTTACTTTATAAGAGAGAAAATATAAAGAGAAATGAATAATAATTTTCTTTATATATTTATATTTTCATTGCACAAGATTATTTGAATTTTCTTGGCAGGCAAGTTAAACACAAAACTTATTAAAATCTGTTTCTTGATTTACAGATTCTATTTGTTCTTTAAAAGCTATGTGTATTAAGTGCAGTTTTGTGAATTGTTTTTAATGCTCTACTGACACTTGCTAATTATTGTTAATTCAAATAACCTAAAATACTCGTACTTCCTTCGGAAACTTTTACTTTACATGGGAAAAGCAAAAGCGTACGTAAGCATTTGCCAAATACCTAATGAAGCTGAGTTTTAGAGGATAAAGACAACTTACTACACCATGCTGCAAGTGATTTGTTAATTTCTGAAACCTAATATATTAACCATTTTTAGAAACCTTGGGTTTAGAATTTTAAAGTTAACTGAACACTGTGGTCTGCGATTTCCAAGGGAAGATTTCTAATCATCTTCCATTAAACTATTTTGTGGTGAGGACTTCATGGCACTTTCTTTATGGTTCCCTCTGGGGGGCATTATTTTAACTAGAAATAGGCTGATTACAGATTCTTTATGGCCATAATTTTGGGGAATCATTTTCTGAAGAACTCTTAAGTATTAATGTTCCCCAACTACACAAAGCATTTAAACCATTTTATTACTTGCTTGTTTGTATTTTTCAGAATTAGTGGCATTAATCTTATTTAATAAAAGCATAGGCAATAAGTGAAACATGTGAATTAATGACAAGTGTAGTTTTCAGAAATGTTAATTTAAATGATGTAAGAGATGGCACACATTAGAATAAAAAGGTGAAAGAGTAACTCAAGATTCTTGGAGTCCCCTAATTAACTTCTTTTTGAGTTTAGCATTTGAAAGAGGACCAACAGAGAGAATTAGCAAGTTTAGAAACAGGGTTTAGAAAGCAGGGAGAGTGTTGTTCTGTGATGAAATATAAATGACTAGACTGGCAGTAGCAAACTGGTAAACATAAGAATCAAAGAATCCCAGTTCACTGAGCCAGTCTGAATTCTCTAAATAAACAGAACCTCTAAGGAGACAGATGATGGGCTGGTGAACAGACAGATGGATAGATGGGTTCTCCTGAGAACCAGGAGAGCTAGTGGTGTAAGTTCCAGCGCAATTAACTTTCAAAGCAAGAGAAACCCTTGTCTCACCTCAAAGACAATCACAAAAACAGCATGAACTTTTTTCATACTGTTTGTCACACAAAAGAGCATAAATTTTTTTCTTAATTGGCCTTTTTGTTCTATTCAACCCCTCAGTGGATTGGGTGGGCTTCACCCACCATGGGGAGGCCAATTTGCTTTACTCAGGCCACTGAGTCAAATGTTAGTCTCATCCAGAAACCCCCTCACAGGCACACAGAATAATGTTTGACCAGATATATCTGGGTACTCCGTGAGCCTGTCATATTGATACATAAATTAATCATCACAGCTTCTCAGTGTTTTGTAAGGGAGAAGTCCTGCTTACATCACAGCCACCACTGTATGTGATTCTGTGCTCCCGTGTTCTCGTCTGTAAGATGGTGATTATAATAATACCTAACTCTTAGAGTTGTTATAAAGGATAAATATTATGATGATTATTTACTCAACAAGCATTCTTAAATGACCACTACTGTGCCAGACACTGTTAGATAAGCTGGGGCTATCGCTGTAAAGAAAGGCCAAGCACTTCCTTTCAAGGTGTTTATCAAAACAGCTCCTGGCATATAGTAAATGCTTAGTAAACATTGGTAATTACTGTCATCTTCATCATCAGGGGACTGGAGATGGTGGCAGCTCTATATCTGCACAGAGGAAATATGGAGATCGTGGAGGTTTTAACAGTAATTGCTGATGGTATATATACAGACATTTGTGTATACTGTTTTTCTTTACAATAAATGACTTTTGTACAAAAAAGGAAAAAGATGGTAACTTCCCCCCAAGAAGACTGAATCAATAGGAAATGTAAACAGGGCTGCAGTTGGGTCAGTGAGGAGGTGAAAAGGTAAAACATGAGGGAAGAGCACAAAGACCTGTGGTGATGGATCAGGGTGCCAGGGTGGCAGAACTACAGGCACTGCACCTAAGGGAGAAATCAGAGATTGTACAAAAGCAAACAACAATGTAAGAAAATTTTAAAACTTATTTTTTTTAAAAAAGGCACAACAGAAAAATGATGACACAGAAGGTGAGAAACATTCAAAGCAAAATTTGTTCTCATGGGTCTTGTGCAGACTCATCTCAAACAGCGTTTAAAGTGGTAACCTGCCTCTAATATAACACAAAAGGTTATGCTGTATCTTAGTAGAAAACCATTGGTCTCCTATTACTATTTCTTTACTTTGCCTGGACTTTATAGCATTATACTCAGCATTTAAAAAGAAGAAAAGGAGCTTATCATCACCAGTAAGCACATTCTAATAGAGATTAACACAGACGTCATGATAAATCTACATGAAATTGATTGTTAATTATGTGTAATTGATTATCACACTCTCTATACATCACTGACACACACGGCTAGCCAGAGTCAAGAGGTAATCTATCCTCAAGTTCCATTAAATCAAGAGTAAAGAACTAAGAAAACGAAGATTTATCCAACCCTTCTTGTGAGGCAAGCACATTATCCCCTTCTTTTCTTGAAGCAGCCTAGGAGGCAGGTTCTCCTAATCCCAGTCTTACAAATGGGAAGAGAGGTTCCAAATAATTCATTTAAGATCACACAGACAATAAAGGAATGTTCCAAAATCTAAACCCATTTCTTTCCTCCGAAATACCTATGAGATCCTCACTGTTCAGCGGCACTGGGGAAGGATGTGCTGGGAAGGAAAGGAAAAGAAGGGGCGAACCTGATCTAATGATCAGTTCCAGGTAAACTCTGACACTGCATACTCTGATTGACATAGGTAAAAATTTTCGAACATTCCAGACTATTGATAGGGGTTACAAAATGGGCAACCGAAGTAAATGCCTTTGCATATTCAGCTTTAATATTGGGAAATGTTTATTTGGGGTGCCTCCCTTAAAGCATAAACATTCATTTTAGCTTTATTGTTATATGTGTCAACACCACCTGTTTAGCTATAGATTCACACACAGTGATTACAGCTAAGTGCTCATGACTCCATCCATTCATCTTTGTTTTCATCCTTCTGAGCTCGAACTCGGATTTGCCTGACAAATATAATCAGAGAAGAGTGACTTTCCTGGTACCAACCCAGAGGCTGCTGAGCACCTTGTACAGGAGTTACCTGGAAGGCAGGGTAGCTGATAGCCACCTTGACCTTCACATATTTTTGAAGGCCTTATCTCTTTTAAATGTTAAAATAAAAAGGCTAATTATTTTTTAGAGGCAATGGGAGGGAAGATGCTGTTTATTATTTCAAGCCCTGCCTTGAAAACTCGCCTCAGAGGACTGCTGAGGAAAGCTTTCTTGGCTGGCTTTGTGAGCCTCCCACGAACCCAGAGCTAATGCATTCTTCTAGAAAGAAGAAATATGCCCAGGGCAAGGTTGAAAAGTCATTCCAAAGGAACCCAAGACACTTGCCACCTCGTATGGGCAAGTTTTTCTCTGAACCTCAAAGAGATTTTTGATTTTTTTTTAAGTATTTATTTTACTTCAAGGGCATTTTAAGTATTTGAAACATATATTTCTGCATTAAAAATGAAAATTCATTCCTTTGAGATGGACTACAAAGAGAAATGGATCTCAGAACAAAACAATGAACAAAAAGAAATAAGGCATAAAAGATATGTAAAAAACTCCCAAATTGAAAAATCCTCTTTGGAATACCACATTCTCCATGATGCCACCTGGAAACTTTTTCAAAAAGCAGTCTGTTTAGACATCATGGGGTGACGGTGTGTTTCCACATATCCATTCCCTGGCGTTATTGCTAGACACTTAGATGGAAAGAAAGAGACGGCTGGGGTCCGAAGACTCCCTGCCAGCTTCTGATTTCTAATACTGGCTTTGACACAGACTGACTTCAGCTCGCAGTCGAGGTTAGCTACTTCAACCCGACTTCCATCTCCTGCCAAAATGAAATTTCCATTGCAGAGATCTCTAAGGACAACTGTTTGATAAGAACGTTATATGTAGATGTCTTTGAGGGCAACCTGTTATTTATTGAAACCTCCTGCTCTCTAGCTCCTGCTTGGACGTTTCACTTTCTCTCTGCGATCTGAGAATTAGTAATGATGGGTGCTCATGAACTACGAATAAGACAGTCTTTTAAGAGAAGAGAGCAATATGAGCTCTCCCCTTCCCCCGGCTCCCCATTTTTTGGCTTAGAAATAAGAAGAAAGTATGCAAAGTATAGTTCCATAAAAACAAGAAATCTCTAAGGAATGTTTCATGTTAAGAATCCTCCTCAGAGAGTATATTAAACTGTATATTGCAGTATATTGCAGTCCGAAATACAGTGATTGACTTTTAAATGATTAGACTGTTTTAATAACAGAAAATCCAAGTTTTTCTTTGTTTTGTTTGCATTGAATAATAACTGTACTATATTTATCTTTGCTTACTGTTATTTACCAAGCCCAAATATAAAGGATACATATAAAAAGACTAAATTCTGGCCATTTTCCTGGGATTTCCTGTCTTGAAATAGTCACAAAAGTTGACCAGTAGAAATGTAAAAATCATGTGAAGGGAATCAACATCAGTTGTATCAGACAATCCATTTCAGCACATATATATAAAATTAATGTGATTATATGAATTTAATCCTCTCATAGACTGATAAAGTTTTAGCACCCAGTTTTAGCTTTTAAAAATGATCAGATTAACCTGACTAGGAAATTCACAGAGGTGTACATTAAATGATTAACTAAAGTCCTAGGTTGGAACTGAAATTTGGGTTTATTTCAATTCAGATTAGCAAATAAGTTGCTACAGTGTGTGTGCTGTTTTGCTGGGAGTTTCAGGTGAGACAGTACCAGTTCAAAGACTTTCATTCTAGCAGATGTGCTGAAGTAAGGATAAGCAAACACCATCCTCTGTCTGGTACTATTCTAATGACTTTATATAATTATTTTTAAAGTCCCCCCAGCAGCTCAGGTGAGGCATAGAGGTTAAGTAACTTACTCAAGAACACAGCTGAATGGGCATTACAATTGATGTCAAATATATATAAATTAAAGGGAAAAAATAGACCTAAAAAAAAAAAAAAGAACACAGCTGAGAAGTTTTAGACCAGGCCAAGTCTGTGCTCTTAGCTCCTTTAATCAATGATTATGACATAAGACAAATCATTATGCACCAAGAGGCAGTTAGCCAGAAGACTTGGAGATCCAAAAACAGCTCAATCCACATTGAGAATCCAGAAATATTCGGAAAGGAAAGGGTAAAATGAATAGGCTTACAGTAATAGGAGAAACTGGGGGTAAAGGGAGTTGGGGTGGGGGGCCCATGGAAGGAAGGCATTTGAAGAAAAGGAGCAGGGCGAACCAAGGCGTACAGTTAGGAAAAATACAAGACATGTTCATAGAATTTTCCTGTGGAACCTTATCTAGGGAGACAGGAAAAAAATCAAGAGTTCAGAGATTTTAGGAGAGTATTAAAATGAAATTATAAAGAACAAAGGCAGCAAAACAGGGTTAGACATCTAATTTAAAAGTTTGAAAATTCAAAAAGCTTTCTAACAAAGATTACCAAAGGTGTCTTACCTTCAGTTTTTTTTTCTTTTTTTGAATAAATGAAGTGAGGAGTATTGAACTTGAAGCTTAGACTTTATGTGTCAAATCCTAAACCATTTTTCACTGAAAAAAAGGGATTCAGATTTTCCATTTTACTTGATATTACATTCTAAAGATTATAGGATTTTTATGACTTTACAGTTCCAAGTATCTTGTACCCTTGTATCCTTGGTTCATATTTCTCATATACTGAAGCTTTTAACTTTGATGTCTTAATACACACGTATAATATTGAAGATGTGTGACACATTTCCCTGAAAAATATTAAATATTTTAAATTGCAGGTGACTGAAATTGTAGTAAATTCATTATCCTTTCATTATACATGTGCTTTCCCCTCAACATTGCCAGTTACTTGAAACTTTTCCATTGCCACTGTGTTCGTTGCATAATATGTATTCCAAATGCCAACTCTTGCGTATTTATTTCAGTAGATTAAACTTGTATTTCAGTGCCTCTGAAGATTTTGTATGAAAGACCTTTTGGAAACAAGGACTTTCCAAATGACCTTCTCTATCACTGGCTTTCTCTGTGGACTCATTGGACAAGGATTACGTCTTTTTACAGCTCAGTTCCTTTGATCCATAAAACAAAGACCATCCCTCTGTTCTCAGTCTCTCAGGTGTGCAAGAAATAAATAAGTGAGCATTGGCAGAGCTCACAGACTTAAATGATACGATAGAAGAGTAGGGTGTTTCATTAATTGTAATAGCATTCATGAAGCATTCACTCTGTTCCAGTTGCCACTGCACATGCTTGACATGTATTCATTCATTTTATCACAACATTAACCTTATAGATAATATTCTTACTCCAAATTAGAAGAGAACTAGGAATATGGTGAAAGGCAAAACAAGGATTGGAACCCAGGCAGTCTGGTTCCTGGGTATAACCATAAGAGCTGTTCAGAAATGGAAGGAGATCTTTTTTTTTTAAATTTTTTATTAATATAAATTTTTTTAAAATTTACATATACTTGCCATCAATTGTAATCCCCATGTATTCCCCATCACCATCTCACCAGTGCACCATCACCTCAGTCCCCCGTGCTCCCATCTTCCCTCAACCCTCCCCCCCCACCAAAGGAGATCTTTTTTTAAGAAATGTGTAAGTCCTGAAAATGCATCAATGACAAACACAGCCCTGACTATAAATGATTTTTGAGAGTTCACTAGAGATTAAAAACAAACCAACAATAACCTCTGTCTATGACTCAAAAATTTAAATTAGAAAAAATTGCCTCTAGCGATTGCTGGAAATAGAGTTAGCACAGATAAAGATTAATAAATTCAGCTTACCCTTATTACAAAAAGAAACATTTTATTTTTAATAAGGCATAAAACAATTTTTAGAGTAAATTAATCATTTTTCATTAAATATTTTTATTGAAATACAAAATCTTGTGAAACTAATTGTAATTTAGATTACCAAATACAAAATTAATTTTGTATTTGGAAAACATGACTAATGTCCTGCTTTAATGTACATATAACAGAAGCCTGTGCAACCCTGTACCTACCAAATTGTTCCTGGGTTTTTCTCCTTAATGAGCATTTAATGATGGATCACTAATCAGTTTGGGAGCTCATTAAAGTCACTGGAGTGATAAATATCCCCGTGTAAGGTTCATCAATATAAATGTGCTAGACTATATGGGCACTGTTTGTTTCTAGATATTTTCCATGCAGCAAAGAAAATGAGTTTTGGCCTCAGGGCCCATGGAAAATTCTAGGAGGAATTTTATATCCTGGTGTACTCCTTGCTGTCTCAAGTCAACAGGAGATAATTAGCATAATTTGTTGTTATACTTGTTTTTCATTTTGGTTAAAATGTGCCTACCATTTACCCTGATAATGAAAAACAATCAACTGTGTGTGTGTGTGTGTGTGTGTGTGAGATAAAGTAGTTGTTGTAAGAGTAATATTTAAAATCGTAAAGTCATAGGACTTTAGAGTTGGGAAAAGCCTGAAAGATCATGTAGTTTATCCACCTCCTTTATGGGTGAGAAAGCTGTGGGCCCGCCAATCTGAAAAAAGGCTTGCAACAGTGACAGGGCAACAGGCCTCACTCACAGTTATCGGGCACAGCTGACTGAGGGCTCACACCCTCAGATGTCTGCATGTTAAATACTCTTTCCACTAACACTGGGTCTTAAAGATGGAGAAGAAAACAGTAAAGCTCTAACAGAAAGTGAAAGCATGAATGACAGTATGGTTTCTATTCTCATGTAGATTCCCCAGTGCCCTCCTGCATTATTTCCTCTGAGCATCATTAAATATTCTCCTTTTAGAGACACATAGTAAGATTCCCTTGAGAAGCCTCTATACCCAGAAGCTACACAATCAGTTTTTCCTTCTATGATCAGGACTCTAGTTTTCACTTTTTCTTTTTCTTCCATTCCACCCTTTCAGTGGTGTTTGAGATGCAGAGTTTGATTTGATTGTAGTCCCGATTCTGGTCTGGAGGGAGACCTCACGTTGTCATCTCTAATAGATCAAGCTCCCACAAAGGGTCAGAGGGGCTGAGATTACAAAGCTATTTTGCAGCAGAGCTAGGACCAAAATCCAGGTTGATTGGATTTTATAGACTTAAGTGCTTTCCATTAAAAATTCTGCTCTATATTACTCCTGAAACAAAGTCTTTAATACTATACTGACCAGAATGTCATTACTTTTGCAATTTTCATTAGCCTTATTTCCTCTCTCATATATGTGTTCTCTGTTTTTCCCTTTGTTTGGTTTATTCTCTGCATCTCTGTTGCCCTGTCATTTGGTTGGTTGGCAGTTCCTAGGCAGCAAGGGTCTAGAGTCCCAGACAATGCCTTTTGTTCAAAGCATTTGTTTGGATTATGAATATAATTTAATGATAAATTCAGACTGTTATACTGATTTCATTTCAGTAGCGCCAAAACATACCTCAGGTTTTCTTTGATAAACTACCTATATAGGCAGCGTCTTGTGCTATTTAATTGTTCATCTTGGTCTAATTTCTCATTGTAAAAGGCCTTGTTAAAATTCTTAATACAGGCATAAATGGAAATACCACAGTTTACTCTGTTAGAAGGGATAATCTTTCCAGTCATGGCGAAATCATTACATATTATTTAAATGTATTGTTTTTTGTATTTGCTTTTGTTTTTTCAAATAACCTGTAGCTGACATTTATTGTGTACTTTTTATATATCAAACTGTTTATTTTTTTAAAGATTTATTTATTCATGCATACAAGCACTGGGGTACAGGCCAGAGGTGTGGAGGAGTGAGAGGATTCACCACAGAGAGCTGGGAGCCGAACAGGCAGATCAAGGGAAGTACACTGCTGAGGGGAGCAGCAGGCACAGCAGGGGAAGTCTGCTGCGCCATGTGAGTCTCCTCCCTAGCCAGGTCAGGGATTGAACTCCTGCTGCAGTGGCTGCGGTTTGCTTCATAGTGTGTTGCTTAACCCACTGCGCCACCAGGGAGGCCCATATCAAACTGTTTATTCCTGTGCTTTTACATGTGTTTATACATTTAGTCCTTCCAACTGCCCTACACAGAAAAATAATAATCTGCTGAAGAAATTGAGGTACAGAAAGATTAGGTTACCTGCCCAAGCGCACACAGTGTGTAAGTGCAGAGGTTTAAATGCAAGCGGTTTGTTCTATGAATCTGAGCTTTCAACCATCGGTATACTACCTCTCAAAGTCAGTTCTCCTGTAACTGTCAATTTGCAAATATAATGAAGTTTTGTAAGCTCTGCTTTCATTGATCGATGGAGAGCCTTTCCGTCTAGGAAAAAGAGGTAGGTCTGTGAAGTCCATCATTGTGACAGTCCTCCTGACCACTTGTTAGCTCGGGGATCAGCATCTTCCAGACCTGATACCACGAATGAGAATGAAAAATACTGTAGATTTGAGACATGCAGCAGGGGAGAGGGGAAGATAGTGCAAAACAGGGAAGGGACAATAACAGCATAAGGGACTATGGTGACGGTTCATGGGTGTTGTGGTGGTGGGGGAATTATGGGGACTACCCCTGAGGGGAGAAATCAAATATTGTACAAATGTGAACAATGGTATAAGAAAATAAAATAATAAATTAATAATATTTTAAAATTACAGGCAAGGGTCACAGTCTTTAAGGGGGAAGTCTTTAACACTGAAGAGTCACAGTCTTTACGGGTCACAGTCTTTAACGCTGAAGAGACCATTATCCAAACATTGTGTTGACTAAGTAGCATTAATGTTGAAAGTTAACATCTCCTATCTTGACAGTCTTCATATAAATAAAATATGCCCCTACCCTTCTCTGCCTAGGCTCATACACAGACTTAAATATAATTGATTAAAAAGAAGCCAAGGAAGGAATCCTTTTCGGCCTGACTCCCACTTAGCCTATCAGGAAATTCGAGACAGCCCCCTCTTAACCACCTCCTTGTTGTAGAAGAGTAAGCTTCATGTTGTGTTTCTCCCACTGAGTAGGGTGACTGTCTTTCACTCCTAGTCAAGCATAGTGCCTGGTTTATAGATCTTCAGTAGCTGTTTGGTGGATGAATAACTGCCAGGTCAGTCTTCTTTACACCCTGAAACTTAATGTCTACTTAATTTTACAGTGACTATTAGCATATATCTAAAAGTGTACTTATCATGGGGTGTACAGTGCAGATCAACTAGAAGCCTTTTTTTATGTGAATTCAGCAAGTGTGTTTAATGAACATGAAGATGTATGTACAGTGAACCCAAGGCATTCCTCATCGATGTATTCTCTTTTAAGAGGTTTTGGTTAGCCATGGTCACAATATGAAACAGCAGAGAAGCCCTCCAGGTGTTCTGCTTTTGTTGTACTTTTGTTCTCCCAGCTCCTTTGTCTTTGGGAAACAAAGTCTGCACCTCTTTGTTTAGAAACTAGATATGAATTCAGACAGTCTGGGCCCAGAGCCCACATATTTACTTCTGTATCATACCTTAGACACTGTCCATATCCAGACTACCCACCCTGTGATGTGTTTGCATGCATTCTATCATTTAATCCCCATTTCACTTTGGAGCAACTGGGGCTCAATGAAGTTAAGAAGTTGTCCAACTCAGCAGTAATCACACAGATTGTTGAGAGGTGGATGGTGTATACTCATAGAATGGAAGATTAAATGGACTTAATTTTTTTTATAAACCTTAAAAAAAAAAAAAAAGGGTGGGTGGAACTGTCCAATTGTCCAGCTACTAAGTGGTAGCACTGGACCTCAAATTTAGGTTTGCCTGACTAAAGTTTTATTTCTCATCAGAACTGGCACAGTATTCTAAAGAAGGTCTAAGACTGCAGGTGTAAAGTCCATGAATTGCAGTGTTGAATTGCAGTGTTGTGATAAGTTGTTCCTTCCAATCACCCATATTGAGAATAAAAAAATGGGTTGGCCAGGCAGGGACCATGACCTGGGGAAAAGCCTAAACCCTTGTAGACTCCTGGCAGTCCCGCTCCTGGGGCTCAGTCTAGGATGGCCAGGAGACCTTGCTTTCACTCATGGATCTGAGAGCTTCCTGGAAACAATAAGAATGGCCTTCCAAAGCTATGGACCTGCCCTGATGGTTTTGTACTTGCACAAGCTCAGTTACAGTTAGAGCTCTCTCATGTATTGACTGTAGAAGAGAGATCTTTATCTTAAGTTGTCATGTAATTTCTCAGAAGAGCTTTTAGTGATTGATGGATTTAGTAAAGCAGAGAGTATGTATAAAATTAGGAAATATTGTTACTAACATTGTTTTTTATGCCTCACTCCCCCAACCACCACACTTTTACCATACTTTACAGGCGATTTAGAGCTGTCATCCCATTAATCCAACCCCAAGTGTCTACTGGTGGTACCATTTGAATGTTGGGAATAGAAAAGAACAACACCATTTGGTATACAGTAAAGGTTTGTTAAGTGAATAAATGAATGGACAAACTGATTCCTCTCCATTTGATTCTTGCCGAATGCCTATTTTACTTCTTTTGTGTAAAAGTAACATTAAAGATCAAAAGCACCTGAGATACTGTTGGTACCCTAGATGAATTTACAGGACAATCCATCATGCTGCATGTTACACAAACAATTATAACAGATAGCAGAGTCTGAAGTGCTCTCAATATGTCATAAAAAAAAATTATTCTCACTGGGGATCCAGAGCAAACTTAACGGTAGGTGAGATTTGAACTTGACTTGGAGGGCTAGTCAAAATGTCAGCTGGAGGAGGTGCTGGAGTACAGCATCCTGGGCAGTGGGATTGGCTTGGAGAAAAGATTCAGAGGCAGGAAAATGCAAATTCAGAGGTAGGAGCATCCCCATCTATACCTCCAGGTGATAAGCACTGTGCAAGTGTGAATGAATAAATAATTGTCTTTCATTTCTTCTTTCTCTCTTAACTATGACCAAGAGTAATCTCTATCACCTGGGTAAAGAGGACTCCCATTAGTATCATGTATTAGACTTTCCAGAAGACAGTCCAGAACACCTAATCTGGAGCCAGACTAGGGTGAGGAGGGGTGCCAAGCATTGCTCTGTCAGTTACCAGCTGTGTGACCTTTCCTTGACTCACTTTTCTTATTTATATAATGGGGAGAATAAGGTACCTACCTCATAAAAGTTCTTAAATGTTCTGAAAAGGGTTCTTAGGAGTTTTGAAATTGTAAAATATTTCATCATCTGACACATAATGCACATTATATGTTTGTTAAACTAGATAGTTATTTACATGTACACATACATATTAGTGGTGTTGATTTTGTATACACACAAAGTTCTGTAAAGTGTAAGTTACACACAAACACACTCAAGAACACACAATTTGGTGACCACTGATCTCCAACAAATGGATAGTCTTCAAATAATGACTTCTTGATGCTGACTATTGAAATTTACTACAGATATATTAATTTTTTTAATTTCAAGTACAAGACCCATACATTTTGGGCCTTTCAGGTGTGTGTGTGTGTGTGTGTACACCTGTGCAAAAGTTAATATACAGGATTTCAGTTTTCCAAAACAATCCATGATGTGGTCACTTTCTACTTGACTACATTCTTCCTGCAGTTAAGGAAAAATAGAACAGAGAAGACAAATTGAATGTGTTCAATGAAGAAGTGTGCATGAGGTTTTAAAAAAGAAAAATTCAAATAGGAAAGAAAGTTCTCTATAGAGGTATATTTAAATGAATATATGCCTATCATGTCATTTGGTATGCATAGACTTGTGTTTGCATTAAGCTGATGGAGAATCTTATTTTCTTTGCACTAAGTATTCAAAATGCACCTTTAAAATATAAAGCCTTCCTTTACTTCTCTGAAAAAGAGAAAACTGTCTATTATTTTATTATAAATACAAAACACATTTAACTTCTGTCAACAGCTTCATTTTAAATAATGCAGTTTGTACTTGCATTCATTATCTGCAATTAGAGTTCTCAAAAAGCTTTTAGTGTTTTTCTCCTCAACATTTAAAGTTCATTCATTATAATTTAACATTTTAGAGAACAGTGAAAACCATAAATCAGATTGGAAAATTGAACAAAGAAAATTCCTTTTTGGAAATTACTAGAAAACTGGGTAGAGAATCCTCAATGATTATGCTGAACCACATTATGATAAGATAGTCACACCTTTATCTTGCTGGTGTATTAGGTGAAAAGCAAATAGTCTCCTTTGAACCCAGATTTGTTCGTAAGAAATGCAGTGTTGGCAGCCAGCTCACTCTTCATTTCGTAAGGCTTATTAGTTTGTGCAAATTACCCGCTTATACTGGTTTTCAGCATATAAGTAAAGCAAGAGTCAAGAACTTAGGTCTCTTTGTGATGTGTTTAAAAGAAAGGTTTCTTAGATATCCTACGTTAGCTGGGAGGCCTTTCATCAAAATGTGACGGAAAGATAGGAGTCATATGTTCCTATTTCTTCTTTCCTTCGTGTTAGCAAGAAGAATACTGTGGGTGTGTGAGACAGAGACAAACAGAGACTGATTGGGTCTTTCACCTTCTCAGTTAAGATCTAACTGGAACCAGGACCCAGTGGTATGTGGGTTTGCTTTGGGCAGGGAATATAAACAGAGCCAAGCCTAAATATGCAAGGTGTGCAGTGGATTTACTGACCTTGATGTTTGCCCAGCTGCAGAGTGACTCCCTTTTCATTCCCCAGCTGCCCAGCTGCTTCCTAGTGCTATTCTATTTTTCTTTTAAACTAGAGTAGTCAACCAAATTTTCCCCAGACAGGTTTGATAATTACTAAAAACATAACCACTTTGCAATTACACACAGCTCAGAAAAGGCTTCCACCACTTTGTTTTGCCTTTACTTTGTTCTTGTTTAGCGAAGCCTTGACATGACTTACAGGCTCACATTTTCAAAGAAGACATTGTCAGATTTTATGAAAATAAGTTAAGCTCTTCATGAACCCCATGTTCTGCTTTTCAAAATAGTTATCTTTACAACATGAATTAAGTTGAATCATAAGAAAGTGCTGATTTTGTACCTTTTTAACAGAATCTATAAAATCAGCAATTTCAATATAGTTCAGCCTAAATAAATACATATTAATTCCAACCATAGTTCGAGTTGTTAAACTGTTTCAAAAATCATCTGTTAGAATGTGGAAAACCAAGTTCATTACTTTAAGGCATTAAGCTCAACTTCTTAGCAGCTACACTTCAGTTATAAAATTAACTGAATAACTGTGGTACTTACAAGTGAAATAAAGCTGTCTTCTGTGGATAAATTTTTTTTTTTTTGTGGATGAAAATTTGACTTAATTTATGAGAAAGTGCCACCACTGATTACTTGAGTACTAGATCCTAGTATGTTCCTTGCTACATCCATGGCACTGGAGTCATAGCTTATGTGTTGTTTCTTTTAAGGAAGTGTAATTGGACTCAAACAGATTTCAGAGTTGGCCCAGATATCTGACTCAGAATCTAGAGTAGATTGAAATTATATTGGAAAATTCTGATTTTCAAGTAAAATCTTTAAAAATCAATAACTGTTATTCTTCTGTATGCTTCTGTGTCTAAGAATACAGATGATATAATCAAATATGATAAATAATTCTATAAGAATAAGATTTACCATTTGAGAAAACATTTATTAACCGTCTATATTACCTAACGTGCTTTAAGAGATAATTATATAGATCAGTTTCTTTTTTTAAGTTAGCAGAATGTTAAATTGGCATTATGTGTAAAAACCTCAAAAATGTGTAGATTCTCTAACTCTGTAAGTGTGCTTCTAAGAATGTATCCTAGGAAATTAGACATAGTTTTACCCATAAATATTTCTGTAACAATGACATAATCAAATTTTTTAGTAATTGAAGATTCATTATATTTACAATATACAGGGGAAGAATATATTGCAAACATTTATGATTCACAATTCTTAAATTTATTAAAATGAAAATTATATAAAGTCCATGAGAAAAAATGGCAGCAAATACATCAAGGGTTTTCAGCACAGATTTATTTATAAAGCAAAACATTCAAATATCATAAAATATTCAGTAATAGGGAATTAGATAAGTAAGTTATGGCACAATGTATATAGAAATACTATGTAGCATTAAACATGTTAAAATCATGTTTTGGAAGAATAATAATAATATTTACTACTCTACTTAGAGTAATTATTATTTATTACTCTAGTAATAGAGGAAAATGTTTTGTTACATAAAGTGTAAAAAAGACATTGAAGATTAAAAATTAAATATGATGCTAGTTTCTCAAAAGGAAAAATGATGTGTGTTAAATTGTGTGTCTATGAGTATATTTTCATAGGAAAAAAATTAAATGGGTATATACCAAAATCTTAACAGTGGTTATCTCTGTTTGCTTTTTATTTTCCTTTTATATCACTTGTTTTCTACATCATTCATAAAGTACTTGAACAACTTTTTGAAACTATGTATGACCTTAATATTTAAGTTACATATTTTGACAAGTAGATTTTATGCAATAAAATTCCTTAGTAAGGTCTATCCTAATTTGGAGTTTATAATTCCAAGGTCAGGCTCAAACGCACCCATGAATAATGGTTTATTCTACAAATTAATAATGCAGAGGAGATTTTAGAGAAACACTTTTAAGCTTTAGGGAACTTTTCAAGTACACTGAAAGCATGCATAAGACTGTAAATCATTTTTTCATCAAAGCCTGTCCCCTAAGTGCCTCTTCCTGGCAGGTGAATTTGCATATTTCTGTTTGCTATATGTAGAAGTAGTAGTTCATAATTCATCTACTTTGCTAACAATCAGCTCTCCCCTGCCAGAGCAAGGTTATATCTTTAACATATATATGTTATATATGTGTATAACTATATATGTGTGTGTGTGTCATGTAATGGTTTACATTCACTCACTACATTACTACAGACACATCTTTTTTAACACTTTGGGTCACATTTTTACAGGTGATGAAAACATACCATATGTACCATGCAGAGAGCATCAGTGCAGAGAGCAAGCTGAAAGAGGCAGAGAAACAAGAAGAAAAGCAAATTGGCAGGTCTGGTGATACAGTCTTTCATATTATACTTGAAGAGCGACATCAGCGACGAAGCTCTGTAAAGAAAATTGAAAAGATGAAAGAAAAGGTAACTAAATATATGTTGCAAAGCTTCTTTATCCTCATTTGGGGGGCCTATACTAAAAACACTAATGCAATAGCTGATCAACATGTTGTAAATTATTGTGAAAAAACATGCATTTCCTCTCATGGGAATGAAAAAAATTTTAAAGAAATATAAAAATCATGTAATAACAGCTGGACATCATTTAGTGGTGAATGCCAAATATTCAATACAAATGTAAAAAACTGAATATTAACAAAGAGATTTCATTGCAAATGGGCCTGAAGCCCAAATAAATTATTGTTATTCTTTGTAGCTGGGTAATTTTAGTTTGTAATTTAAATCAGATTCAAAGTCCTTTCTCAAAAGACTTCAAAAGTCGTCTGGATATGTAGAATGAATTGTTTAGATTAATATAAATTCATGTATGTTTCTTCCTCTTGTTTAAAAGTTGCTCTGTTGTCTTTTCCAATGCCTGGATCTTCTTCATTTGCAGAGACAAGCAAAGTATTCGGAAAATAAGCTAAAATCAATTAAGGCACGGAATGAATATCTCCTAACCCTAGAAGCAACCAATGCCTCAGTTTTCAAGTATTATATTCATGATCTTTCAGATCTAATTGATGTAAGTACTTGAAGTTTTTATGTTTTCCATATTGAGATGGAATTAACAATAACTATTTCCTTGATTCTAAACCATCGTCATTTACTAAAACAATGTTATTTTATGTAATATTCAGAAAGGAAAATGCTACATTTGTACTATACATGTCACTAAGAAACTATTCATTGTAAGATACATGTGAAAATCAAATTATTAAGTTCTGTGAAGCTGTAAGTGCTAGAACACTCAGCTAGGAAGGGTGTGAAGAGGTTGTCACTTTTAAATCATGTGGTGTAAGGCTAACTGCATTCACTGATTCATATTATATTTATTGAGCCCCTACTACAGTGAGATGCTGAAGATAAAAGTCAGATATAGTTCTTATCCTCTGCAACTTAAAATAGAAAAGGTGGGCCTTAAATGGCTACACAAATTATTTGCTTTATTACGGTTGTGTCAAATACTGTGCAGCAGAAGAGGACACATAAATCTCTATATGATTTATCTAACTCTAATATACTTTCATAAGACATGACATAAAAAAGCAGAAATTGGGCTCATTTACAGCACTCCACATATATACACTATACCCACTATTTTAATTAAGTATTCCCCAAATTTAACCCTATGCATTATTCTTTAATTCAGAAAATATTTACTGAGTTACCAGTCATTGTCCTGACAGTAGAGGACTGCAAAGATTATGCAAAGACCTTATGTCCAAAAATGTCTGCAAATCAAAGGAAGAAGTTATGTGTTCTAAGAAAAGCACAGATAAAGACACAGAGGTTCAGAGAGTTAATCTGCTGGAACTTTACTCATATGTTACTTTGTATTGATTGAATTCAATGGATTTATGATATTAGGAAATTATTTTCTATGTCTCATAGGATCTATCATACCTTGCAATATGTCAAAAGCTAAAACGACTTTATTTTTATGTGAATTTAAGTCTTATGTATTTAGCTGTTATTTGCAAGCCATAGTTTGGGACGTCTACCAAAAAAAAATTGTTAAGGGAGGGAATTATTTTTTGTTCATTAACACTGATGTGACTTCTTCCTTTTATTTGCATCGAAAAGCAGTTTTACCCTAGTGTCTCAATTTCTCAGTACAGAACCACTTAGTAATAAAACCAGGGAAGACATTTCTTTCTTCTCCTTTGTTACAAGAATTCCATCAAGTAATTAGTCACTTAATTATTTTAAATACAGAAGCTTTTAAAAATATTTATTTTCTTCTAGCACTTTGATGAGATTAAAGGAGGTCTCTGCAAGGTTGCTACTAGATTCAATGAAAAATTTTATGACCCCTTTTTTTACTTAAACCTGTAATGATTCTGCAAAGTGTATGGACTAAAGCAGAACAAATTCTTTATAATTTCTCTGCTTGATGTTTATTTGTTTAGGACTGATTTTAGTAGTGATTATAGTACATGGCTAAACTGAAGATGATTTAACACTAGATTAAATCTCCACATATTGAAAAGTGTTTCTTTAATATCTGCAATATACTAAGCACTGTTCTTGACAGTGGAGACTCAGCAATGAACAAAACTAAGTCCCCATATTTGTGGTGTTTATTTATTGGATAAGGAGTCAGGTCATAAATAAATTTATGTCTACAACACACACATATAGTAGTGACAGTGCCATGAATAAAAATGAAACAGCTCTGTGGTGCTCCTTTAAATGACATGGTTATGAATAGCTTGATATTTCAGTGAGCTGGAGAACCATATGACGATGAGGAGAAGGATCCCTTTTATAGAAGGCCTGGCAAGGCTAGAGGTACAGAGGCAGAGTTGCATTTGGCAAGCTCAAGATGCTCAAGGAATAGCAATGGAGGACAGAGCGACTGGAGTGATGAGGAAAAAAGACCTAGAAGAAAAGGTAGAGAGAAGCCAGATCACTTAGAGTGTTTTAGACAAGGAAAGGGGGTTAGATGTTGTTCTGTGTATGTGTGATGAGAAGCCGCTGAAGGGTTTTAAGCAGGAAAGTGACATCGCATCGTTTACATTTTAAAGAATCTCTCTGGTCTGGGTGGAAACCAGTAAGGAGAAGTAAAAACAGCAGGTTTCTGAAGTTGTCCAGGCTAGAGAGGATGCTGGCTTGGACTGACATAGAAGCAATAAACCAGGAAAAAGTGGTTGGATTCAAAATATATTGAACATAGATCTAAAAGTAGTTTGATGGAATGGGTGAAAAGAAGCATAAAAGACTTCAGATTCAGGTCCTGTGTAACTAGGTTAATGATGATGCCATTGAATGAGATGGGGACTCTGGAGAGATGCAGGTTAAAGGGCCAGGAACAATAGTTCTGTTCTATCAGTTAACATGGAGATACCTTTTGGGCATCTGTGTAGAGATACAGAGTAGCACTAGAAAAGTATTCCGGGGATATACAGTTTGGGAATAGCATGTCAGGGTTTTTGGAGAGTCTCCATTTAGTCATGGATAAGTTTTACTGAGATCTTTGTAAAAGGCAGTTTTCTAAGCATAATTTCATATAGTCATCACAACCTTGTGAGGAAATACTGTTTTCTCTATTTTATCAATGAAAAGGACTGAAGCTTAGTCTGGATAATTTGCAGGGTACTGAGCTAGTAAGTAGGCTTCAAACGCAGACATTTTAGCCTCCAGATTAACTCTGATATAAAGTATTAGTTACATATGCCAACAATTTTCAATTTTTAAAAAAGTTGGAGTTTTTAAACGTCAGCCATAAATTTAAAAGGTGAACATTCTCAAATATAACTTAAATATGGATTTTTTTAAAACAATGTGAAATTGATATATTATCCATTTCAACTGAAATTCAATACCCTCTTAGTAAAAATTATGTATTCATTGACTCATTTTGAAGGCAATCAGAGTGTGAGTATGTATATTCTAAAATAACTGCTTATTTTGCAGGAATCCAATTTGCATATATAGTGGTGATCCTAAAAACCATTAAGCTGACCCATCCTGGTAAAAAAGAAATAGACCAATTATTATGTAGCGGCATCTAAAAAATCCTTTTGCATTGTGAGCTCATTTACCAAAGTATCTTTTATACTAAACTATCTAGTAATTATTGAAAGATTTGTACTTCTATTGAGGAAAAGATTTGTACTTCTATATTTAATGCACAGCCTTTTATATGTAAATTGACAGGAAGGTACTAAATGTACCTTAAGTCAAAGTGTTATAAATAATCAAAGTGTTGAAGTTTAGACCTTTTATATCTGTATACATCTCCAATTTCCCTTGGTTTCTGTTTATGTCAATATCCATCTTTTACACATTTTCTATGCTGAGTAGACCTATTGATATAAAAATGCCATGTTTTCCATAGAATTTGTATTTTAAAACTAGTCTTTTATTATTACTGAACCTCTTTATATACTTTGTGGAAAATACTACAAGCAAAAATAAAGTGGTCACATTCTACCACCAAAGATCTTCCTTGTTAAAATATAAATTTTTTTCTGTTTCCATATATACATATTTTACATGAAGATGATAAAAATTGTATTTTACATAAATCTTGTTAACCTGATTTTTTCATTCATTCATCTCCAACTTTTCATTTCAGAAAATTCTCATCTCATCTAATAACCAGACTATATTCCCACTTGTGACCTCAAAAAATGTTTCATAGCTGGTGTGTCTTCACTAAACTAGTCCCCATTTAGGGTCATACATTGCATGTGGAAGAAAGTCCCTTTAGTCTTCTTTAATCTAGCAAAGTTCCTTATTGAAAAAATAGTTGTAGAGGAGGCAGTTGTTCCTCAGAATGTCTCAGCTTCTGAATTTGTCTAATTCCTTTGATTTCACACCATTTCTCTGTCCCCTATATTCCCTACAAAGTGGACATTATAGAACAGTTCAAGGAATGCAAGTTAAGCACTTTGCAACAAAGTACATCATACTTTCCTACATCTATAAATGTGTAATAATTGTGTGACCCATTAATGGTGATGCTAAAATTGATCACTGGCTTAAGGTGATAAAACTCTGCTTCCTCTATCATATAGTTAAGTTTTGCCCCCTTGCAGCATACTATGCACTGAAACCTCTTAAATTTGGATTTTATTAAACTATAAACCTATTCACTTGGACATCTGAGCTATTAGCTAACTTTTGGTCAATAAAATATTTTTTTAGAGTAAGGTCTTTAAGTCCTATACCAAATTCAGTGCATATTTCTCAATATGTGACATACAGCTAAGCCCTGAAGGCTTCATGAAAATACATTTATTTTCATTGGAATCCTAACCTTAAATAGGATTGTTAATAACTACTATATCAACAACAACAACCATTCATCAGTGGTTTCAACTGAAAAAAAAAAAAGAGTATAAATTAATAATTAAATTAAAAGGAAATATTTTAGGCACTTTAATCAATTTACACTTACACTATTGACATCCTATAATAGAATTCACTTTTATTCACTATTGCAGTGAAACTGCAATATTTTAATGCTTTAAAACTTTAATAATTTAATGCTTTAGTAGAATAATCCAAGTCTTTTCTCTATATTAAATTCTTTATTGTGCCTTGTAATGAATAAATTAACTTTAATATAAATTCCACCACTGAGAATCTAAGTTTTATAAACTTAGTAAATTAACATCTTTGATCAAATAAAAAATTTAATTATTATCAGACCTTTACATTTTATTGATATTGAAGGTTAGATAGTGAAAAAATGATGAGCCAGTTGTTCAATAAGTATTTACTCTTTTATTTCAGCTGAATATATTGTAGTATAATTTACCAAACAAGGTATAAATATTTTAGTTACTGCAGGTACTGAATTATCTCTAGTAAGAAGGAAATAATTTATCATTCAAAAGGGGAGACTTAGGGATTTCTGAAATATCAGGAATATTTTATTTATTTAAAATGAACATGTTTTAAATTTGTTTATATAGTATATTTTATATTAAAACAAGAAAAAGCAAGCATTATAAAAATGATAGAAGCATGCTTTATAATATTTTTAATCTAAAGAATTTCAGTGTCTTTTTTGCACCAATGTTAGAGAAATGGAAATACATGTTTAGTAACAACTTGAGCTTATCAGTCTGTATAAAGTTCTGAGTAGTCTTCCTTTTCACAAAACACATTCATTGTGTATTATGTATGATTTCTATTATGAAGTTCTTTAATGAAGAAAATTATCCTGGATATTTATAAAGTCTTCCCAAGTTGTATTTGTTAACACTTTTTCCAAATTTATATCAATTTTATTTACTCCTAAGTCTTTGTAACATCTTTCATATATTTTGTCAGTTTATTTAATAATATTATAATAGATATAAATGGCACAGATATTGCACAGTCAACTCTTGGAAGTATATGGATTAACTGTTGGAACAGAAAATGTTCAAGAGTATTAAAGAGTGCCTAATAGTTGTGTGTGTTTATAATACCTGTTGCCTTGATCACTATCCTGTAGAACAGAGGTAGAGGTATTTTTTCCTGAAAGGGATCAAATGCTAAATAACTTAGAGTTTGTGAACTATTTGGTCTCTCTCACAACTATTTACCAATTCAGATCATGGACTGAATTTGCCTCAGAGGTCATAGTTTGCTGAGCTCTGCTTTATAGAATGAGGTGAATGTTCAGTTATTTCAGAATGTCATATAAGCAGAAGACTGCTTATAATATTTCTGAAGACAATTCTCATAAAAATTTTTTGTAATAGTAATCTATTTGAAATTGGCAGGAAGTAGAACTGAGTTAACTTCACAAAGGGAATTTTTATTATGTCATTTTAAAGAATAAATATGAACTGTAAGGAAAGTATTACAAATAGGAAACTTAATAGGTTTTGGAGAATAATGGTATAACTTATACGGGAAGATAAATTTTGGTTTTATGAATAATAGATATCACATTTGTGATCATTAATATCCCCAACATTAAGTGTCAATACCTATACCTCATTATTGTATAAGAATTAAGATGTATTACAAACAGAAATCTTACACATATAGGGCCTCCCTGGTGGCGCAGTGGGTTAAGCAACGCACTATGAAGCAAACCACAGCCACTGCAGCACGAGTTCAATCGCTGCTGCTGGCCAGGGAGGGGACCCACATGGCATGGCAGACCTCTCCTGCTGTGCCCGCTGCTCCCCTCAGTAGTGTACTTCTGCTGATCTGCCTGTTCTGCTCCCAGCTCTCTGTGGTGAATCCTCTCACCACCCCCACACCTCTAGCCTGTACCCCAGTGCTTGTATGCATAAATAAAATAAATCTTTAAAAAAAAAAAAGAAATCTTACACATATATTATCAGTGGAATGCTGAGATTTTCAAGCAATTATGATTTGCTAAGAGATAAGAGAGAATTATCAATGCCTTAATACTAAGACTCTCTAACTTATTATTAAATTCACCACTCTATCTCTGGAATTCTTAAAACACCTGGTTCTAAGGTTACATAACTGGGAATGTTGCCTCTTTCATTCCACTTCCACAGAATGCATTCAAAGGAACAAAAACCTCAATGGTAAAATTCTACTGGTGCTTTGTCCCAGACCACCTGCCTAGTAATAATAAAGTATTTATCATCTGTACACATAGTTTCCTAGTCTCTAATTATACCTATAAATGTTCTTTGGTCATTTTGGAACTTCAATGATAAATCTTTGTTACTATTATAGAGTATTGCTATAGAATAAAAATTACTCTGGGTAATTTTTGGTAGATATACTTGTTATGTGTTTTATTAGATATTTATATAGAATGAGATTTAAAATGGATTGCTTTGAATAACACATGCCATGTTTATCATTTCCAAATAATCAGCTGTCTTTAAGCTTTTAGCCTTATTCTTTTGTCTTTAGGGACATGTGTTATTAATTAAAAAGCAACATATTCAGAGTGTAAATTCTTCTGAGTTTTACTTTCCCTTTATATACAATAATATTAAGATGTATCCACGTCAAATTGTAAAACTGTCGTCCCTATGAATTCTGAACTCTTATTAGAAAGATTATAGGGACATCATGTTAAATGAGTTAGGATAATTTAGTGATCATATAAATTGATTTATGCATGTTTTTGTCCATTGTGAAAGGGTATTTAAGAACTGAAATAAGGGACCTCCCTGGTGGCGCAGTGGGTTAAGCAACGCACTATGAAGCAAACCGCAGCCACTGCAGCACGAGTTCATCACTGCCGCTAGCCAGGGAGGGGACCCACATGGCGCAGCAGACCTCTCCTGCTGTGCCCGCTGCTCCCCTCAGCGGTGTACTTCAGTTGATCTGCCTGTTCTGTTCCCCACTCTTTCTCTGGTGAATCCTCTCACACACACACCCCCACACCTCTGGACTATACCCCAGTTCTTGTATGCATAAGTAAATAAATCTCAAAAAGAAAAAAAAGAACTGAAATGAATTACTTGATTGAAGTAGATGGCTTTTAAAGTCTTTCTTTCAGTGGAGATGCCTTGGGGCTTGTTAGAGAAACCTACATCAACCTGGTTCCCTGCTGCATAGCATGGGTTGGTCGTTCTCAGTCTCCCATGCTCATTTTTCCTTCTTGGCAGGGCCTCTGAATGTTGAAAACCATGGCATGTTCATGGTCTTCTAGCTCCTGGTGCCTTGACTTAAAGACTGTATGATGGCTCCAGAATTTTATCACCAGGTTTGATCATCTTCTTGGGCTTCAGGTCTGTGTATCTGACTACCTACTGAATAGCTCTAGCCAGATATAATAAGCATCTTGAACAATCAAAACAACTTTTTAATATCTACCATCATCCTCCCCACATTTTTTCTTTTAAAGATTCATTTATTTATGCACACAAGAGCTGGAATACAGGCCAGAGGTGAGGGGTGTGAGAGGATTCACCAGAGACAGAGCTGGGAACAGAACAGGCAGATCAACAGAAACACACTGCCGAGGGCAGCAGCGGGCAAGGCAGGAGAGGTCTGCCGTGCCATGTGGATCACTTCCTTGGCCAGCAGCAGGGATCGAACTTGTGCTGTAGTGGCTGCGGTTTGCTTCATAGTGCGTTGCTCAACCCACTGCGCCACCAGGAAGGCCCCCTCCCCACATTTTTATTATCCATTTTTTAAACCTCAGAAAATGGAACCATTTTCTACCAGTTGCACAAGCCAAAAACCCAATTCTCTCATCCCCCATATGTAAATGCATCAAGTCCTGTCATCTTCACCTCCTAAATATCTCCAACCACACCACTTCTCACTCTCAATTCTCAGACTTGTAGACAGAACCCTCTACATTTTTACCTATGCAGTCTCTCAACTTGCACTATGAGCTTCCAATTAATAATCCATTCTCTTCCCAGGCAGCCAAAATAATAAACTCCATTTCCATTTAAAATTCTTCAAAGGTTAATAGCCTTAGAGTAAAATCTAAACTATTCACCAAGACCCTCTGGGAACTGGCACCCACCTGTCACCTCCTCCATCTCTCCTGTTAGTTACCAAGCTTTAGGTTCTTTAACCTTTATGTTCACCACAAAGCTTTTTCTTGCCTTGGGCCTTTCTACTTTTTGTCTTGAATGCTGTTCCAAACCTTTGTAACACTGATTTCTTTTTCTCATTCATGTTGTGCCAGCTGCCCCATATAAAAAAGAAACACCCTATCCTCTGGCACTCCCCACTCCTCTGATTCTTTATTTTCTCCATAGCACTTGCCACCTGACCTTATTTATTTTGGCTGGCTTTATCTGTCCTCTCTCCTCCTTTGTGATTTTTCAGGCTAGTTACAGAGATTTAGCCTGGGGAAAATGAGTCTGGTAGCACCTCCTCTGAAGGAAACCATTGCCTATGTGGGTGAGGCTGTATTAGGCAACAAATGATTGTTATTACTCATTGCCTCACACATAGGAACCTCAGTTCTCCCCCTCTATTTTGTATCCATTCTTGTCACACAGGTGTACTTTTTGACCTTTTCATTGCTCAAGAAATACTCTGGTAAATGTTTGGCCATGATCATTAAAGCTTTAGATTAAGATTATCAGCCTTTGGGACCATCAGGAACCCAGACAGTGAAAACAGGCATGTAAATGTTGCCTGTAGAATTTTAGACATCTAGTTCAGTTTGGGAGATGCCTATCTTTCAGAAAAATTGTGGTTTCCAGGGCAGAGCACCAAATGTGAGAATAATGATAGGCAAAGAAATAGTTACTTGGGGAAAAATCAACTTTCTTTATTTGATGTCTAACAAAAACTCTGAAATTATCTATTTCTGTTCCATTGGAAGCTGCCTGTAGTCATGTGAAAGCTGTCTATTTTTTGCATTTCAGTTTGCTTAATTGCACTATTTTATTTTTTTTTCCAGAAAGACGCAAAATAAAAGGTAGATCAGGGCTTTACCCACTATCCATGGCTCTGGCCAAAGCAGTTTCTTTTTTTTTTTTTTAAAGATTTATTTATTTATGCATACAAGCACTGGGGTACAGGCCAGAGGTGTGGGGGGGTGGTGAGAGGATTCACCACAGAGAGCAGGAAGCAGAACAGGCAGATCAACAGAAGTACACTGCTGAGGGGAGCAGCATCACAGCAGGAGAGGTCTGCTGCGCCATGTGGGTCCCCTCCCTGGCCGGTGGCAGGGATCGAACTTGTGCTGCAGTGGCTGCAGTCTGCTTCATAGGCCCCAAAGCACAGTTTCTTAAGCCAGAGATCTAACCTGGGGCAAAAGACCCTAAAATCTCAGAGAGAGAGTGGAGTAATAAAGTTAAAGTAGAATACTTATCTACAGAAGTTCTCCACTTTCCATTTTCAAGACAGATGTTTAATTCCGAAGAAACTAAGAGCTAGGGTTCTGCCAGGACTGTCCTGCAAATGTCAAGTATGAAGGATTTGTCTCCCATGGAGCTCCACTGTGGTCACTCCCAGCCTAGGACCAAACTGCTACCTCACTAGGGCTTCTTATGACACAGAGTTTATGCAAAAATAAGAATAAAATACTGTTTTCTTTTTGAATAGCTGTGATCCAGTTATACACAGCCTGCTACCCACAATCTATATTTCAGCTTACCTCTCAGCCTTTAAGATAAGATGAAGTGTTTGTTACTTCATCTGGATTTCATCTTCATTTTTTATACTATTTGCAAACCTTTGACTAAGGAAATTAGCCTGATTTAGACTAATAAATAGTAGAATCTATTTTGGGAACACTTAGGAGATACCTATGTATATACATACGTGTGTGTGTGTGTGTGTGTAGTAACACTTCTGCTTCCAAAAGTCTTTCCTTCTCCAGTTTTAACCACTGATTTTATGTACCCATTCAGAGTTTTTCATCCATCAGAACAATACCCTTTTTCATGAAATATTTTATTGGTTTCTTATGTATTTTCGCCATTAAATGCACTTGAGTTATACCTCAACTCTGTGCAGAAGCTGGCTTTTCATGTCATTATTAATAATTCATAAGCTCCATAGAATTACTTTAGGCCTTTTAACCAAGTATCTTGAATCTTAACATATCCAGTGTCACTTTAGCTTCCAGTTTCGAAAAAACAAAAAGATCATTCTGTGACTGGCCTTGCTGTCTCAGGAGACCTTGAATAAGAATTTTTTTCCCTGTTTCTTATTTCTTTTCAAATTCAGGATGCTTGAAAAATCTAGAGTGTAGAAAATGCTGCATAACACAAGTAATAAAGTTATGCCAATTAAGTGGCCTTACAGGCTGATAAGCACCGTAGGGGTCAGAGGAAATTACCCATCAAAGCTCTTCAAGAAGCTCCTAAGTGTAGCATTCAAAGTCCAGGAAACTGATGGGTGGGTTACTGTGCCCAACCTATCTGGAAACCACTGTGAAATTGGGGATCTCTTAGTGGGTCCTACCAAATTGCATCACTAAACTGTGTGTGGAAATATGGACACATCGTGTGCAAGATATTGACATTTACTCGCCAAAGAAGTCATGTTAGAAATTTTAAAAGTGGAGGTCCTCCCTGGTGGCGCAAGAGGTTAAGGCGCAGCACTTACCTCTTCACAAATAGCTGTGAAGCTATCTGCTGCCACTGCAGCATGAGTTTGATCCCCAGCCAGGAAGGTGACTCACTTGGCGCAGTAACCTCTCCTGCCTAGCCTGCTGCTCCCCTCAGTAGTGTATTTCAGTCATTCTGCCTGGTCTGCTCCCCACTCTGTCTCTAGTGAATCCTCTCACAGCCCCCACACCCCTGGCCGGTACCCCCGTTCTTGTAGGCATAAATAAATAAATCTTTTTTTAAAAAAAGAAAGAAATTTTAAAAGTGAACAGGCTAAGTCTGGGAATAATGAAAACTAAGAATATATTTTTCAGAGCTCACACTCAATTGGATAATTGGTTTTGGATTCCTTTCTTCTGTTTTTTTCTTTTTTCTTTCTCTTTTAAGTTGAAAGAGACTTGATTTTTGTTGGAGGAAAATAAAGCATTTTTCTCCTTTTTTTTCTTCTGAATTTCAATTTACTATTAAGCCTCATTGGGATCAATATTCATAAAATAGATGTCAATTAAGCCTCAAAGAAGATATTCATAAAATATAGACACTTGTGTGACCTGCTTTTATACAATCAATGTGAATCTGGCTTCTTTTGGAATGGTGGGAATTTTGAAACACTAATACATCTCAGAAAAATTTGGCCACTTCCTTTATAAATTTATGTGTTCATAAATGAGATGTTATTGAGAGACAGAATAAGTTTTCAGTTCTTTTGTGTATAAAACTGTTACACAGAACTTTTTGGATTTTGAGGAACAAGAGGAATGAAAGAGGCCTTTGCTCATTTGAGATTAATTAACTGAAAATGAATCATTCTCTATTTTTGAGTGCAGCTGATTCCACTGGAAATGTATTAATGATGAGACTGATTGCTTCAGTGCGCTATTTTGCTTATATTTTTGATTGTGATGTAGCAACTACTTTCTGATTTTTAAATCAAAAAATCTTTAATCAAGTCAATTCTCTTGCCTATTTGAGAAATAGCACCCCCAATGGACAGGGTTACAGGACCCTTTCATTTGATTGGTTAGTACAGTGCTTTTCAAATTTTAATATGCGTGTGGCGCACGTGTGGATCTTTTTTTTTTTTAACTAAGGAGTCTAATTCAGTAGATGGTGCCCAAGATTCTGCATTTGTAACAAGCTCCAGGTGATACTACTGACCCATAGGCCATGCTGCAAATAGCAAGGTTGTAGGGTATTATATAAAAATCCCAAACAATTCTGGAATTGCAGGTTGGGGGTTGAATCAAATACATTAGCATTTCTTTTTTTTTTTAGGTTATTCATTTTTTTTTTTATTAGTTATATTTGACATCATTTGTAGTCCCCAGGGGGTACCCACCACCATTTCACCCGTGCACCATCACCTCAGTCCCTTGTG
>JAGFMF010011752.1:4249447-4264588 GCA_019455555.1 Galemys pyrenaicus
TACTGAACCATCCTTGTGTTCCTGGGATAAATCCCACTTGGTCATGGTGGATTATCTTGTTGATGCATTGTTGGATTCTGTTGGCTAGAATTTTGTTGAAGATTTTTGCGTCGGTGTTCATTAGAGAGATTGGTCTGTAGTTTTCTTTTTTTGTGTTGTCCTTGTTCGGTTTTGGTATTAGCATGATGTTGGCTTCATAAAATGTGACAAAACCCTTTTTTTATCTAGCCATACTAAACAGAATTCTATCTCCAAAGAAAGTTCTTACATAATCATTTCTTACTTATGAATTTTATTCTAGGGATAAAAATTAGGCATTCCTGCATATTTTGTCATATTCAAACCTGTACTTCTCACATTTGAAAAAGTTCAGAGCACTCTTGAGTCAATAAATTATACATTTCCGACCTATTTACACTTAGTATGTTTGCATCTTAGAGGATTTTAGTAAATCACTGTACTCATCTCAGTATGCATGAAGAAAACTTAGATGTCTAAAAGGGCTTCCCTATAGGCACAGGGGTTAAGTTTCAGCGGTATCAAGCTACTGCCAGCCACTGCAGCCTGAGTGCAATCCCCGACCAGGGAGCTACCCCACATGGCACAGCAGACCTCTCATGTCTTCCCTCCTGCTCCCCTCAGCAGTGTATTTCAGTAGACCTTTCTACATTTCACTAGATCTTCCCCACTCAATCTCTGGTGAATCCTTTCACCCCCTGTACCTCTGGCCTGTACCCCAGTTCTTATATGAATAATTAAATAAAAATAAATATTTTTAAAAGATAAAAGTTTATAATTAGCTTGTAGTGTAGCACATAGTAATTGTCACCACAATTGATTTTAGAACATTTTCATTACTCCAGAAAGAAGTTCTGTGCATCTCTGCAGTCACTGTCCAATTCCTCCATCGCCCAGCCTTCGGGAACACTAATGTACTTTCTGTCCCTATTGATTTGCCCATTTTAGACTTTTCCTATAATGAAATTATACAATATGTGGACTCTTGTGACTGACTCTTTTATCTTAGCATAATGTTCCAGCGCTCATCCATCTTGTAGCATGTATAGTTCCTCATTCCTTTTTATGACTGGATAATATTTCCTTCTATTTTTTTACTGGTTACTTGATGGACAGTTAGGTGGTTTCCATTTTTCAGCTTTTATGAGTAATATTCATGTGTAAGTTTGTGTGTGAAAATGTGTTTTAACTTGTTTTGCTTTATACTGAGGAATGAAATCGCGATGTTTCACCTTTTGGGAACTGCCAGGCTGCTTTCCAAAGTGGCTGCAACATTGCGCACACTCGTCAGGAGTACAAAGGGTTCTAATCCCTGCACTTCCTCCCCAGCACTTGTTGCTCCGTCCTTTTGATTATGACCATCTTAATGGCCATATCTCTTTGTGGTTTTGATACATTTTCCCTGACACCTATGAGCATCTTTTCCTGTACTTATCATTTATTTGATCAATTTTTTTAAGAAATCAATCTTTTTTGAAGAAATGCCTATTCAGACCCATTGTCCTTTTAAAAAAAAAAAAAAGATTTATTTATGCATACAAGAAATGGGGAACAGGCCAGAGATGGAGGAGGTGAGAGAATTCACCAGAGACAGAATGGGGAGCCAAAAGGGAGACTGACTGAAACACACTGCTGAGGGGAGTAGTGGGTGAGACAAGAGAGGTCTGCTGTGCCATGTGGGTCACCTCCCTGGCCAGGGATTGAGCTCGTGCTGCAGTGGCTGGAGATAGCTTCACAGTGCTGCGACTTAACTCCTTGCACCACCAGGGAGGTCCACTTTTATTTTTTGTTTTGTTTTGTTTTTAAAGATTTATTTATTTATGCATACAAGAGCTGGGGTACAGGCCAGAGTCAGAGGATTCACCAGACAGAGTAGGGAGCAGGACAGACTGAAACACACTGCCGAGGGGAGCAGCGGGCAAGGCAGGAGAGGTCTGCCGCGCCATGTGGGTCCCCTCCCTGGCCAGCAGCAGGGATCGAACTCGTGCTGCAGTGGCTGCGGTCTGCTTCACAGTGCATTGCCCAACCCACTGCGCCACCAGGGAGGCCCGAGGTCCACTTTTAATTGGGCTCTCTTTATTATTGTCTTGTAAAGTTCTTTTTTTAAAAAAAAGATTTATTTATTTATGCATACAAGAACTGAAGTACAGGCCAGAAGTGCTGGGGAGAGGTGAGAAGATCCACCAGAGACAGAGTGGGGAGCAGAACAGGCAGATCAACTGAAATACACTGCTGAGGGGCGTAGCGGAAGAGGCAGGAGAGGTCTGCTGTGCCATGTGGGTCCCCTCCATGGCCAGCAGCAGGGATCAAACTCGTGCTGCAGTGGCTGCCATCTGCTTCATAGTGCGCTGATTAACCCACTGCGCCACCAAGGAGGTTCTATGTTGTAAAGTTCTTAATATATTCTTAATATAAATTCCTTATCATATATGTGATCTGCAATTTTTTCCTTATTTTCTAGTTTACTTTCACTCAATAGTGTCCTTTGAAATACAAAAACCATCAATTTTGATGAAATTCAATTAATTTTTCTTTTGTCGCTTGTATTTTGATGTTATAGCTAGGAAACTAATGCAAAAGATGAAGTTTTACCCTATGCTTCCTGTTAAGAATTTTATATTAATAGTTGTAGCTGTCACATTTAGGTCTTTGATCCATTTTGAGTTAATTTTTGTATATTGCATTCTTTTGTTTTTTAAGTGCTGTGATCTTGGCTACCATGCAAGTCTGAACAGAGCCTTAAGAACATATCTCTCTGCGGAGTATAACCTTGAAACCTCCAGACACGAAGGCTTAGACATTATTGAGAATGCGGTTGATAATTTGGAGCCCAGGAGTGATAAGCAGAGATTCATGGAGATGTACCCTGCTGCCTTCTGTCCACCAGTGAAGTTTGAGTTTCAATCTCACATGGGTGATGAGGTCAGTAATTATTTTAAGACTGATGAGTTGTATTTTCACTTGCATTTCTTTTTGCATGTAACCGTTTTAAGAATTCCAGTTATTTTCTCCCTTCTTTATGTGGGATCTTAGTGTAATATTGTGCTAAGACTAGGCACTAGTATCTTTTTTAAAAAGGGTAAAATACTCACATGTCTACCGATAAAGATGCAGACTCACTTGTGTGTAAGCATTAAACTGTTCCGGGATAGTTAGATTTTTTTCCTTCCATTTCAAGACATTAAGATTTATTCGTTTATTTCTTTGTTTATTATTTAACATTATTAAGTAACATAATTCAACATTATATGATTTAAGAGAATAGGTTGACACCCTTTAGATATCAGGACTTTCAAATTTAAATTCAAAGCCAAACAATTTGCTGATCTAATAGAATCTATCTGAAGACTTCTTGTAATCCTGATTTTAAAATTCCCATAAAGAAAAATAAATGGCAGGAAATGGAAATGACAGAAGAATAAAAAAGTGCAAGACAGTTTAAGGCTCAAGTTGGCTCCAAATTGATAAAATGAATATTAAGAATGATATGATGTATCTTAGGTTCTGTATATACTTAGGTTCCTTACCCAAGGGAAAAAAACTCCAATTAAAGTGATTGTGAGTTTCAGTGGTGTTTTTATTATTTCCAGTCAGGAGAATATAAGAACCAATTAATGGAATATACTACATAGCACTTGGTGTCCCAACTGTGCAAAACAATACTCATAGATTAAAAACTCAATTTTAGCTTATTGTGGTGACAGTTTTTAAAAATAGATACAATTTTAGATCCATGGCAGATTTCTTTAATGTCCCATAACCCACTATATTTCTAATCTAAATCTTTTTGCTTGATAGATGAATCACTTGATTAGAAATGGCAAGTAGTTTTTATACCAATAGCACATGAACTTGACAAATGAGTGATTTATTCCGCTCTGAGTTATATTTCCAAAACCAAGTGGTTGCTGCTTAATTTTTTAACAAATTGTATGTTAAAACATAGAATGATGAAATATCATTGACAAGTGACACCAATAGGATTAATAATTTTTATATCTTTTTATTATTATTATATTTAATAAAGTGAGGTTTTTTGCCTTTTTTTATGGACAGTTCTGCTAGGATGCAATTATTTTATTATACTTTAAAGATTCCATAAAAGGAACTCACATCCTTCAAAGCTTTCTATGACAAGGAAGATGAGAGGAGATTGTTTCTGGTAAAATTTTAATATAATACTCTGATTATGTCTTTATACATAATTGAGATCATGGCCAAAATATCTTTCTACCAAAACCTAACATAAGGGATGTCTTTAAGATCATGGTTAATCACATGATTTGTGTGCCTCCAACCAAGACAAGCCATGGTTGAATGATGCTAAGAATAGTCATTCACATTTTCAGAGTTTTTACTCTTTGCCAAGTAGTGCCTAAGTGCTTTGTATATGGTACCTTATTTCATACCCCGAACAACTCTACGGTGCAGAAACTCTTATTATCCCATTTTACAGGTAAGGGAACTAAGGTTTAGTAACTTACCACAGTCACCTGATTGATTCTAACTAGTAAGCTCTGCTAACTACCTTCCTTTGGTCTGCTGCATGTCCATTTGGATCATCCATCCCACTCTGCCCTCTGCCCGGAGTCTCTAAGAATTCCCCCAGCAAGACATCAGCTTCAGCGCTCCTAGAGCCCGGGCTCTAGCAATTGCTCCATTCTTGAGTGATGTGCTTCCTGCAGCTGTTCTCTCCCCAGTCAGCTCCAGACCAAGCAGCTGCACCCTGCTCTTGCCACTTACGTAACAGGTCCATATTTAAAACTGAAGTTTTGAGGCGGCTGTTAAAAGAAAATATGTAAATGGAAACTTAAGAGGATCGGCATGATTCATACATTTAAATAGGAGGACCTTGCCTACGTTGGCAGGCTGGCTGACACTGGTGGTAACTGTCACTTCCCACTCCTCATCAGGTGTGTCAGGTCAGCGCCCAGCAGCCGGTCCAGGCAGAGCTCATGCTCAGGTACCAGCAACTGCAGTCCCGACTGGCCACACTCAAAATCGAGAATGAGGAGGTAAGCATGCTGTCAGCCCACAAATAACCTGAATCCTGATGTAAACTGGATTAATAGTTTTTATATCTTTTTATTTTCATATGACCTGTGCATACTTAACATTCTAAATGCAGTCATTTCCTTATGCATTTGTAAGTAAATCAGTGTACTAAACTACTATTTTGGGAAAATAAATACAAAGATTCTGTATTCCACCATAGATAAATACTTTACCAGGGATTCATTGCATACACATGTAAAACATACTTATTCTTAAACTTGTAATTTACACTAAGCACATTTCCCATGAATTAACAAATTCAGCATGTATCCAAGAATATACAGTCATGTGGAATGGAACTTTTGATTGACACATTAATCCTAACTTGTGAAATTAGTACTTTTTTCTTTATACTTTTCTGTATTCTCTAGATTTTTTTATATTAAGCATAGAATTACTGATATTATTAGCACAAAAGTCATATTTGAAAATAATTTGAATAAGAAGAGGAATATGTTTATTTGCTGACATCAGATTTAAATGGGTAGAACACAAAATATGAGTTATACATATATGTTGAGCCAGGAAAGAGTCATACAATTCAGCTGCCTATTTCTGAAATAAATTTAATAGGCTCCATTTTTTCCTAAGATAAAAATATGAAATGCAAATGCTTCTTGTTCTAGTCAAGGCTCTCAGTTGTAAATTACAGAAACCCAAATCAAACTTACTTCTATTAGAAAGTTAATTTATTAGTCTATATTTGCAGAAGTCTCAGGCATGACTGGGTTTTAGTTCAGATGATATTATTAGGTATCAGGGCTCTCTCTCTTCATCACTTTACCTCATGGGTGTTGGTAGTTCAATCCCCCCCGCCCCCCAAATATTTGCCGCCTGGAGATCTAAGTCTCTATGGTCCCTGCAGCTTGCCATCTCACCCCATTCCAGCTTCCTTCCTTCTCTGAAACAGGACCCTTCATTGGGCTGACTTGCATCCTGCATACCTCTGGACCAACTGTTACACCCAGGAAACGGGATCTCTCTATTGGCCAGCCTAGACATTGTGCCTACTCAAAGAGGCCTTTGATTGATGGCCACAATAGGCATATGTTTTTATAGAGAGACGTAATTCCCAAAAAGGGAAGAATGCCCAGCAGAAAGGAGAAAAATCAGTAATTCTCCTATATAAAGTAAATTACCAAAATTCACTTTAGTGCCCACTTTCATTTTAATCTAACTGGGGTGTTTTGGCTATATGAATGTGTATTTGTTCTAATTAAGAAAGAGTGGCATGTTTCTAGACTAGTATAGTCAGAACCTTTGCAGTTTTCTAGCTCCTATTCTTTCCAGAAGAACCAAACCACTTCTTGTTCAAACATGTATATTTAAGATGCAACCAATAGAATTTAGGACTTCATTCTATAAAAAGCCTACAAATGAGGGGCCTCCCTGGTGGCACAAGGGGTTAAGTTGCTGCACTATGAAGTTATCCATAGCCACTGCAGTGTGAGTTCAATCCCCTGCCAAGGAAGTGACTCATATGGTACGGCAGACCTCTCTTGTCTTGCCTGCTCCTCCCTTCAGCAGTGTATTTCAGTGGATCTGCCTGTTCTGCTCCCCATTTTGTCTCTGGTGAATCCTCTCACCCTCTCCCACATTATTATTTTAAATAAATCTTTTAAAAATTAAAAAAAAAAACTATGCATACAAGCACTGGGGTACAGGCCAGAGGTATGGGGGGGTGAGAGGATTCACCAGAGACAGAGTGGGGAACAAAACAGACAGATCTACTGAAACACACTGCTGAGGGGAGCAGCAGGCGAGGCAGGAGAGTTCTGCTACACCATGTGGGTCCCCTCCCTGGCCAGCGTCAGAGATTGAACTCATGCTGCAGTGGCTGCAGTTTGCTTCATAGTGTGTTGCTTAACCCACTGCGCCACCAAGGAGGCCCCTTAAAATTTTTTTTTAATTAAAAAAAAAAAAGCCCCACAAATGAGCCTTTCCAACAAAAAGCAATTGCTTCTCCTTGAGGTGTGTTAGAGTTTAGGATTTTGGCTGAACATCTTAAAACACTCGCCTAATGGAGTTTACTGAATCAGTTTGTATGTTTAGTAACTTCCAGTTTTTTTCATGCGTATCCTCCTGCTGTTTTATTTGGAGACATTCTCCAAACTCCAGGAAAATAGTGTGTTATTCACAAAGTCAAAACTGGCAGCCCACAGATCTGTTTTGTTTGGCTCCTACAGTTTTGGTCCGTTAACTTGGGGAAGTCTGGAGACTCAAGTCCTGCATTATCCCAGGAAGTGAAGAGCTGGGGTGTTCAGATCCCATGTTGCCACAGTGGCTCAGGTCCTTACATTGCACTAGTCCTTTAGTGTCACCTGTGTGGCCTCAGCTGTCTTTTGAGTTTGTTACCTTTAATGGGTGCTCTTTGGGTAGAATCTGGAAAAGCCCAGGATCATTATAAAATGAAAGAATCAAGCAGTGCTTTCTGAGGATTTTTTTCTTTCTTTTACAATAAAAATAAATAAATTGGATTGTCCTGAGTGTTCTTGTGAGCATGACTAGTTTGTGATTAGTCGGCTAATGAATGAGATTCCCAACAAAAATAAGATTTATATTGGGCTTTTAATAATCAGAAATTTCATTAGGTGTGGAAGGAGGGGAAAACGTTTCAGTATATTTCAAGGTATCTGGGAGAACAGAACAGTTTGGTTTTCACCTATGTTCTCCTTGGGGGTGAACTGTAGGTGAAGGAAGCTAAAGTCCTATGGTGAGAAGCCTTGAGAACCAATAAATAGTTTTACAATAGTGGGTCACTTCATTTCAGTAAAATAAATATTTGTTGAGCAACTTCTACAGTTCACATATTTTGTCAGGTGTGGAGAGTATGGTGATGAATAATCATAGTGAGCACCTGTCTAGTGTGAGAGACAGACTGTTACACATCATTCATGTAATGTGACAAATAACAGACATAACTTGAGAACAACATACCAATCGTTGCAAATTTAGAGTCCCCATATAGTGCTTTTCTTGACCACATAAGGAATTTGCCTCTGATCCACCAATGACAAAAAGGAGAGAACATTTGTACACTAGGATCAAACCAAAATATACAAGTAAAGCAGCATAGGAATAATCTGTGTAATTTGTTCCCTCTACACAAACATACATTCACGCATAAAGTCCAGAATTTGCTGGAAAGAATTCAGTTAACTAAAAATAATTGACTACACAATTAAAAAATCAAAATTAAGGGAGAATTTTGTCAAAGTTTAACAAAAGTGTCTGTGGTACAGAAAAGTAGAACATGAACCTCTTCATCAACATTTAGACAACTATAAATAATGGGCACTATATGAAACCATGGTTTAAGGGGGCCCGTTTAAAAGGGAGTTTCCGTGCTAAGAGCCCATAGACCATATATGACCATGGACAATTTTTGTTTTTTCTATGTATAGTACTTGATTTTCAAAAATGTGTTCTGCCATTTAAAAAATTAAAAATATTCCATTAAAAAATCAATTTTCAGCTTCTGAAAATTTAGGTCTGATCACACTAGACTTGCATTTCTGCATAACAATGAGTAACTGGAACTGAGCAATAAATGCTCCCCTTAAACACAGAGTATCCTGTTTGCCATACTCCCCAGTCAGCCTATTTGCATCATTTTCATTATTTATTTGGTCCTTGAAAACATTTGAGTTTGTAGCCCCTGCCTTAAAACCACAAGGAGCTGTAAGCTTTTGTGAAATGCCTCTCAGTAAACAACTAAATCATAAAGTCAATAACGTAAAAAAGTACTAAAATTAAATAATAAAAGCGAAATGTTTTACTATACAATAAAGGTTTCAGAAGGGCTAGACTGAACTTGTGGTTGATGCAAATTCATAATGGATTGTGACATTTATTGTCACTTTGTCACTTTACTTTAAAAGGAGCTTCCTATTCATTATGTTGCAAACTTGCTTCCGAGTACCTCAGTATTCTAGTTCCGATTTCCTGTGACCCAGTAAACAGATCTTTATTAGTGTCCATCATACATCACACATAGAATTAGAGTGAGATCTGCTGCCTATACATTTATTCCTAATTTTTCTTTTTCTTACTTAAAAGTCTAAATTGCTCTCTGAAACATTAATGAGCAATGCTTTTAAAGATAGCACTTTAAAGCAATCTAAATTTAAATGATCGTTTTTACCTTTCTTAGTATAAACATTTCCCAAACTCTTTGCAACCTAATATTACATAGATTTGTCCATTTACTTTTAAACCTTGTCATAGGGATTTCAACTTAGCATTCGTTGTTGTTCCTCTCTTTCAAAGCAAGCCTTTGGAGTAATTCCCCAGAGATTGCATTTCCATTTTCTTACAGTTCCCTTTCCTCTCTTTAGCTACACCCAAAGAAAAAGAAAAATGAATCATGGAAGCAACTATGCCCTCCTCTTTTTTTTTATGACAGCCTTAGCTATAACTTGTTTGCCCCATTTTCAGATCATTTGTCTCAATTTTTGGTCCAGAAAACAGAGCTTCCATAGCATGGCACTTCTGTGCTGTGAATAAAACCTTCTTACATATAAAGCAACTAGTCTCTCTTAAACTATATAGATTTATTCCCCTGAAGGGAATGGAAAATAAAGAAACCTACAATTCCTCAATTATTTTTCAAAAATGTTTAATGAACATATAAATTTTCTTACACTACTTGAACTCTTCCACCAACAGCTTACTAAGGAGTATTTCAGAGACAATTCCATAATTTATTCCTTACAAAGGTATTTCAGATAATAATGAACGAGATTTTAGGCAAGCATTTGAGACAACTTCATGTCATGGGTAATTGAAGGAAGTAAGAGATTTTTGGAAATAACTTCTATTTAGAGTAGAAAAATCACCTTTACTCCCATAGTACCCGTGACTACAGCAGAATCTCAAGTAATGTAAATTAAGGTGCAAAACCTTACTGGAAATGCTAAAATTCTTTTAAGACTTAGTAAAAGATATGGATGGAGCATGATAACCACTTCATCATAATTACTTTTTCAGATCTTCTCTGTGACTTTAAATTCATCTTCACTTATTTAAATATTCTTACTTTTGCAATCTGATTTGTTGATGATGATAATGGTAATAGCCTAAGTAAACTATAACTGCCACTTATGCTTTTAAATAATATCATTGTTTTGGCCAAAATTGAAAATAGGATTAACTATGTTTCACAGAAAACATGCATTTTAGAAGCATTGTATCTGTAATTTCTTGTATCAAATAACTTTTAACTCACTGAAAGAAGTCCTCTATCTAGGAGAATACCAAGTACAGTGTGGAAAATTTCTCCTAAGAGTATAAAAGTGATAACTGGGAGAGGGTACCCCAAAGAAAATGGCAGACTCAGGGTGACTGTCAGTAAAGAAACCACATTGTGGTTTCATTGACATCAGTTCATGTGAAAGGAAGATGACTTCCATTTCCACAACTCATTCAATTAGAGTTTTTTAATAATCTGCTATGTTCCGGACTTCCATGCTTTCTAAACTATGAGATAGTAATGACTGCTGTTTAAACCACTGCAGTCTATAATACTAGAAAACTAAGAACGCACAGCTGGCATTGAGGACTGTTTGGCGAAGAGACCACTGAGACAGGTTTCTTGGTTTTCCCAATGCTTGTAATGTCCTGGGAAAGAGCCAGTCTACAAAGAGCCCCAGAAGTCATTTCTCCCCAACATTCATTTTGATCCTTATCTCAGTGTCCTGGCCACATGGGCAGTTCCTCCAATCCAGTACATTCTTCAGGTTTTCATAATTCTTTGGCACATTTTCCTTTCACCAAACTCAACTGAATTTTCCTGCTGCTAATGGAGAATGATTATAAGCTTTGTGTTAGCTGTTTCGTATTTACCTCATTATATTTCCCCAGTGACTTATTAACATGGCTTGTGTGTATCAGGGGCTGGTGTTATTCTTTGGCAAGAGCATCCCATGGGATGATATGATGTCCCAGCCATCCTGACTGGTGGCTTCTGCCGCATCCTTTATTCTTCCTGACAATTCCAAATTTAATTGTGACAGTTGCAGCCACTTCCTGAGTCTCACTGAGCAGTGAGACCCCCGTCCTCCTGGGCTAAAAGATCTTAAAGTAGAAAAAGTGTCCTGGAGGCACTCAGTAAATTACTGTCCAACCAAAAATTAATAACAATAAAAATATAAAAGCCACCAGATTATAATAAATATATGGATAAATATAAACACAAAATATATTAATAATGTTAAATGTATACTGATTATATAACAACAGCTAATGTCTTATATCTAAATATATGTAAACACATATATACAGGATGTTCATATCCTGATATACTACAAAAAATGGTATCTAAGTCAAGGCGAAGTAAATGGTGTTAAAATTTTCTAAGCCATACATTGTCCAGGAAAAGGATAAAACCACCAATTTTCATTAGACTCTGATAAGCAAAGGTGGAGTATGACTTACATGTGGAAGGAAAGTTAAAAGGCTTCTCGAAGATAACATAGAAGAGTATCTTTATGGCCATGAGATAGGAAAATATTTCTTAAATAGAATACAAAGAGGAAGAACATATAAAGAGTTTGTTATGAACTCATAAAGGAAGGTAAATTTTTTACATTAAAATTAAAGATTGTTCACCTGGACAACATAGAAAGAGTAAAAAGCCAGAGTAAAGAATGGAAAGGATATTTTCAATACAAATAACAAACAGAAGATTCATATCCATTTATGTACAATAAGACTCAGAACCCAGTAGAAAATGGGCAAATGATTTGAATAAACTACTTCAAAAGAAGCCCAAGTACCATTAAGCATGTTTAATATCTGTTGTCAAAAAAATTCTATTGAAAGCAAAGTAAGAAACCACTACACACCCAACATAGTGGTGGAAACTAAAGACTGACAATGTCAGCTGTTGAGGATATGGAATAACAGGAATTCTCCCATGCTGATGGAAATACAAATTAGAATAGTAACTTATTCTGTTTATTTATAGCTGTTTATATATTGTAAACAGCAATGCTATCATGAATGTGTGACCCCCCCAAAAAGTGTGTTCATAGCAGTATTATTCATAGTGACCCAAAACTAAAAATGAGTCATCTATCAACAGTTCATAATTCAAAAGGATGAATTGTGATATATTCTGACAGCACTTATTTAGTAATGAAACCCACAAGAAATGAATTAATCTTACTACATAAAGTTGAACAAAACCATACATGCCAAAGCATTCTATTTATATTAGGTACAAACAAAACGGCAGAATTGGATTCACTTCGGCAGCACATACACTAAAATTAGGATAATACAGAGAAGATGCGCCCTTCCCCTGCACAGAAAAAGGTAGAACAATAAATGATGTTGGAAATCAAAAGAATGGTTACCTTTGGGGAAGAGAAAAGACTCTGTGGTTATTAGGAGAAGCCCATGGGTACTTTCATTTCTTGGTCTGAGTGATGGTTACATCAGTGTATTCACTTGGTGATAACTCAACACTGACAATCTGTGCATTTTTCTAGGTAGTTTTACTTCAGCTAAAACTACTATGAATATAGAAAAGAAAAACTGTAATTGAGAGAGAACCCAGAGCTGCATGAGATTATAAGCACTCCAGTAAGACTGACATTCTCAATATAATTTTGAACAAAACTGTTGAGTTACCTCTCTCTCCCCTGATAGACCATGAACATGGGCAGGGCCTGTGTCATCATCTCTGCCTGACCAAAGGAGTTCTCATTGAGTGTTTGTGGGATTCACAAAATAATAAGAACATGAGAAAATGTGTCTTTGTTTCCAGGTTAAGAAAACAACTGAAGCCACCTTGCAGACAATACAAGACATGGTCACCATCGAGGACTACGACGTTTCTGAATGCTTCCAGCACAGTCGCTCCACAGAGTCGGTGAAGTCTACTGTCTCTGAAACCTACCTGAGCAAGCCCAGCATCGCCAAGAGAAGAGCAAACCAGCAGGAGACTGAGCAGTTTTATTTCATGGTACACCTGTTGCTTCACCCACCAAACGGGGTTCTGATCTGCCCTTGAATTAACTGGAATTCTTTATTAAAATGTGGGCTCCTATTCAGTCTCTGAGTTCCTGATTCATTTGGTCTGGGATAGCGTTTAGAAGTTCATACTTTTTAAAAAGCCCTTGAGGTAATTGTGATATGCAAACAGATTTAGCAAAGGAAATTGAGAAACTTACTCCAAAACAGAGCCGTGTTACTGTGTTCTTAAACTTTAACATGCAAACATGACACCAGAAGAAGCTGTTAAAATGCAAGTTCCGATTTCAGTCAGTCTGGAGAGGAAGGGACCTGAGCATCGCACCTCTTATAAGCTCCCAAGTGATAACCAAAGCCGCTGGTCCGTGAGTAACAAGGTTCTAGGATCTAGAAGAGAAAAGTGTTAGTTTTTTATATATCCTGTGGGAAGTGCCTTGAAATTAAATGATTTTAAGTTAAAAATTAATCTTTCCTTTTGCAGAAACTCAGAGAATATTTGGAAGGTAGCAATCTCATCACAAAACTTCAAGCCAAACACGACTTGTTGCAGAGGACCCTTGGGGAAGGTCAGTTATTTGAAATAGATGGGACGATGATCTTGTGTCACTGTTGTGTTAAATATGTATATTGTGTTAAATATATATTCCATGAAGATTGTAAATCATGGATTTGTGCTTGAAGAAGCAGAGAACATTGGATGTTTATATTTGGCTTTTATCTGTGTACAGAGTAATAGTTATCCTTGGAACTATTTTCTTTATAAACTTAATGCTAACATGAAAGAAGAATAGTGAAATAGGAGGGCTGAAAAGCAACACTGAGCTGCTGGGGAAGGATCTGCAGAACATGGTGGTGGTTACAGCAGAAAAGTCTGCAGGAACTGTGCTTGCTCACAGTTGCCGACCCCAATCACTTCTTTCTTCCCTTCTTAGACTTCTCCATCATTCCAGCCCACCCTGTTCATTTTAATGGATCAATATTTGTTTCCCATATAATGCCTTTGGAATCTAGAAACAAGTTAAGCCATTTTGGGTGATTTTTTTTTTCTTTCAGAAGTCATTTAATTTAGTTGAGAAAAAATTAATCTATATCTAATAATAATAACAAAAATATCAATATCTACCACTTACATAAGGTTTTTCTACCAAGCATTATTCTATATTTAATTAGAGCTCTATATTGTAATTAATATATTAATTATATTTAATTATTTTCCCTATTCTTATGGAGAAGAGGGTTATAGGAAAATGTGGGCTCTATAAAATTTAGTCTTCATGAAATTTAAGAGGGAAAAAATAAATACAAGCAAAATCCCTGCCTTGAGGACCTCATCCTCTATAATTTTATTTTTTAATCACACATCTTGTTGGAAGCTATAAAAAGTGAAAAACAATGAAATGGGATAAAGTGGGAAGTGAAACAATAGTTGTGTAAATAACCTAGGCCAAAGAGAGATTGTTTGCTATTGATCTAAACTCTTGTCTCCTACCGTTCTAGAAACTTCCCTACTCACAACCACATAAATTTCCTATGTGTTTATGTCACCTTATCTCCTGATTTCCTCCAAAGGACCCATTATTTTTGGGAAATGACCAATTGAAGAATGGCCAAAGGCTCCATGTGTTACACTTAGGATACCAAATTCCAAGATGAAAAATCACTTTCTCTTAGGAAAAAAATTAACCCTTAAACTACTAAAAAATGTTTAAATATACATAGAAATTTTACATATAAATAATTATCCATTGAAGAATAGATTATGCTTATTTAGACCAATGAAAGGCATTTCTTACTTGATGTATCTTTTAAAAACAAGTTCCCTGGATAGAAGGACCATATCTTAACATAATAAAGGCCATATATGACAAGCCCATAGCCAGTATCATTCTCAATGGCGAAAAACTAAAAGCCTTTCCCCTAAGATCTAGAACAAGACAAGGATGTCCTCTTTCACCATTGCTCTTCAATATAACACTGGAAGTCCTGGCCACAGCAATAAGACAAGAAAAGGATATACAAGATATCCAAATAGGGAAAGAAGAAGTACAATTATCACTGTTTGCAGATGATATGATAATATACATAGAGAAC
>JAGFMF010011752.1:4270183-4357516 GCA_019455555.1 Galemys pyrenaicus
TCCCTGGCCGGCAGCAGGGATCGAACTCGTGCTGCAGTGGCTGCGGTTTGCTTCATAGTGTGTTGCTTAACCCACTGCGCCACCGGGGAGGCCCATCAGATCTTTAAATAAACAACCTGAACCCTAGTGCCAGAGCCATCACATATTAGCAGCAGGACCTTGGGCAAATCTGTATCTATCTGTACTTCTGTTGGCTCAGTCTCTTCTCTAGGTAGAAGTAATAACAATACCTACTTTATAAGAATGTGATGAAAATTATGGGTTAATATATAAAAAGTCTTTAGAACGGTTTCTAATAAACATTAAACATACTGCTTTTTTTATTGATTCTGGTATGTTTTATGTTATGCTCTTCGATTATAATAAAGTATACAACATGACAGAGTACAAGAAACAGCCTAAGTCAAGTAGTTTCTCTGCCCTCAACCCTTTACTCATTCTACTGACTCATCCCCATGATCTCACCTAGCTCCCTTGGCCCCAACACATCCCAAACAGTAGTGACTCAAATCCTAATCTCCAGCTCTGTCTCCCCTCTGTGCTTGTATAGCCAGCTTCCAGGGACAGACTCTCTGTAAGGCGCCTCATGCCACAGTCAGGTCACTGCCCACTTTACTCTCCAACAGACCTTCTCCCACACTATGAACAGCTATAAATTATTCTGGAGGTCTCTATCCACTGCTCTTTTCTCTGCTTCCTCAAAGTAGTAGAAGATCAGTAAAAGAAAGGATTTAGAATTGCATAATAGCTAGAATTAGTTGACTTGGGGAAAATCGATTCTTCATTTTTCCTCTCACCAGGTCATGGCCAAGAACTGATTCTACCCATACATGCAGTGGCCTGGATTTGTATTGAAAAAGCTGTTCTGATATTAACTGTTGCCCCTGTTTAGTAAATGGATATTAACAAAGTCTTGTTTTGTTATTCAAGGGCAGAAGATAGTATAGAGTTTCCTGTTAAACATTCCAGAAGAACTTGCTTTCCTAGCAGTCATTTAATGACCCTGTCCAATAAGTCTGAATCTCTGTATTACGATATAATGGGCTACACTCACTTGTGCATGCTGCAATATGACCCTTCTTTGCCACCTATATTTTTCAAAGCTGTTTGAGGAATATCATGACTTTGAAAACAAACCATTTGCAAGGTTCAGCTGTCCCACTCCCTTCCTACAGCTCCACCCTAAAAGTGAAAAGGATCAGACAACAAACATAGATACAGTCAGACTTACAATAAGCGCAGACTGTAGGAGCACTACAAAAACAGAGCTGTAGGAATAAGAAAGAAGTCTGAATATGTAAGAGCCTCATGTCTGAAAATAAGACAGCTCTGTTTGTATAACATAGTCTGATACAATGGCCTTATCATTTAATATCTGCAAATGTCATCTCTGATTATAAAATGCAACTTTCTCCCCTATTTCATATTATTCCAAATTGAGTTCTCTCAACCCTATTTGATTATCCTCTTCTTCACAGCTATCAATCAAAAATGACTAACATTTAAATCTTGGATGTGTTTTATTTATATTAATATAAATATAACCAATTTCATCTTTCAGCTTACAGTTAAGATCAAGTATTTATTACTATAATAGTAATTATTATTTATAATAATAAAACTCAGAATCAAGTTGCCAAGTGAAACATGTTTCCTGAATTATAGTATTTATTAAATTTTGTGTAAAAATTTTTAAATGTTGACTTGGAATTACTTGTCTATCTTTATATGGTAGCCTCGTGTTTTCTACCATGCAATATCTAGGTTATTATTGACCCAGCATCTTAAGGGATATATGATACAAGAGATTATTAAATGCATTCCATTCATTTCATTAAATTATTTTATTTTATTTTTCCTATAGGTCACAGAGCTGAATATATGACTACGAGGTAAGAAAATATTTTATCATGACTCATATTGTATCTCACTCTCTTGTTTTTAATAAAAAACAACCATCTAAATGCCGCAAGAATGAGTATATTTTGTTAATGAACAAAATGGAAAATACTTTTGGCTTAACAAAACAGGAATAGGAAATATTGGAAATTCACAAAACCAGATTTGCTCTGACAGATATGAGGGTTTCCTGATAGATTTGTAAAGCTCTTTAATGAGTAGATTAAGTAAAAACGAGACCTAAATTGAACAGTCTTGTTTTATCTCATCCAAAACACTTTTAAGTTTCTAGAAATAGTCTGACAAGACTTTTGATTTGATTATTTAATTAACAAGCAATTTCATATGCATACCTACTGTGTTAGCAAATAGAAAGTATGATTAATTACTTCCTATTCCTAACCTCCCTCAAGTCATAAAAAGTAGAGCTATATTGAATAGTCTTAGGATGCTAGTCCTCCACTCCTTTTTACTTCACTTGATAGATTTAACTTCTAACACCTACAACTATATTTTTTTCTTTTTCATTCTAAAGAATTTTGAAGTTACTGCTGAGAAGGAAAAGCTTTTTTGGATGCATATTCTAGTTTGGGTTGGGAAAAGTTTATGGCAACTTTTATTTTCCTGTCAACATTTGTGCAACAGCTAATTGGCATAGCAAGACTTTGCACTTTTGAAGTTAAGTTCTCCTTGAGGTAAGAGGTATTTAGAACACTGGTGTGTCTGTTGTATTAATTGGCAGGTTGATTTTCAAGATTTGCTAATGTTATTACTCGGCAGTTTATTATTCAAAATCAAGCCTTTCTTATTTCTTGGTGAGCCAGCTAAACTTGATTTGTTTAAACTTTGCAAAAGAAAATAATAAGATTTTTTTTTTTGCCTCTGTCAATGACAAGAAAAAAATTATTTTCACATAGCAGTACACAGCTTTTGTTGCTTTTTCACATATTATATCTCCTTGCACTACCAGTTATTTATAATTAAATCATAAATTATAATTAATACAAGTCACTTCAAAAAATATTTTTTGAGAGGGAGGAATGCCAATATATTAATTTTTAATGAGAGCTATAATTACCAAATAGAATAGATATTCGTGTCAATCTGCTGGACACTTCCTTTCATGCCCACTGGCCTCCTGCCGAAGAAACCAGATCATCAGAAAGTTGTGGGTAGCCACAGAGCCAGGACAAGCCACTCAGCTTGAGTGTTGAATGACCTGCTCTGTTCGACTGTTGTGTCCAGAGTGGAACTGGAACCATTAGCACACCGGTCTCCTGGTAATCCACTTCTGCTATAGAAATTGTGTGATAAGCATATGGGCAGTTTGTTTTAACTTCAAGTCCCTCTTACAACATGAATGCCATTACATTTGCCTCACCTACTTTCTAGAACCATCAGGAAAGGCAATTTTCATGCTTCTGGTAGAAGACTCAGTAGACATTCTTCCCTTTGCCCTAGCCAGGGGTTATTCTGCATCTCTCAGACTTCAGGCCAGTGCCTACAAGGAGGCTTAGGTGCCATCAGATGGTGCCACAGGAGGCTTAGGCTCCTTGAGGACCATCTGCTTGTCCCATGAGTCAGTGACCTCACCGATAAGGGTCCTCATCCTTGAGCTTTGTCAGCTGCACCAGATATCACCAGATGTGAAGCTCTGCTGGGCCTTGTTGTAATAACTACAGTTCTGTTCTCTGCATTTGATGCTTTGATCTTGCTGAGCTAGAAGTGTCTCCCAAGATTAGCCAATTCCTAGAGACAGTAGAGACTTGCTTGAAAGTATACCTTTTGTATGAAAACTAATCCAGAGCCCAAGCCCTCAACCACCTCCCTTATTGAGCTTTCACACCGGGGCAATAAAGTCAGATACCAAATAACTAAGAATAACCCCTGTATCCCTTTATACACCAAAATTATTCTAACTAGTTAATCTTAAACCATTAACCTGCCCTACCGATTCCTTCCTACAGGAACCACAATCTAGGCTTTTACCCACCGTGCTTTCCCTCATTTCCTCTGCCTCTTCCCAATGTACTGACCCCCATGGAACCCCTCATATAGTGATGGCATGCCCTCCTTCCCTGAAACTTTGAGTAACAGCTATTTTTTCAATAACATTTGTCTTTCCATCTATTGACCTGAATACAAATAAAATCCACAAACTGATATACTTACATATTGATGAAAAGGTTAGTTCATGTTTTATAAAAGTGGGTGAAATCAACCAAATATAGTTAAAACTTGTTGGTGGGTAGTTTGTTTTGTTTTTTTTTTTTTTCTTTCTGTGTCCACCAGATCCTTTTCTCTAGCAATTTGTAGGACATAACATGCTGCTGGTAAAAGGTTCTATATTCACTTCTACACAGTTGCAAAAGCTCCTTTTAATGCTCATATATGCACATCTGCTGGGTGAGTCCTAGAATTTATCTATGGAAGGCATTAGCAGGTTTGCTCCCCTACCTGTTTTGATTTTAGAGCCTCCCTATTAATTGTTGAGATTTTGTTTCTAAACTGACCTTTCTGAACTTTACTGAACAACAAAAGTAACTATTCCTAGAGGGCAGGCAGTTTAATGAATGGTTTTATTTAATTTCCAAGTATGATCTACATCCTCAATAAGCCTTGCAGCTAGGAAGGAGCTTAAATTACAATGTCCAGAGAGAAGTCTTGAGACTCTCCATCCATAGATTCATTCAGCACAGCTGTAGAAGTTGAATCAGGTAATCCTAGCCCTCTTTTCTCTAAAAAGAGAGGACAGAAGAGGTTCCCTCTCTCCAGTTACAGAGCAAGATGATATCAGGTTTCTAAATATAGTGTATAATGCACTGAATGTGCATGTGTCAGAGAGACTAGCTTGTCCACCAAAGCACAGATGGAAAGAGTCCAGAAAAGAATAAATTGATGCCTCCTAATGTTCTACAAATATTTAGGCAATGAGATAACTGGTTTTAAGGAATTATAATTCATGTGCGCCTGTATTCCCCTACTCCCCTAGAAATGGCACTGAAATATTTTTTCAGTTTTCGCTGTGGTCCATTAATTATTACTTTTGCATAAAATAAAATCCCAATACTTATGGGGATATTGAGTAGATATTATCTTCATTGAAGAATTATGTTGCAACTAAAAATTATTACATATAACTTCTCATAGTGGGGTATCTCAAAGCCCTAATTTTTTATAACCTACTATGTCTCCCTAGTGACTTATAAGCACACACCTTGATTTGGCCAAATCATTTACAATTCCATTTGTTGACACCATTTTTAAACCAACTAGCAAACTAATGTCAGCTATAATACATCAGAAAAGAGTATATAGTCTGAATGACTAGTTTATGTGACTTTTGATATGTAAGTGAAAATAAATGGACAAGGGGAAGGCACTGTTTTCCCCCTGTGGGTAGGGGTGGGGAAGGGACACAAGAATTCCTGTGTTTTGCAATTTTGATGTGACCTATGGGTGTTTCATTTATTGTTTGATTTCTGCCATGCTCAGTAATTATATTCCCTTCCCTTAGGCCTCCAAATGTTCCCCCTAAGCCCCAGAAACACAGGAAGTCCAGACCCCGCTCACAGTATAATGCTAAGTTGTTTAATGGGGATTTGGAATCATTCGTCAAGGTACTGGCACCAGCCATCTGGGTGGCTGATCTCCACACTTCTTACTATAATGGTCTCAGCCTCTCATAAAAGGAGGCAGGTCATTATGTCCAAGTCTGTCCTGGGGCTCTTTGCTTTCCCAGAAAATCAATATAATATTTCCTGAAGTCAGAGAGGAAAGAATATTTGGATGGAATGCCTTCAGAAGAGGGAATAAATGTATTACTAATGCTGGCAAAAGAAAAACCCTCTTTCTTTATTAAAAAAAAAAAAAAGCCATAATTTGTGCAAAAAGAAAAAGAACAAGCTTTTAAAATACTTTGTTTTCACTCATACAAAAGAGATGGCACAAAAATTTACTTTTCAATCCACTGTTAGACTAGCTGTAAAGCACAGCAAGAGTTTTGATTTCCCATGACTTGAGGAATTCATTATATTGGATAAATTGTAAGATCCTGTGATCTATATCTGGTATCTCTGCTGTGTTTACTCTGTCTTCTTTTTCATCCTGTATTTCTGATAATGCTTCTAGCCGAGGACGAAGGAACTCGCACGCGAGACATCAGGTATAGTGCTAGAGGGAAGTGAAGGCACAGCCTCTTTCGCTCTCGGTATCATTTTCAAATCATAGTCATGCTTGGCTTTAATTAGATTTTTTTAAGGTCTTTAAAAGAAAAATGTTTGCAATTAAAAATTAAAACTTTTATAAGTAGGCTTTACTGAGAAAGTAATTATAGGAATCGAACACTGATTCAAAGGAATGATCTTCTTGATCATTTATCCAAAAATGGATAAATACTTAGCTTTTACTTTATTTAGCAAGCATACCAAATTTGAGTCAAGGGCTTTTATTAAGGAAAATTAACATCTATACCAAATGTACTTTTAATACTAGATAATGCATCCCCATGTAAGTTCCACACAAAAGAGGAAAACTTCTTTCATACTTAACATTTTATGATATAGGCTGCGGTGTTTCCAAAGACTAAATTTACATGGAAACCACATCACTGATAACTTCTCTCAATAACATGTTACAGACATCATACTTTCTTTAGAGAGTACTTTTTTATTGACTATGTACAGTAATGATTAAAAAATGTGTGCACATGTGTGGCATATACATAAACAGATGGATACATATTTACACACAGAGGTTAAAAATTCCTGGCAGCCTTCAAAAATGAATCCTTACCCTGGAATTAAGTGAAAAGCCACTGAACAACCTAAATAGCAATCACAATCCATTGCCTTAAGCCTCTAAGTCAGAAGAGCCTTATTGGCTCTAATTTAATATAAAATTATTGTCAAATTTGATTAACTAGTTTCCCAGCCCAAGGCTTATAAGCAGGGGTAAATTAGATGGAGAGAAGAGAATGATAAAATGAAAGCACTGAGATGTGCAGCTCATGAACTGGCAGAGAAAAAGAATATAGACAAGCTCAAAAAAAGTAAATAGAAGAAATATTATATTTGATAACACAGTCAGATGACTGCATAAAATGATAGGAAAGCACACGCTAGACTTTTAAAAGATTTTTCAATAGAAGTAGCTAAAGAAACTAATTTTTGGTGTGAAAGAAGTAAGATTATCATGGAAAATTTACTTATATGAGCTCTTTGCTCTCATATAATATGCAGGCATATTAAGGAATCTTTAGTAATAGCAGTAAAGCAGTGATTGCCGAGATGCTTACTCTTGTCAAAAGTCCTTCATCAATTGAGGACCCCCACAATATCACTGTAAGACATCTAAAGAAAAGCCATTGTTCCTCTTTTATCCCAGGAGGAAACTGAGACACAAGGGATTTGTGTAAATGATAGGCGGACCACAGCCCATTGTTTCATTTCTTGTAAAATATTTTCTACCAAAACATCTGGCATCTGTACAATTAAAATAACACACCTATTCATTATTTTTTAAAGATTTATTTATTTGTGCATACAAGAACTGGGGAACAGACCAGAGGTGTGGGGAGGGGGGTGAGAGGATTCACCAGAAACAGAGTGGGGAATAGAATAGGCAGATGGACTGAAATACACTGCTGAAGGGAGCAGCGGGCGAGGCAGGAGAGGTCTGCTGTGCCATGTGGGTTCCCTCCCTGGCTGGCAGCAGGGATCAAACTCGTGCTTTAGTGGCTGCAGTTTACTTCATAGTGCGTTGCTTAAACCACTGCGCCACCAGGGAGGCCCACACCTATTCATTATTTTTTTTCACTATAAAATTTATTGTATCTGAATGAAATACTGATGATGATGATAATAAAAGATTAGCAATTGCCTGAGTAATGTGAAGATAATGGTATTTTTAAATAATATGAAAACCTAAAATATTTTTAACTTAGTGCAAACATTTTCCTTTTAATAACCTTTTATTCTTTGTTTTAACACTTAAGTCCAGCAGAGGTGAATACTAATATTCTCTTTTTATCACACATTTAAATATTTGTTGCTCTTGTAGATCACAGTGTTAATATGACTTGATCATATAAAGGTTACTTCCCTTGAAACATATTCGTGTCATAACGGAAAAATCCCCTCACATATTCTGTAAGTTTTTGATGTAATTACATGGCTATTCTTGAACCAACTAGTCCTCATTAAAAAGAGTTTTTATTCTTAAGACCCTTCTTTAAGAAATGAATAAAGTTTATGCTCTTAAACAAATTAACTCATTAGAAAAATTTAACAGAAGTACCGGAAGCAATTGATCCATTAGCTGGCTTATACACTGATTAGGTTATCTTAAAGCCTAAAATAAAGCTGTTCCTCAAAAGGGTATCACCTATTGTAGGAATAGTAAAGAGTTTAAATGGCTGAATTACATTATTTCCAATCTTTCCCTTACTGCTTAGTTGGGAAAGTTAGTGGATTCTGAATTGTTCTAAGATATTAAGACATCAAAGTTCTTCTTATGTTTTATCTAATTCCTGAGTGCACAGCCTTAAAGGTACATGAAAAAAACTCCATAGTTAACAACCTTCTTCAACTACATGGAGTATACGGCATTGATACATATGTAACTGTGACCTCAGCAGCTCCTTCATCTCATTTGTCACCCCATACATGTTTTAAAACATTTCCAGAATTCACTTTTGTCCAGTAGAGTGCACTAACTATGTTACAAGGTATGTGGAAACAAGGCCAAAAAAAAGTCCCTTCCTAAGAAAATGAAATCTCATAGTTATACATTTGTACATTTTTCTCAATCCTTAAAACATGAAAACTCTATAAAGTTTGAGTAAGTTCTGATGCAAACTAAATAAATACATGACATATTATAAGCATCTATAAAGCTATTATTGTCTGGAAAAATGTAAGCCCGATTATAAGTGCCCTCATCTAGATGTCATAAACTCAGGGATGTCACAGAGAGGATCCCAAGATAATTGAAAGGTTGTATTTGCTGACTAATACAGCCAGTCAGTCCAAAGATACTATGGTTAGAATACAGAGTTTTGCTTCAGGTCCATTAGGTTAATTACTTGTACTAGATGCTTTTAAAATGTGTGTGATTTATGTATACATTTTGGTATATGAACCTATATATAAGTAAAAGAGATGAATTTGCTTTGACATCTCTAGGTACAGCAGAGTAAGATGAAACAGGATTACCTTAAATGTATTTAATTTAGTTTGTTCCAGAACTGAAAAATACCTTTGGTAAATACAATTTTATTTTTGGGCCTTGTGAAATATTTTAGATGAGATGAATTTGAAAATGATATCTAAAAGGGTAAAAGTTTCTGTAATAAGGGTTCAACTGTGAACCTTATTACTGTGTGTGATTTATACCATTCCTATGAGGTTAACTGGTTTCCATTTATTTAATCAGGACTCAGGACAGATTATCCCCCTCATTGTGGAAAGCTGCATTCGTTTCATCAATCTCTATGGTAATCCATTAAATTATGGAATTTTTTATATATATGTAAGTGTGTATGTATATGGTATGTATGCGTACATACAAAAGGGAAGCTTTATTAGAAAAATGAAAGAAAAGGAGAAGACAGTGCTTGCATAGACACAAGCAAGCAGGAAGAGTGGCCTCTGAAAGGGACAGGTTTGTTAAAAGAGATAGCTGCATAGACACGGTGGGCAGTCTTGGGACAACTTACTAAACTATGGAATTCTTTTTAAAAAAATCACTAGGAATATTTCAGTAAATGTGTCTTTCCATTTAATATTTAATGTTAATTCTTGGGAAGAGAGAGAATTGGAGCATGTGATAAAATCTTTATTCTCTTACCCTTCTGTTCTCTCTAGGTCTTCAGCATCAGGGAATCTTCAGAGTGTCTGGTTCCCAGGTGGAAGTCAATGATATTAAAAATTCATTTGAGAGAGGTAATTGTTTATCTAGACCTATAAGCAAACCATGTGAAAATGTCATTATTTTCTGCAGCCTGAAGTGATTGGAAATATCTTCAAAACCTTTTTCCTTTCACATACTTAACTTAGTATGCTAAGGTAAGAATCTATCTAGAATAGCTAAGACGTGAAGTCAAAGTCATAAGGCTGGGCCTCCCTGGTGGCGCAGAGGGTTGAGTGCCACATGTGAAGCATCCACTGCACAGCAGCAGCATAAGTTCGATCCCCAGCGGGGAAGGGACCCTCATGGCATAGCAAACCTCTCCTGCCTCGTCCCCTGCTCCCCTCAGCAGTGTATTTCAGTGGATCTGCCTGTTCTGCTCCCCACTGTGTCTCTGGTAGATACTCTCACCTCCCACGACTGACCTGTACCCCAGCTCATATATCCATAAATAAATAAATCTTTGGGGAAAAAATCATAAAGCTTTGTTATCAGGGATAGAAAAGCATAGGAGTTTTAGATCCTGGTTTAGGAATGGCCTTGATAACCCTCAGTACATGTGTCAAAGGTGGCACAGAAGGTTCTAGAAGAGTAGTAGGGGCAGCCCCGGGCACACACTGCAGGTGTCTGAGCCAACTCATCCCCCTTCCCATCTTCTTTTTGTCTGGAACTCACTCCAGTATGTTAAATTTGTAGTATTTTTTTAAAGATCTATTTATTTATGCATACAAGCACTGGGGTACAGGCCAGAGGTGTGGGGGGTGAGAGGATTCACCACAGAGAGCGGGGAGCAGAACAGGCAGATGAACGGAAGTACACTGCTGAGGGGAGCAGCGGGCACAGCAGAAGAGGTCTGCTGCACCATGTGGGTCCCCTCCCCGCTGGCAACAGGAATCGCACTCGTGCTGCAGTGGCTGCTGTTTACTTCATAGTGTGTTGCTTAACCCACTGTGCCACCAGGGAGGCCCTAAATTTGTAGTATTAAATAAATCCTATTCAACTGTTAATTAGGCTGTTATGATTAGCAAAACCATATACTGTAGTGTCAGACAGACCTAGAATCAAATCAGACTAATCGTTTACTAATTCTTTGATTTGTATCAAGTTCCTCATGTCTTTGGCCTGGGTTTCTTCATCTGTAAAATTCTAAGACCGGTGTGAGGATTAGATATAATCCGTCAAAAAATCTAACTTTTTAGTGGTGACTCTTAATTATTGATGCCCTAATCATTGACTTACACTGTGTCTGCTTCTGGACACTGGCCCTTCCTTCCTCTGCTTGGACGTTAAGGTGAAAACGCAGCTGGTGAGCTTCCTTCTCCCTCACGCCTTTCCACCTTCCTTGGCCCAGCCTTGGCACACAGACTTTGAGAATTTCAAACCTTGGTTAACAAGGTAAACTTGAAACCATATATTTTTTTTTCTTGTCCCAAAATCTCAGATAAGATTCACAGATCACAGTGACCACCCCTGTCAGCAACTTAGTGTTCCATGTCTCTCACATCAACCACATTCGGGATAAGTTGAAATGTGGTAAAAGCTCGATTCCTGTGCCAGCCACCACATGCAGAATGCTTTATTATTTTTTCTTGGAAATTCCCCTGCTAGTTGTTATTTGTTTGTGATGTCTTTGAGTGAAGCATTCTCACAGCGGCAAAATAACATTTTTGGTGAATTCATGCTCAACTAATTTTTGTCCTAGTTGCAGATAAAAGGGAACAATATGTCCCTGAAAATAAACTGCCCCAAAATATCAAAACAAAAGTTGAAATGAAATTGAAATGTATAATTTTTCTGAACTTTAGAAGAACTTTTATAAATAAAAAAAGGAGTTTGAAATAAGTTTGTATATTAACTTATTAAAAGATTTTATCTCAATTCAGTTCTCAGGGTGGTAGACCAGCCTGCCCAGTAAACTAATTTTTTTTTTTTAGTTAACTAATATTTTAAATTTTTTACCATAAAGAATGATATAATTTCATATTTGTGATATATTTTTTAAATTTTCACTTTGCATACAAATTCCTCAGCAATGTTAACGATATGTTTTCAAATTCCCCTATCTGATTTAAAATCTCCCACTGCTAAAAGCAAATTTCAAACATGGTATGATTATACCATGCCATGTTGGGGAACTTTTATTTAACTGTAAATATTCATAACAAGGTGAAGCCTCTAGTATTTCTGATAAATTTTGTTGATCCATATAGCACAGACAGACAGGCCTAGTATTGTGTTCTCTTGTAGAATAAGAAACACAGATGTAGTATTTGAATTCATGTCAAACTAAGATTACAGATTTTAGTTAAAAAAAAAAAATCTGGGTAAATTTATAAATCCCACAACATTTTATTTTAAGATTTGGATAATTGGTAAGGGATTATTTGGGTAGTGTAAGATTAAAAAAGTTTTATTTTAGCTAACTATTTTTAAGTTAATCATGGGGTAGACTAAACCAATTATCTTAATTTTAGTATCATATAATCTTTCATGAAAGTATAATTAAAAGATGTGTGTATATATAGAAATGTGTATTATATATAAATATATTTTTTATTCAGAGAAACATGAACATGTCACTGATTTTTTTTTTTTTTTTGGGTAGGTGAAAACCCTTTGGCGGATGACCAGAGTAACCATGATATTAACTCAGTTGCTGGTGTTCTGAAGCTCTATTTCCGTGGGCTGGAAAACCCCCTCTTTCCTAAGGAAAGATTCAATGATCTGATTTCTTGTATCAGTAAGTGGATTTTTCGAAGTCTTTCCCCAACAGAATTGTTTAACCAATTTCCTAGAAAAGGCAGTGACCCCCCCCCCTTTCTACATGCCCTCCCCCACCTTTCCCCCATTACCACCAAATTTCTGAGACCATTTGTTTTCTTTCTGGCTCCAGCATGAGTCATCGACCCAGCTGTGGCCTCACCCTTAGCTGAGTGGGCTTTGCTCCTGAACATCCTCAGGCTTCTTAGAGCTTAAGAGCATCCCATTTTATGGCAGCAGTGAAGCAGAAGGGCAGATGCCAGTTAGCTAAGGGGAAGGAGGAAGTGCGGGAAGCATGGAAATGTCACTTCTTTGGGTTTTAGTTCTTGGCTTTCTCCACGAATTTTAGGAGTGGGGTAATTTATCTATCTTTGAATGTTACTTCCAGGTATCAGGTAAAGTGAGATAACTGATCCTTAGAATCACACGGGAACACCAGGTGCCAATTATCTGTCAGTAGCAGCTCCAGCTAATAGACAGAGTTGCTTTGGGACTGTGTATGATGTTAGGAAACCAGTCAGCAGCAGCAGAGTAAAGCATTGCTTTTCTTCACTGTGGGCTTTGACACTTCAGTAAGAAAGGTAAAAATAAAGGCCCCAAGAGTTATTTATTAGTCATAATCAAGTTCCATATGTCTAAAAATACAGTCCCCCATTAAATCCAAGCTCCCTGGCAAGGGTCTAGAGCTGACTTTAAATCCCTCAGTGAGGGCTTCCATAAAGATCACACTTTACTCTCATGAAGAAATCTCCTCTCTCCCAAGCTTCCCAAGAACCCACCTGAGTCAACAAGTCCTACTGGTTTGACCTCAGAGAAGCGTGTATTCATCCCTCTTTCCCCATTGCCTTGGTATCTCACTGAGGCTGCAGTTGAACACTCCGATGGAGTTTCCACTTCTAGGTTTTGCCCTTTTCTGCCCCCCAATATCCACGTTACCCCATCATTCACCCTGCAACTGTATTCAAAAGGACAAATAGGGCTCAATCATACACACAGACACTCTCTCTTTCTTTCTCTCTACTTCATCCTCCCTCTCTTCCTCCCTCCTTCCCCCTGGTTTAAAGTCTACTTCAATATTTACCTACAAACTAACTCTTTGATATGAATTTTCTCTGATGGTCTTTTTGTCTAGCTGATCCCTTTCCTTTTTTTCCTCATGATTCTATTTATTCATTTATTTTTAATTTATTGGTTTACAATACTATATATGATTTAGGGGGGTAGGTTCATATCTGTCCTCCACCATCTACCACCAAATAACTCATAATCTTCCACCAGAGTCCATTGGGCCCTTCTGTGCTGCCCTCACCCCACACACCCATGCTCCCCACCATCTTCCTCTGGTAGCTTCAATTCTACAGTCAGATTTCTAAAGTTATCTGATCTCTTTCTACTTCAGCGCATTTATATCCTGCCACCTCTACCCTATTTACTGTGCATTCAACAATAGAAAACTGTAAGCATGCCAGGACATTTCCTGCCCCCTTGCCTTTGCCCTGCTGTCCCAGATAGCCATGAGACATCTACTATGAAGGCCTTGCTATGCACTGCTCCCAGAACACCATGCTCCCACCACCCCAGAAAGAGTCACTTTCTCCTCCACTAATGTTCCACTTTGTACATATATCTATAATATTTCCCATCACCTCACATCATAAACCTTTCACCCCTCTCCTCCCTCTATTAGAAAGAGAGAGCTTAGGGAAGAAGTTAAGGATGTAGGCTCTGGACTCAAACAGGTCTAAAGTCTAGCTCAAATTGTATACCAGTTAATTACATAAGTGTGATTACACAGTTTCTTCAGCTGTAGCATCGGGAGACTAATATCATAGGGTTGTAAGAATTAAATAAGTTAATGCTTGTGAAGTGGCAGAATACCTGGCATAGAATATGTACAATTAACTGAACTGAGCATGTTCAAATAACTAGCTACTGTTAACTCCACAGGCCTGAGATCTCGATGGATAATTCAGTTTTGTAGCCCCAGCAAACACTTGGTAGAGTTAATTCCAGTCGCCAAGTGAGTTTATAATTCATAGTTGTTAAATAGAGTTTAAGTGAAATGAAGTCAGATTCCGCCAAAATTCCTTTGTTGGTATCCATGCCTAATGTCCTAGCTTTCATCGAATATGAATGCCCCAGTCATAATTCCACGACCTCCCCCCACACAGACGCTACCCGACAGTGTGGTGTCTTGTATACAATTCAGAAGTGTGCCTGTGTGTCCATTCCAAGGCCCTTGTGTAGTCTGAGTCATCACAGAGGGCCTCTGATCCATCTGGAAAGAACTGAAAAGGAGGTGTCACACTTTTGGAATTCTCTTTTGGCTGTGTCCAAAGATTTCCCTCACATCCTAGCCAGAAAGCTTAAATCAGGAAAAATAATAAGCATGATACAATGTGGGGTGGCTTTTGGGTACGTTCATCACATCAACCTTTATGTTTACGTGTTCTGGTTGGATAAAGAGCATTAGGCGACACTATCAGTTGCCATTGAAAAGTCACTTCCGTTTTATTTTATGTGGTTATTAAATGCTAAGATCATAGAGTCAGTTCTAGGTTCAAATTCAGTTAACAGCTTTATAACTTTAGGTAAGCAGTAGTAATGATTAAATACCTGTTTCTTTATCTGCTTCATAGGGTATATGTGAAGAGTCAGTGAGATTATCTATAAAAATGTTTACCATCATGCCTAGCTCATAGTAAGCCTCAAAAAATGTTGCTGTCTGTCGTCTTCACAACTGCTTCTGTTATAAGCTCAGGTCACCAGTAAGTTAGCTACTTCCCAGTCTATTTGTTCAATTAAACAGGTCTCTTTCACAAATGGATGTGAAACGTCTTTTTTTTTTATAAATTTTTTTAATTTACATATATTTGAGATCAATTGTAACTCCCATGTATTCCCCATCACCGTATCACCAGTGCACCATCACCCCATGCTCCCATCTGCCCTCAACCCTTCCCCTCTTCCCTCCCCACCAAGTGTCCCCAATTTGTCCTTGTCTTTTCATTTTTGGTTTTTGTGTCTTTATTGTTATTATTATTATTGTTGTTGTTCTTATTTCTTTCCTTGATCATTATTTGGTTTCCTTATATTCCTCCTAGGGGAGGATCCATCTGGTATTTTTCTTTTGCCTTCTGACTTACTTCGCTGAGCATAATCCCTTCCAGTTGGATGTGAAACTTCTTTTTGAGGTTATCAAAATATTCTAAAGTCAGCTAAACTGATGGTCATTCAATTCTGAATACACCTTAAACCACTGAATTTATTGTTTCAATGGGTGAAATATGATATATGTATTACAGCTCAAAAATGTTATTAAATTGTGTCATACCATACTGGCTCCTTATAAACCACAATTAAATTTAAGGTTATTATTAAATAACATTGATATGCAATATCTTTAACATATCAGTAACTATTTTTCAAAATATAGTGTTTAGTGGCCATACAAATTTTGATGTTTTTTAACTGTATTTTTTTTTATTGAACTTTGGTTTACAACACAGTATATGATTTAGGGGTATATAGGTTTACACCTCTTCAGATATATGTTACCACACCCTACCCACCACCAAAGCACCCATAATATTCCACCATATTTTTTTAACAAATACCCTACTTTTAGAAATTTCCATTATTTCCAGTGATTTTGCAATTATGCAAGATATTGTGAGGAACCTTTTAGTACATAATCTATTTGCTCATTTTTGATTGTTTAATTTAAAAAGTTCTTGAGCTCTTTTCCTGATGCTTCTGTGGGACTGGTCTCAGAAGTATTCAGATAGTATTTTTCAAGACTTCCAGAGTGTGCCTTTTTCCAATACATTGCTATGTTGAAATAAAGTCAGTCAAGGCCCTGGAGGCTAAAGGCAAACTCTTTGGTTCTCCCCTAATCCTTTGCCCTACACCTAATCACTGTTACCTTTAATGAAGTAGAAGAACACAGTTTGGGGGATATCATCTAGGTATAGGTTTTTAGTAAACATGTCCTCTCTATCTGAGAAAGTCTTTTTCCCACTAGTGAAAAGATGAAGTCATCCCAGCCTCAGCATGTGTGAATGCCTTCCCTTTACTTGAGGCTTTGTTCCCCTTTGCACAAGATACAAGCCCTTGGTTTGACTGCTTTTACTTTAGGATTTATAACCATGTAAATTCTCCATATGTATATCTATTAAATTTTGGTTTATCCTCTTGATAATCTGTCTCTTTAATTTGTTTGATCATCCAGCCTCAGGAGAACCCAAAGGGATGATAGAATTTTCTCCTGTACCACAATAGTCTAAAATATGTTTTTGTTGCTGAAAATTCTTTCAACTATATAGTATACCTGGTGGTTTTCTCTCTGAACTTTAAATTTCTGTTTGCTGCCTTAGAGTAGTTGTCTTAGGGACTCCTTTTATCCTTAAAAATATTTAATAGGTTTAGTATCTGAACTGAATAGGTCAAGCTTCCTAGGCTAAGAATTAGTTTCTTTAATAACCTCAATATGCTAATTCAGCAGAAAAGGATAAATTGTGTGTGTGTGTGTGTATTTCAACATTGTTGCTAATGAACTAAGAAAGAAAACAATGGTTTAATTCATAGAAGTCCGTCTATTAATGGTTAATAAAAGAGATTTGTCAGCATTTTGTTTCTTACCTAGAACCACAGCTGGTAATCATGTCAAGCCTAAGCTAAGATCCATCCAAATGTGCTAGAACATCTCTTGCTTTTTTTTCTTTCCCTTTCATTCTCTCTGTCTCTCTCTCTCTCTCTCTCTCTCTCTCTCTCTCTCACACACACACACACACACACACACACATCTACATACAGAATTGACTAAAACCCTGTCATTTGGACCTACAGTGAACCCAAAAATGCCCCCGGGCTGGTAAATTCACTTTGAATACTTGTAAGGCTATGAAGTTCAGAAATGTTTGTGTGTTGCTGCTGTTAAATAAACCATTTCCAAATGTGACCACCAAGGAATTTCCTTCCCTGTCTTCATACTGAAGGATTAATGTGCATCTTGTGATTTATTATTTGTTTTCTAGCAAATACTTTTGCAAATGGTGCCACAGAAGAACTGGTCTTTTCAGAGTACCAGTGATTTGAACTTTTTGCCTCTTTCTGGGGTAACTTGCATGTTGTGGTGAATTTTTCACACACATTTCCAGGGAGCTCTCACACCCCCATGCTGTGAAGTTGGGAGGCTGACATGGGAACCTTGTGGTGCTCAGGAAAGAACATAAATTAGCCTCAAGAGCCTTGATTATGTGACTAAAATTGGCTGAATGCCACTTTTACCTATTTACATTTGATCCTGAATTGTGGAAACAAGCCTAGCAAAAAAAGAAATCCAAATGAAAGACTGAGTTCCTACACAGACAATTTTTGGGGGAGGGGCATGAGGTGATGCAGAGATCTGTCTTGTCACACAGCATAAAACTGTGAAACCACGAATTGCCTCTGTCAGAGCCAGCTGGGAATGCACATTCATCAAAGTGTTGCAGCAACCATAAATTTTGACCCGCTTTCTCGACACAGGACAGTATATGAGTCATTTGTACCAGAGTGAGACTCATGTAGGATGCGTGCTGCAAGCCTGTTGAGCAACCAGTCAGGCAATAGCTGAATCCTGCTCCCCGATCATCAGGATCTAAGGCCTTCGGGACAGAAGGATTATGGATTTACTGCTACTTCTGCAATGCCAGCACTTCTGATTTACTCTGATTTATTTACTGTAGGTGCAGGACATGTATACCTGCCTCCCATGGTTTTATCTAGTCTTCTTGGTCTCACTTTTTCATACACCTGTTGCTTTTCTCTCCTGAAATCTTTCATTTGGATTCACAGCCTCCTTCCCCCATCGTCATTTTAAAATTGTATTTAAATATAAATAACTTAAAATTTACCATGATAACCATTTGTAAGTGTACAGTTCAGTGGTGCTAAGTATCCTGTTTGGTGACCAGTTCCAGAACTCTTTTCATCATCTCAAGTTGGAAATCTATCTCCATTTAATACTAATTCCCTATATCTCCCTCTCTCAGCCCCTAACAACTACTGTCCTACTTTCTGTTTCTTTGAATTTGACTATTCTAGCTACTGCAAATACAATAGTTGCCTTTTTGTCATGAGCATATTCACTTAGCATAATGTCTTAAAAGTTCATCCTTGTTGTAGCATGTATCAGAATTACATTCCTTTTTTATGGCTGAGTAATATATCATATGTATATACATTTTGTTTATCCATTCATCCATCAATGGACCTTTGGGTTATTTCCATTTCTGGGCTATTATGTACAATGCCTACTGTGAACTTGATAGGTAAATATATCTTCTCCAATTCTTTTTAAAGAAAAGAAAAGTCTTTAAGAGGCAATGAAATTAAGCACTAAGCTGCCAAAATCCTCTCACTGATAGTTGACCTTAACCTTAAACTGAGAATTAGTTTGGAAGAGCAATAGATTAACTCTTAAAACACCCCAGATCCTCTGTAAATGGTGGCAGGTTTGTTACTGTTTTTAATCATAACCCTTATTTAACTGGAAAGGAGTAGAGGTTATTGCCAAGCATGGGGCAATTCATCTTTACAATTTGTCATGTACAGAAATGTATTAAACTTTGTGACTTTGATTTCAGGCACGAAAGTAAAATTATACAACTTTTTAATGAACAAGGGAATAAATGCAAATAAATCACAATGTTTATTTTAAGAATGGGTCACAATATGTATAATTTTACTTTTGAGGAATTCTGTTTTTTGAGACAAACTATGTAGATACAGGTTTACTAAATCATTTTTAGCCTTAAAGCAGTAATAGTCATATTTTTTCTTTAAAAAGTCCATTATTTCGGATAATAACATTTTAACCACTTACTCTCCAATATGAAACAATAATCCAGTTGTGCCTGGAATACCACTTATATATACAGGACTCCTCCCAATAAACTGTCAATGACTTGCAGATTATTTCATCTGCTAGTATTTCATCTTCCCTCTCTGTGCAATATAGATACTCCAAGTATCCCATCAAGGGGTCATGAAAGATAAATAGATTACTCTGAAATAAGTTTTGATCCTGCTAGACCACTGGAACTGAATTAGGTGGAAATGTTGATAACTTAATTATTGTGCTCTTATGGCCTGAGTATGTTTACAGTCCTGTTTTGTTTTTTGTTTCTTTTTTTTTAAGTTTTTAATTCCTCTTTTCAGGAAAAAAAAAATGTCAAGACCATTGTCTGGAAAGTATATTTTTAATAGTGATATCTTATACTCAATAGATATGATGCTAACCTATTTTGTCAGTGTTATTTTTTCAATTTTGAAATACTATGCATATAAAATGAACATAAATGTATTGTGTATTATTGAAGTACTATTATTAATTATATTGAGAAATTACAAGTGTTAAAGGAATGTTAATTGAACAATATTTTACTTAAATTCTGTTGTTGGAGAGTTTCTGGAATCCCATTTTCTAAAGCTACCACAACTAGAATTCCAGCTATGACATATTTAAATGTGGAAATGAAATTGATTTTTCCCAAGAATGATAAATTACTGGTTATTTCTCAAACTCCTCAGGGTTAAGTGAGAATATTCTTAGTACATTTTTCTCTCTCTCCAGTTTTGCAAAGAGAAAAATAAAATGCCTAGGTAACCTGATGGCTTGATATAAGTGGGGAGCCTCCAGGGGCATAACTTGAGATGCCAGGGAAATGAGCTTGGCATAAGGAGGTAAAGAAGTAGTTCCCAAGTCTGGCTTCATAAAAGAATGACAGGCATCAGCATTTTTAAAAATCTCCCCATGTGATTCCAAATTATGGTTGAGAACCACTGGTTTAAAAAGGAGTTGGAGGCCTCCCTGGTGGCGCAGTGGGTTAAGCAACACACTATGAAGCAAACTGCAGCCACTGCAGCACGAGTTCGATCCCTGGTGCCGGCCGGGGGTGGGGGGTAGGGACCCACATGGCACAGCAGACCTCTCCTGCTGTGCCCGCTGCTCCCCTCAGCAGTGTGCTTCTGTTGACCTGCCTGTTCTGCTCCCGCTCTCTGTGGTGAATCCTCTCACCCCCCACACCTCTGGCCTGTACCCCAGTGCTTGTACGCATAAATAAATAAATCTTTTAAAAAAAAAGGAGTTGGAAAGGGAAATTGAATTGGAAGAGTATTCTGATGACCTTAATAAAGATTCTAATTAAGAAATTAACAGTGAGATATCCAGGGATCGAAACAAAAGAGCTTATCCTCCACACGAGGGAGAAGAATTAAAGTAGAGATGCCATCTTAATGAAGTGGTTGTTGTAATCTTGACTGGATGAGGTTGCCATTGCAGCGAGTCAGGTAAAGATCCTTGAAGATCTTCCACTTACTGGTAGAAGAGGTCAAAAAACCTGAGAAGTGGAGGAGAATCAATTACCTAGAGTGTCAGAAGCTGAGAGCGGTGTGTCTCAGGAGTATTTAAGAACAATGTAGTAAAACTTAAAATCAGTGTTATAAATTCATCTAGAAGACTCTAAACTGCTCAAGGCCAAAATCATGGGGGTCAGAGAAAACAGTGATGCCCTCAGAAATGGTGGTACTTCCAAGCTGATCACTTATTCACTATGTTGGTTATGACTGATTCTCACCCAAGAGCAAGGTGTGACATATTCAGACACATATATGAAATACGGGTACTATAATATTCTGCTTAAATGTTGCAAGTGAAAGGAACCTGACCGTGTCCTCTCTTTTCTGCAGGAATAGATCATCTCTATGAGCGGGCACTTCACATCCGCAAACTGCTCCTGACCTTGCCCAGGTCGGTCCTTATAGTGATGAGGTACCTCTTTGCTTTCCTCAATCAGTAAGTACCCAGATGTTTTGCCAAAATGTCCATCATAATTCTGTTTATACTGCTCTGAATTCTGTCTTTGTTCTTGGATTCTGTAAAATGTACACTGAGTTCTGTTTATCAGCAGAGTTGAAGAGAAAATGATTGAATATAGACTACAGGTACATTTTTCAACAGATCAAGGTCATTATATGACAGATGAAAGCTCCACTCCAGATGCAGAATATATGGCCATAAGTGCAAAAATATACAAATATTACTAAAAAGAACACATTTTAGTGAAACATGTTTTTCTAACTTCTGTCCAAAGCTAATGTCATGAATGTTTTCATCAAAATGATGTAAACCACCTGCTCACTGCAGAAAATTTGTTCAATTTTTAATGTAGGGGAGTGAATTGTAGATGAGACTTATACACAGATCCAAAAAAGAATTTCTACAAAATCAACATAATGAGAACTTGTCACAAAGATATTTATAAAGCATTCTCTAAAACAATGTAACAAATCATAAAAATCAGCATTATTTTCAAAGATACTTCACTCAGGCAACTCACTTTTCAGTTTTGTTCCTTCCTGATACCTGGGCTCCTGGATAAGATGATCACTAAGTCCTAGTTAAGAGTCCCCTTTGGTTAAGCCATTGAAAATAAAGAAATCCAGGGGGCTAAATTTTGGAAAGTGCCTTCTCAATCTTGCATGGATTTTTCCTAAAATTAGAATGTTTTCTATTCTTTTTAAAAAAATTTTTAACGGTAGTACTTTCTTCTCACATCATTGTTAATTTTTGGACTATATATGATTTTTCCCCTCAGGTGTGGTCACCATAGTTCTCCCACCACCAAAACACGCATAGTCCATCACCATATTCACTTGTGCTTTTCCATCCCCTCCCCCTATTTTCACTCCTCCCTACCTCTTCCTCCTTCCCCTCCCATCCCCCTCATGGATGCCTCATATCTGTGGTCAGCTTTCAAGGGTTATCTTTATTTGATCCTTTGTTTTTTCTATACTCCACAAAATTAGGATTTTCTCAATTTCATTAAAGGTTTTATATTCACAAAAGTCATAAGGAATAATTCAACTCTGCTGACTACCCCCAGATCATACCCACTTAAATTTGACCCTAACAACCAAGCATCACACAATAGGAAAATGCCTCAGGAAACAGAATGGAACTACCACATCCATAAATGGCAGGAACCCTTTGTATAGAAGCCACCTCTAGAAGCAAGCAGGATGTCAAGGCGTGGCTATAAGTGATTTTTGTACTTTTACCTACTCACCCAGACTGTTGTAAGAATCTAAAGGATTGTCGCCTTCACCTTTCCTACCATGTGCTTCCCCTCCTCCCTGATAAAAGGAGTGCCTTACATTTCTGCTGGCCTCTCTCCATGCTCTCCCTACCAAATTTTCCTGACACACCAGAGCAAAACTCTCTGTGAACCGAAAAAAAAAACAGAGCCAACTTAATTCTGAATACAGAGTTAAGAAAGATCTCAAAACCTGAATCTAACTGCCCACAAATTGCATCAAAATGGTGGATGTTCCAGGAGTCAGATCGACTCTGCTGCCAGCCTTTCTGCTCAAGCATGCCCTGGCTTCTCGTACCTGTCTGCAGGCAGAGAGAAGATCCAGTCCCGAGGATATTCTGCTTGGGACAGGAATTGTAAAAAGAGAAATTGCCTGTTCTTTTTCAGTTGTAAAATTGAAATGGAGAAATAACGTATTTATATCAAGTTTTTGTTCCTTAAGCCGGCACTACATTTAAGACCCAGCAAGCTTTAACTATACTCTCCCCGTTGAACTTCAGTGTCTTTTAGAAATTAGACCATTCTTACTCTGAGTCTTAACTTCTTCCTGTATCCGTTTTCATGATCTGTAACATAATCAGGAACAGTTAACTGTGAACTTTTTTTTTAAGACTGTATGTTTGAGAAGTGGCAGAGGGGAAAGACATATGTTAGCTGAGGAAATTATGCCTTTGTGTTTTCTACTTTCTGGGCTATCTTATTTCCAAAAAAGGGTAAAGTATCATATCACCTGGTATCTCTGTTTCTTTGTGTCAGTCACCATATCACAAAGGGAGTTGAGTATCTTTTTTCTCCTTCCATTTGTCATCTGTTCACCTGGATTTTACATTTCCTTCCAAGATTGATATTTTAGACCCTGGAAGATAAGTCTCTAAATTCTCCCTTGTCCTGTGTTAAAGGCTTGACAATAAATAGCTGACTTAGCATCAGTGATCTGTAGAAAATATCTCACAAATATCCATTAAACCTGAATTTAGAATTTAGTACTAGGCAACTAGAAATCTCCCCAGAATAACCCCTATCCTGCTTCCTTTCATAGTCTTTCACAGTACAGTGATGAAAACATGATGGACCCGTATAACCTGGCCATTTGTTTTGGCCCAACACTGATGCCCGTTCCAGAAATACAGGATCAAGTGTCTTGCCAGGCTCATGTGAATGAAATTGTCAAAACCATCATCATCCACCACGAGACTATTTTCCCAGATGCTAAAGAACTGGAAGGCCCAGTTTATGAGAAATGCATGGCTGGAGATGACTACTGGTAAGCCCATGAATTTCAGTCCTCTCCCTGAAAAGAATTATGAAAGTGTGTTCAGTAGTGTTAGGGGGAAAATAGCCATAAGTCATCAATACTTCACTTTTTTTTAAAAAAGGAAGAAGTAGGCAACATGAGGTAAATTAGAGTTCTAAGTCTCTTACCAGCACTAGCTTCTTATGGAAACTCACATTTTCCCCTCCCTTTTCCACAGAGATTACATCTTTTTAAACATATCCATCCTACCATGGTTTTCATCGCAAATAAAGGTTTGACATTACAAAGAGCTTTATTAATCTTCACCATTACATCCAAAAAAAGATACCTGAATTCACAGATTTCACTGTCATTCTGAAACAGTTTTGATCATCAGAGTTGTCATTTTAAAAGAGCCTGGTCAGCCAGTGTATTTTCATTCTTATTTTCATTCTTAGTAATAAATATCCTAATGAGTTATAGTGGCAAGTCATTTTGAGTAAGCTCACTATGTTAATGTGTTGTCGGGATAAAACATTTTTCAGATGGCAGTATAGTCACTCCCAATGAAGGATAGAAACGAGGAGGTGTAAATTGAATGATCCCCAAGGTGAGGAACCCTAAAATGTTTACGTCCACTGTTTGACATATGTTTCTAGATTCTGACAGATCATATACAATAAAAATAGCTTCAGTCCCTGGAGCCCCTCCCAGTACATACCATGCCAGCTACTTGGTATATATGATCTCTTTTATTCCTCATAATCACTCTACCAAGTAAATTGAGAGAGGCCAAGAAGCCAGTCTAATGACTGTTGGTAACTCAAGACAGCCCAGGTCTGTCTGATTCCAAAGTCCACAGGAGTCTTCCCACTCAACAGCTGACTCCCAGCCTACCTCAATATTGCCCTGTGCAGTCCAGATTTAGGAGCAGCCTGAAAATAGACTTGGCAGAGTCCTTCATTCTGGACCCTTCCCAGGACACTTTGTTTCCCTTTTCCTTCCTGGGGATTAAGTAGATGTATTCAGTACAGTAAGTGACTGAATGTCTTAGGTAGTTGAAAGTATACTTACTTTTTCTTTAAAACACAGTTTGATCATATGCCTTAAGAAAACTGAGACTTGACTATTCCATTATTGCTCTAAATTAATAGCAGTGCATGTTAGATTCTAGTTCTATGGTATATCCAGGTATTTTACACATGAATTCAATTTAAAAATACTTCCGTAAGTACTTACTATGTGTAAGGTACTGACATGAGCTTGACTCTGGAAAGATAAATGAATAAAACTCAGCCCTGCTAAGATCCATAATTTTATTTCCATGGCTGTACTTGTTTCATGGCCAGAGTCAAAGGCATGTTAAGTATTTCCAAATATTCAGGTCTACGTGTGCAGGCTCTGCTGTCTTGTTCATTTTATCAAAAAGTAAATATGTGAATGTCTGGCCAGTATTTCTTGATGTGTTATATTTTAGGATTTTCGGTGGTCATTACTTTTTACAAGTAGGGTAATAGCCCCGTAACTAAGAAACTTGCAGTCAATTTGATTATGTCTGTTCCCATACAGAGTGACCTATGCGTATCATTCATCTTAAACAGAAAGTCAATATTATGATAGTTATCTTTGTCCCTGAACACGGCTTTCACATTAATGTCAGGTTTGTATTTGTGACCGATACATTCTGTTTGTCAGCGTTCATTAGAGAAGATGCGGTGTTAGTGTCACAGGATCATTATTTTTTAAAGGATAGAATCACAACTCCTACGTAGATATAAAATGAAATTGTCAACCAAAAAATGGAAAAGATACAACAACCAATTAAAAACAGAAGTCAAAGAACTATCAGTTTATATGCAATAAGGAATATTGAAAGGAATTTGCAAAAATTGGTTTAACAGTAGGGCAATAATCAACGATATGCCACTAGAATTCAATTAATTTTAATTTCTCTGGATAGGAGTTATTGGTAGTATTGTTGGTTTTGTACAAATTACCTTTACCTTTACAGAGCTGTAAGAAACATGTGTGTCCAAGGTGAAGGCATGTGGGCTCCCATAGGGTCTGATAATGGTGGAAGGTCCCAGCGTCCCATTACCAGGCTTTTTAGTAACTGCATTGCTCTTCCAAAGTTTTATCTTTTTTCCTTCCACAGCGATTGTTCAATTTTACCTCCTTTCTGCATTGGCTTCATGTGAATTTCTGTTTCCACTCCACAGCGACAGCCCATACAGTGAGCACGGTACATTGGAAGAGGTGGACCAGGATGCGGGCACAGAGCCCCACACCAGTGAGGACGGTATGCCCTTGTGCCGTGCTCTTCGGAACTAGTCTTGATAACCCCTTCTGAGAATTGCTTGTATTAAAAATTCAGTGACTACAAAAGAATATTTTTTAAATGTGGAAACTATGTAGAGTAATATTACAATGAACACCCAGAGACCCACCACCAACTTTAAGAAAAAAGCCATAATTATCTTTGCACTTCCCTGTGCAACCCCCCCAGGTACCCACTATATGTTGTGTGCTTTAATGGTTTGCAGTTTCATTTTCAGTTTTCTTGAACTTTCTATAAATGGAATCAGACCTTATTTTCCTCTATTCGGTATTATTTTCCTGAGATTCACCTTGCATAATATTCAGCTATATTTATTATTCCATTATTAATGTGTATGTGAGGTATTTTCTGGTTTTTTTAAAGTTTAATGTTTAACATTAATTTCCAATACTTTTTATTTCTTAATATGAACCTATAAAACTAGGTGTTTTCTCTTACCTCCATTTTAGCTATATGGATGATTCTTTTCTTCCCTCTTTAGCTGTGATCGATTAATCTTTCTTAAAGCCCTCCACTGAGTTTTTAGCTTTAATGTTTTCCCTACAAGCTCTGTTTGGTTCCTTTTCATATTTGCTGCACAGTCATTTCTTATAGTCTTTACTCATAGTATCAGTCTTTTCCATTATTTCAGATTGTGTCCGATCATTTGATGTCTGAAGTCTTCCTGAATTTGTTTTTGTAGGTTCCTGCTCGTTGAGTCTTATTTACAAGTGTGATTTAGAAATTTTTCACATGTTTCTTAGAACCTGGTAGAATTCCTTTAGTCTCAGTTGAAGGTAGGTTCCTCCAGAGGTTTTCATTTACTTTGAACTGGCATTCACCCAGCTCAGGACCACAGGGAATTTTTTGTTTGAGGTTTTCTAGGCCACCCAGGTAGTGTGAGTTTAAACTGCAAACCTGCCTGAACTGCAGTGTGGTTGAGAGTCTCATAGATAATGTGTCCAAGAATTGAAATCGAGTGTTTCCTTAAGTTTGGAGGGTAAGGAAGGTAGGAGGTGCTTATCATCTATGGAGAGGTACAGAAGGTCAAAAGGAAGGACAATTTCTTGATTTAGAAGTTCACTCTAACAACTGAGAGACTGATCTTTTGTGGGGTGGGGAATGTTGTTCAGTTCTCCACATTACGTAGGACGTGGACTCAGTTACTTTCTATGGAAAATAAAACTTAAGTTTACCAGGCAGGAAAATCCCCACAAGGAAATTTTGAGTCATGTTTTCTAGAGTTTTGTTCACTTCACTAAGTTCTGAATTCCACTGAGGTTTTGGTACTTAGTATTCCTTACTGTTATGGTAGTTTATTAATACAATTACAAACATTTTTTTTTTCCATTCCAGAATTTTTAGTTGATTTCAGCAGAGGGTACTCAGTGTCTAGTATCTACCCTTTGTTAAAGGGGGGAAGGAGAGAGAGAAAATGAAGAATAAAGAGAGAAAGACTATTTTTTAAAGTAACATGAATTCACTTCTAGAACTTAGGGAAAATTTTTTAAGAACTTCTATTTGTGTTTTTGCTTTTGAAAGCCTCTGAGCCCCACCTCTGCAAATCATCTGTTCCTTTGTCTTGCATTTCTTTGTTTCTCTATATGATTCATTCTTTTTTCTCTACTTCTCTAAGTGTTTCCTTGCTTTCCTTGGTAGCTAGAAAGCCAAGACAAAGTTCCAGCCACATCTTTTCCCAAATACTACCTTCTACATGATGCCATTTGTCAGTTGTTTCCCCGTTGACTACAAAAATGATTTACAAAGAGCTCTGTGTTTTAGATAAAATTTTGATCATGTTCACCCGATTTTGCTGGAAATAAAAGCATTGCTTAAAAGGACAGCTACCCTAACACAAGTCAGCCTCTAAAGTACTGTAACTAAATCAACTGGAGTATTGATTATCTTTTTGATCACCTAGGTGTTGTATTTTCTTTTCTCTGGCATGGTATCACCATAGCTTTTGTGTTCAAAAGAGAAACTGTCACAGAACAAGGCCAGCATCCGCTAGGGCATAGTTAAGAGAGGTAGGAAGAAAAGTGTCAGGGAAAGCAAGATCCCAAATAGACAGTGTGATGTACTAAAAGTCTGTATAAAATTATAACAAATGGAATTACAAGACTTGGTCAAGTACCAGGCATTCAGAAAAATAAGTTCTACTGGATTCTCTTTCCTTTTATACAAAATTATAATAGCCATGCAGAAATCTGAAGTTAGGTTACTCTTTCGGTATGATTGATAGTAGCGGTATTCTACAGAGTGTCTGCAGCGCCTGAAAGGACTGTGTAAGTTTCTATATGAAAGGAGTATGGTACATTGCCATGCTCTGAGATTGATTTCCTCTGCAGTGACTAGACTAAGATGTGTATAAATAGCTTATTGATTGACACTTGACTGTGAAATGACTCTCGTGGGAGGAAAAAGAATCAAAATAATGAAATTGCTCAGAATTTCTAGTTGATGTAGAGGGATTACCAATAAAATAAACTTCTGATCCATTTGGTCATTCTTTCATAACCTCTTCAGTATTCAAATTATATAAGCAGGGCCTGATAGGCCTGTTGTTTCAAAAGATAAAAAGATACAATGATCATAGAGGGCATGATTATGAAGTTATAATAAAATTTGTATATATCTGTTCAATAGTCTTAAACAACCCTTGGCCAGCATTGTATAATGCTGTATAATTGAATGTCATTAAAGAACATTAATGGTTCTCTCTTCATTTCATTTTGACACATATGTAGATTTCATACAATGTTACAGATTATTCTCAACCTTTCCAGCAAAACAAAACTTAAACACATGGGCATGTACACATGGGAATTTACAAATTACATGCCATGAGTTTATTTTAATAAATCAGCATAGATTTGTGTCCCCCACTCCACAGATATATTTTATTTCTGTCCCCCAGAAAGAACAGGGCCAAAGAAAATGGTATCTGTGATCTTAGATCAAGTAGACTTTATTCTTCATCTGCAAGTTTAAAACAAACTATAGTCATGCCTTTGAATATAAAGCAGATTTATAGATACTTAATAGAGCTACTACTTATTTATTGTAGTAAAGAAAATATAATTTTAGGGGGAAATATTAGAGTGTTGTAGATGGTCAAAAAGCTATGGTTCATTGTTAAAGGATTTAAACTGTTTAAATATTATTTTTATGCCTACTTTGCTGAGAAGTATGCAGATTATAATGTTGCAGTATGAAATATTTACCTCAAACATTATGCACTACATAAAAAATGGAGCATTGTTTTGTTTCTCTTCTAAATATTTAGTTGAAATTCACTCAGGCCCTTCATACAAGGTAAACCTAGGTTTTTTTCAATATGTTTGTTGATTTTTGTGGTTTTGCCTTACATGTCTCAGAGAATGTTGAGTTTATCAAGTGAGAATGAAGTTTAGCTGGCTATCTAAGGACTGTCTCAGAGAATGTTGAATTTATCAAGTGAGAATGAAGTTTAGCTGGCTATCTAAGGACTATTTAGGCAGTTCCATATAAGTACAACAGATATTGCAATAGACTTTGGAAAAATGGACTTTGGATTCTGTTAAATGGGAAGGTTTGTTAACAAGGGAAATAGGAGATAATTTTCTAAGAAAATATTTGACAGATAGGCAGGTTTTAATCTATTATGTGATACACATATTGTACAATATTTAAAAATTAATACAAGTTCAGTTTTTAGCAAATGAGGTATTACTTATTGCATAGATATTTTTCTGTAAGCATATACTTCTTGCCTTGACCCTTTTCAGTTTTGTTTATTGTTGACTAGATGTTTACTCACTGATTGTTGATAGTAGGGATGAGGGTGGGGTGTTGAGAAGGGAAGCTCAGAAAGCCCCAAATTGCAGCGCTTTTTGCAATAAGCTGAATCACAAAAAGTACCTCTCAAAATAGTTCCGTTTAGTTTGTCCTCTTATTTGCCCTCAGTGATTGTGGTTAGAATTAAATCAGAGCTGAAATTTTAATTCTAGACCCAGACTTCACTTTTTTAAAAATTTCTGATTTACCATTTAATTATAATTATGTAAGTTTCAGTACAGCTTCACACTTTGATAAATGCATATGCCACACAGTACCCAGAACCAAGTTTTAGTCTCATTCACCACTATCCAACTCACCCCTTCTCCCTCGCTACTCCCCCTACCATTTTTTGTCAAAGTCTAAAAATTGGTTTTGTTATGTTTTGCTATTTTGCTTTGTTTCCTTGTAGTCCACAAATGAGTGATCATTGTACATTCACATGCCATGGTAAGAAATAATAGATGCCATATGCCCTTCACCCCACTTCCCCCAGTGGTAACATCTCATATAACTGTAGTAAAATATCAGAACCAGGAAATCAGCATTGATCTAATCCATCTACCACATTCACATTTCACTAATTTTATCTGCACTCATTTCTGTATTATTTAGTTCTGCACAGTTTTATCACATATAGATTTGTGAGACCATAATCATAATCAAGATAAAGAACATTTTCATCCCAAAGATTCATCAATGCTACCCATTTATAGTTATAACCATTTTTTTCTGGTAACCTGTGGCAGTCACTAATTTATCCGCTACCTTGAATATTACGTCATTTCAAATATATCATATAAATCTAACTACATGTAATAGAATCTTTTGAAATCGGCTTTTTTTCACTCATCATAATTCCCTTGCTTAGGGTCCTAATGATTTTACATTTGTATATATTATAAGATGATCAGTACAATAAATCTAATATCTGTTACCATATAGTTACAGATTTTTTTATGATGAGTACTTTAAAGGTCTATTCTCTTAGCAATTTCTAAATATTCAATACCATAATAACAGTAGTCATGTTGCATCCCTAGGAATTATTTGTGTAATAACTGGAAATTTTTACCTTTTGACAAACTCACCCATTTTGCCTGCCTCCACACCTTAGAAAATATAATTTCTAATATAATTAGAAATTATATTATATAATTTGGTTATAGGGCAATCCAAGGTATGCTTGCTTCATAGATGGTACCCAAAATATTACTAATACTAAAGAAAGCAAGGTTGTTTTTATTATTGGTGATAGATTGACAACTTGGTTGTGCTACATGAGAAAAGTGAATGTATTCAAATAGTATTTATTGTGGTGATTTTTGTAAACTTGATTTTAAAAAGCTAAAAAAGCATAGTGTTTAGTTGTTTGGAATAACGATTTTTCCATGTTATAAGTGGTATTAACATGTTGCAAAGGAACTCTATCAATGTCAAAATAATATTGAAGTAAGTGTGGAGAATGTTACAACTCTGCGAGAAATTTTATATATCATATTGCAAAGTTTAAGTTTTTATTAGATTGTCATATCTCTAGTAAGAGGCTGTGGAAATTAAGATGTAGTGTTCAATTTTTCTTTGAAAAACTGATGTCAAAAAGAGAATGTTTTTCTTTATCTCTCTTAGCAGTCTTTTTTTCTCCTCTTTGATGACTTGTTTCTTATCTTATTCAATCTGGATATTGAATCTGGTCTAGAGTATTCTAAAGCTGCGTGTCGACCTTTTCCATGGTGCATCATGCCTCTCCCTCAATGTATTCTGGTGTGTTCTTTACAGAATGTGAACCAATAGAAGCAATAGCCAAGTTCGACTATGCTGGGCGGTCGGCCAGAGAACTGTCCTTCAAGAAGGGCGCCTCCCTGCTTCTGTATCACCGCGCATCAGAGGACTGGTGGGAAGGAAGGCACAACGGGGTTGATGGGCTGGTGCCTCACCAGTACATAGTGGTGCAGGATATGTGAGTAGTCCCCACTTCAGGTAACTGAAGGGTCCCAAGACAGGCTCCCTGGCCACCACTCTTTAACTGCCCTTGGGCTTGTGGAAAAGAGCAGTGGGTAACAGAGCTAAAACATCTGAGCTGGACACAGTTCTTCAGCTTACTAATGGGCCTGTGCTAACAGTACAATAGGACTAGCAGGCTTCTATTTCCAAATTCTGCCAGAAGGTTTGGAGCAAGGACCAGTGAGAGAGCCATTTAAACCTTCAGGTTCTTAGGAAAATAATCTCAATAGAGAATGACTTTAAGAGCTAAGGTATCAGTGCTAATACTTAAAAACAAAAACAAACAAAAAACCCCAGCAGTGTACTGCTTTTTCAGTTGAGATTCCATAAAGGGAAAACACTGACTTAAAGTCTAAGGAGAAGCATCTCCATCACCTGGCTCCTTTTTTCTGATGAAAAAGCCCTAATTTCAAAAATATCTAAAGAGAAGGGAAGAGAATCATGATACATGAAGTGAAAGACACAGATCATAAAGCCAAAGGTACGATATATTGAATTCAGTGCTTCAGAATGCAGCATCAACTTAGTGACTTTTCAAGGGAAAGAGAAATATAGCACATAATATGTATAATTAAAGGATTCAGCCTAATTTAGAAAGGCTAAAAAGTGTATCTCAGAATCCAAGAAATATTCTGTAGGTGTCTATACAGTCATATCTGTCACAAACATAGCTGTGATGTGAACGCAGTACACACGTCTGTGCATATTCATAGGTGTGTGTGTATTCCCATCCTAGGAAAAAGTGTGGAAGGATATTTTTTAAAATTCTAATAGTAGTTGTCTCTAGATGTTATGTTATGACTGATGGTTATTTCCTTCCTTTTTTGTATATATGAGCTTTCCAATTTGTTGGCAACAAAACTGTACTATTTTAATAACAGAAAGAAAGAAGTTATGTTAGTAAGAGACTTACATACACAAACACCATCACTTACTGTTTGGTCCCCATTCGTGTAGTAGAAGACCCTCACTCTTGATTCTAATTATTGCAGGGATGACACATTTTCAGACACGCTGAGCCAAAAAGCTGACAGTGAGGCCAGCAGTGGGCCAGTCACTGAAGACAAGTCTTCATCCAAGGACATGAACTCCCCAACTGACCGTCATTCTGATGGCTATTTAGCCAGGTATGTGGAGTCTGGTAATTAGGCTGCTGTGCTTCTACTTCTCCATGGGCTATGAGGAAGCATGGTATCCTCAGTCTGGTGTATTATCCAGTATCACAAGCTTTCCTGTTCTCTCTCTCTCTCTAGACAAAGAAAACGAGGAGAACCACCCCCTCCGGTAAGGCGTCCTGGCAGAACCAGTGACAGCCATTGCCCTCTGCACCCCCCTCATCCTCTTTCCAACTCCTCAGTTGACCTGGGGTCCCCAAGCCTGACCAGCCACCCCCGGGGCCTGCTGCAGAACCGTGGCCTCAACAACGACAGTCCTGAGAGGAGGCGCCGGCCTGGCCATGGCAGCCTGACCAACATCAGCCGGCATGACTCTCTCAAGAAGATCGACAGCCCTCCCATTAGAAGGTCCACATCATCAGGGCAATACACAGGTTTCAATGACCACAAACCACTGGACCCAGAGTCAATTGCTCAGGTAGGATACTTAGGGTGGGTCAGTGCAGACTAAGTACCTGGGGTGTGACAAAAGAGGTGTGTGGGATTTAAGCAACTAAAGGAAAGAGAGAGGAAATTAGCCCATTCCTGAAGACTGACTTTGACTGTCCTTTGAAGAACCATTTGTTCATATTGATATAAGCAGAAACATGGCAGAAATGTGGAATCCAAAACATTTAAACCCATCAAAACTGAATAGCCAGGAAACAAAGACTACTGAGGAAGAAATAGCCCTACATATCAAATTCGAGCTAAATATAGTAAAATAGACAAATTGATGGAATAGAAAGCTGTGAAACAGAAAAATCTTAGTATACAATGTAGATGATATTTTCCACTTGGGAAATGATGAATTAGTCGATAAAAATATGATGAATAACGGTCAGCTAAATGAATAACGAAAGTCTGAATCCTACATCACTTCTAAAAGTATCTGTGTCTTCACTTCCAAAAAATGACTACAAACAAGGGTGTTGTAGCTTTTCTAATGATTAGAATGAACAAAATAAAAGTAAAACAGTGGATTTTCCCACTGTTATGCAAATGTCCTCTCTGGTTCTTTTTTGCAGTTTAGGCCATCAGGAAATATGTGTTTAGCCAGGAATGCAAGAGGTGAACAGATACAGGATTTGCCATTTGAGTAGCCTAAATCATCTTCCAGCTGTCACTGAAGCTTAAAAACTAAATAGATCAAAAAGCCAATGAGAATGAATGAAATAAACAAGACAGATTGTTGCTTTTTTTTAAAGGGGCCCAAGGAAATCTGCACTGATACGACATATTTCCAAGCTATTTTCAATATCCTAAAAAAATTTTTGGATAGCAAGTTAGAATGCATGAAGAGTTTAATGTGTTCTTAAAGGCTAAAATAATTTTTAGTACACAACAATTTCCTAACAAAAATCAAAAAGACTTTTGACCTCTTTGGTTTTCTCTTATGAAAGTGCTATATGGGGCCCTTTGAGGCCTATTTGGAACTAGTGATATTTGACTATAGCTGAATTTAATGCTTTGAAAAATCCATTAAAATCACTATTTATAATAACCAGGTAAAAAAGTATTTACGTTACAGAGATAGAAATTAGGAGTTTGGGACTTGGAAGGCATCCTAACGTGTTTTTAACCCTTCTAGATCTAGGAAATCCTCATTGTAAATCATAAAAACAAAAACTCAACAGATAAACCAGACTCTAAACATTTTCTCAGAGGCAAATACTTGTAAAAACAAATCCATATGCTGTGCATCGAATGGAAATCACATATGAGAATAATCATTTGAAAAGTGATGTCATCCTCACAAAATGGCTTCCAGCTGTGTCCTTTATTTATCTTTCCATCTTTTGTCTTCAAATGTTCCCTAGAGGAAAAATTAACCTGCCATCTTATTCACACAAAAACAAAAAGTGCCAATTCTTTTATCAGCAAATCAGTGCAGTCCCTGTTGATGCTGTTTTTAAAACTACAATGTATGATTGTGTCTTGCTTTATTCATTTAGCAAGCCTTTATTGAGCACTTACTGTATGCCAGGTCCCATGCTAAGCTTTGTGGATATGAAATTCAAAACATAGCGAGGTGATACCTGAAGTACTTACAATTCAGTGGGGGAGATGGATATAGAAATCAGTTACCATTTGCAGTACCACAGGATTATGCTGCAGATCAATGAGAGAAACCCTGAGAATGAAGACAGGAGACATTTGCATCAGACCAGAGAAGAGATTCTCCACCCATCCTATCTCACACAGTACTCTCTGCTCTGTGTGTGTGTGTATGTGTGTGTGTGTTAAAAAGCATAACATGAAATTTACCATCTTAACCACTTTTTAAGTGTACAATTCAGTAGAACATACTTACCTTGTGAAATAGAGCTCCAAAACTTTTTTCAAGTGTAAAACTGAAACTCTATACCTATTAAAGAGGAACTCCTTTTTCCCTGCCCTTGCCCCAGGCCACCACCATTCTACTTTCTGCTGCTATGAGTGTGATTGCCTCATGGAAGGGGAATCATACAACATTTACCTTCTTGTGACTTGCTTATTTCATTTAGCATAATATCCTCAAGGTTCATTCATGTGACAGGATTCATCTCCTTTTTATGGCTGAATAATAGTCCAATGTATGTCTATATCAGATTTTGCTTATCTATTCATCCATCAGTGAGTGCACATTCTGCATTTTTTAACATATTTTGGAATTCAACCTTTATTATCTGAAATAAATTGATAGATGATATGCCTAATTTGAGAAAAACATAAAGCTCTAAGTATAATATAAACAAACTTAATTAAAACAACAAAATGTGCTTAGTAAATACTTGACTACACTAGATGAAAAATGAAATAGTGAAAGGCTTTCACCTCCATGTAGATCTTCCATAAATATAAGTATAAATGTGCATTGATATGAGATTTAATTTAGTTTTAACACACATACCATGAATAGCATTTGTACAAGGGATGGTGGACAATCCTTGGTCATACAGTTCTAAACAAAATAAAGTATAATTTTCATGACAGTTGCATTCCTAGAAACCTAGCTACATAAAAAATATACTTTGTGTTTATGTATAAGAAAGAGTTTGGTTCTGAGCTCTGGTTATCATAAACAGAATTTTCACCTACGTAATGTCTGAGGGACATTCAAAAGTTAAACAAGATGCAGGACAATTCCTTCTGTGTAAACTATTCAGCACAGTTGCTAGCTATTTAGTTCATCTAGCTCCTGCCCACCAAATGCCAATATGCTACCCCCCTAATTGTGACATTTGAAAGTACACATATATACCATGCTGTGTAAAGCCTTCAGTGGGAGGGCTTCTGTTAAGATCATTAAACAAGAATATCAGGGGAAGACTTTAGCTGAATTTTAAAGAACTACTATGAGTTTAGTTGAATGAATGGGAAAAAGTCTGATGTTTGGTTTCTATTCACATTTATATCTTAAGGAATTGCTGTATTAAATTTTAACTATTCACCAGGGGTTGAAATAGAATTCTATATAACAAGTCAGTACATAAGGTAAAAACTACCAGAAGCCTACCAGTGTTTTAGAATGGCAAAGTTTAGAATGGCAAAAAGTTTATGGTTCTCCTGAATCTTGGTTTCCTAAACATTCAGAGCCAAAATAATTGTGTGTGGTAGCCTTGTGTTATATACTAGACAGCCTATGAAGTTAAACATTCATGTTTTTGCTGGCCTACTTGCTTTAAAATGAAGTATCTAGGTTATGTGGTATGTATTAGTACCAAATATGCATTGGTATTAATTATCAGTCTGTTCTCTCCTTTTGGTCATTTGCAACAGGATATTGAAGAGACAATGAACACTGCTTTGAACGAACTCCGAGAACTGGAGAGACAGAGTACAGCCAAGCATGCCCCCGATGTGGTGCTGGATACTTTGGAACAAGTGAAAAATTCTCCCACCCCAGCCACTTCCACAGAATCTCTCAGCCCTTTGCACAACGTGGCCCTCAGGAGCTCGGAGCCTCAGATTCGACGTAGCACTAGCTCTTCCAGTGACACAATGAGTACTTTCAAGCCTATGGTGGCACCCAGAATGGGTGTGCAGCTCAAGCCCCCAGCCCTTCGGCCAAAACCTGCTGTTCTTCCAAAAACAAACCCTACTATAGGACCCTCCCCACCCTCCCAGGGTCCAGCAGACAAGTCTTGCACAATGTAAAAACCAACTGAGCAAAGTCATATGGGGAGGTGATTAAAAAAAAGATAACGGATTAGTGACAAAAGTCACTATCTCCATAACTTCCCTTAGTTTTGTGCTTATAACTGGAGCTCTTTTGGCTTTTCTATGTTCTCGAATGTAATGTCTGAGACTAGCTAAATTAACACGGGCATTTGTATTTTGTAATTTCTTTTTTTTTTTAAGAACTGGACATATCTTATGTCATTTTAAAGACAATAGAAACACTTAGACTTACTTGAAAATCCAATGCTGCACCATTTGTAATGAAGGCAACACCGCTCTGCTCTCCTCATTGTACAGTGCTTCAGATTTAGTGTAGCCCGGTGAGTCAGAAGTGTCCAGATCGGACGGCACAAGAATCTGAGTTACAGATCTGGTTGGGGTATAACCAGTGTTGGTCTGGGGCACTCTAGGTTATGACTGACAAGCGGTAACTGAGTTATTTGGTAGTTGACAGTGAGCACCTCTGAGTCCATGCAGGAGGCAGTGTCCCACTCGTGCTAAAGACTTGCAGTTGCTGCAGTGCGACGTCCCCAACGGGACCTTCAGCCCATGGCCTGAACGCGTTGAATAATTTCCTCTTTCATCATAATCATTTCCTTGGGTCCAGGTGAAAGACCCAGTGGAAGGAGGTATCCTCCAAAGCTATCCATGTGACTCCTTCCACAAGCCTGAGCAGGCCCCAGAAGATTTCCAGGTCCACCCCCTACACGCAAAAGGATTAGAACAGTCACCTTTAAAGATTCTCCAAATATACTGCTCTACAAAACTTCAGACATCTGTTATTCAGTAACTGCCTAGAGAATATTTCTTGCTCCCCTAAATCCTCACGGTCTTCTCTGTGGAAATGGAGAAAGCAAGCAGCACACCAGTCCTTGGTTCACTCAGCATTCTCTTCTGACAGAGTGACTGTGGTTCCTCCAAACATCCCACGGGAGCCTGATGATCCCAGATGGAATCCCAGCTCTCCTCTCCATTTGTCTCTTCGAGCCCACTTAGAACTGGCGATGGTACTGGCGTAAGAGATGTTTCAGGCTATGGTGGAGGACTCCCTTAGGATTCCAGGGTGATTTTCTCCGAATAGTTTTTTCTTTTCTTTTTTTTTTTTAATGTGTTATCTTCATAACTCACACCACCTGTGCTCCACTAGGTACCCTCTGACTTCCCAGCACATGGATAGTTTTTCTTTAGCTCCTATTTAAATGCTCTATTTTCTCTCTATTTCAAAACGGTTGCTTTGAACTCAGTTGTTTTTACTAAGGTACAAATCACCACTCTTCTACCAGTAGCAGCCGATGTCATCTATAAACCTCTGAGAATTTTTTTATTACTTTATCATTGAACTTACTGATGAAGAGACTTTTTTTTAAAAGAAGAACGGACAGCCCAGAACTAACCTCCTCGAGAGCACCGTTATTTTCCTTCTAGTTTGGTTTCAAACTGGCAGCCAATTGCATGCCCACCTAGGAATTACACAATACAGACTTATTTATCAACCCCTTGGTCAATGTATCTTGAGGGAAAGGATGAGGATCTCTACTAAAAATCAACACCATTACTTTGATCTCTACCTCAGTTTGCCAGTCTAGTCATTCTATTGCAGAGAGAGATTAAAATAATGAAATATCATCTCCTTTCAAAGTCATACTCTGGTTGCTTGCCTATTTCACAAATGGATTGCATAGAGATTTTTTTTTCCTGATATTTCCAGGTGTGAGAAACTCTTAAACCTGAATTTTCAGAATGATTCTTTCTGTGCATTTTGAAAAAGAGGCCCAGCTCAGCACCATGTCCAATCCCTCACCATTTTTCTTGTGTGATAGCAATCCTCCAGCGCCTTCGGATACAATGGCAACCCAGCCAGGACTGAGCTTTGAATATTGCTAACCCTTTCAAACAATCTTCCCAAATTCTTGGAAACTTAAACTCTCCTAAATAATCTCCCAGTTCTTTCTGGATTCCACTTTCTAATTCTCTGTTGTTTTATGGGGAGGCAAAAACAGAAACTAGAAGTGGAAGTAGTAGGGGTAAGGAAGGAGACATAAATCTTTTAGAAAAATTAAAATTTTAAGGACTCTTAGCAATCATTTTCCACCTTTGAAGGAAGAGTAAGATGTTAAACAGAAGGGATTAAAACGGCAGAGGTTTTGAATTTATTAATCTTTGGGGGGTTCTTTTACAAGCTTTAACTTAGCTTTTCAATTCTTCAGTAAGCTCATTTCTCCAGACCTTTCCCTGGTAGCCCTGCACAGTGTCTTATCTCTTCGGTGTTTACACCTGTGAGAATTGCCTTGCCACTCACCGAATCAGGACTGTGCCACCTCGGATGGCAGGGCACATGCTGCTCCAGACCCACCTAGCCTCAGAGGCTGTGCCTTCTTCAGGAAACAGCTCCTAGCACCCTCCCACCACTCCCCACCTCACCTGTAGCCATCTTTTCTCCCTATACTCCTGAGGTTTATTTTTTGTTTGTTAGGTTTCTGTGTGTTCGGTTGATTTTATTTTGCAATTTCCAGGGAAGGATGTGACATGTGACATGAGAGTACAGAAGGACTCAATAAGTCTATCCTTACTTTGTTTAGTAAAAGTCTTAAGAGTCTAGGGTTAAGACAAGGTGACCACCAAAAACCTGAAATACTCAGTAAGCGCTTAAAAAGCTGCAGCAGCTGAAGTGGATCACCTGGTACGTGCGTGGCCTTTTTTTTTATAGTCACAGGTGTAGCATATAGTGGGGAGGTGGGGAGGCACAAGGGGTGGGAGAGAAGAAAGAAAAGAAATCCTTAAGATGTTTTTCCCCCATTTTCAAAGATCTTATCGGTCCTCGTGTGCAGTTTGGGAAGAGGATCATTTTGATGATGGGTAAAGGATGGTTCTACAGAGATCACCCGACTCCACTTACACAAGAATGTGTGCTCACAGCTTATACAACTGCATGACACGTCCCATCCGTAGAACTCAGTGACATATATTTACTTTTGGCTTGGGTGAGGGGTTTTGGGAGTGGATTGTGAGGATAGCGTGAAAGGTAACTTGTGCACATTTTTTGATGTAAATTATTTCAAACTGTTAACTGACCCTTTATAGACTGCCATGTTCAAGTTCAGTCTCCTGACACTCCGGTCAGTAGTTTTTGCGCATATTATGCAATGCAACCTGCCTCTGGCGCCCTGGTACCCTGGGCCCCTCTTGATCTACTGCAATGAGCGTGCACAGTGGTCAATGGCTATAAGGCAACAAGGCCCAAACTGTATCAGTTAAGAGTTCTCTGTCTTTGTACTTTTGCCATTCCCCAAAATGGGTGTATAATTTAATTAAAGAAAAGAAAAAATAGGGGGGTGGAGTAGTGGTCTCCTTAGCATTTAGGAATGACATATAGACTGGGGGCTACCTACTGAGCAAACATTAAACAGATTACAGCCTCTGAGAGTAAAAGCATATGGGTCTGTTGAAAGGTATAGAATACTTAGGATTTGAGATGACACTTGGTTTTTCCTGGCCACATTAGAGGCCATGAATGCAGGAAATGCACTTGGGATCGAGTCTTACTCTGAGTGACCCACCACAGAGGCCCTGAGCTCTGGAGCATCCTAGGAGTAAATACTCCACCCTCGTGTAAATAAATCTCCTTATTCCAGACCATCCCCTGAGCTGAAAAACAACCTCCAGCTGGGCTGGGGTGTCCTGACTTGATGCAGGGTGACTTTGGCACAGTTTTGTTCAGATCAGATCAGTAAAACAAACTGGAAATTGAGCTTTCACTTACCCTAGCATACTTTAAAAAAAAAAAATTAGTCTGTGGTATAATCGAGTTGGGTACCTGTATCTTTAAATTACTAGGGAATTTTGTATGTTTAAATAATTGTACTGGGTTCCATAATGCTTATCTTAGAAACTGTTTAGTAAAAGAAAATATATAAGCTGTGCATTTGTGAATGCCCCCTTAGAGCATTCATCCAAGTTCAGTGTGTAGTGTGATGGTTATTATAGATGTTTAAAGTATAGTAAGTGGCTGTGTAACAGGAGAGACTGCTATTTACCTACGGACGTAAGGGTAACTCCTGCCCAGTAATTAAATCAGTATTGTCCTTTCCTGTCGTTCTGATCAATTGCAGTACTGGTAGCTTCCTGCTTGTGACTGTTACCTAATCGTGTCAATGTACATCCGTAGTATGTACATGTGAAAGTGCCTTTCTATTTTAGAGGAGTTTTAGCCTTGCTCTTGTACTGTTGTCCCATTCCTGCCCTGCCCATCTCCCTACCCCCTTCCTCCCCGCCCCAATTCCTACTGCCCCACTTGGGTGTTCTTGAACTTTTCCTCCGCCTTCTCCTAGCTTCTTCTCCATCCCCATCTTTCTGTGCCTCGGTGCTCAGTTTTGTCCTGTCTTGCATCCTTGTCGATCATCAGACGGTCTCGTTTTTTTTCTTGTAGCCGTGACTGTGCCTTCCCCTCCCGTGGTAACTCGCCCCCCCCACCCCACCCTCGTCCCCACACCCCACACCTCCAGCTCACGTGCTGCTGACTGCCATCGTGTTTGCCTAAGCTCTGTACTGCCTCTTACCATTACATTCCCTCGACTGGGAGGTGAAAATAAAGGGGGATGCTTTTACAGTTCTGGAAGAAAAAAAAATGTTTTGTTAATCTGTCGTGACAATGCACTTTTATGTATAGTACTGTACATTTTGGCATGTACCATTCCAGGCTTCAGTATACAGTCAGATCTGTTCTCCACGGTGTATCTTTATAATAAATAAGATAGTTCTGGCTGCCTTTGTGTGCTTCCGATTTGGTGTGATTCTCCATGTGTTTTCCTTCCTTTCTATTCTTGAACCACTGTTTTATTTGCTCAGCCATACCCCAGAGAAGTGAGTTGTGTTATAGAATGTGAAACTATCTTTTCTACAAAACTGCTTTGATCTCACATTTTTATTTGTGAATTTGGAAATGAGGCCTGGTGTGCAAGGCTTTTACCATGAAACTATGGTTTTCCAGGATCATAGTTTGGGGACTCTTACATGCTAGCCAAGGGGATTGGAAGAGTCTTAACTAGGAAGCTGAGAGAATTCCATCCTGCTAAACACACTTCAGATTGAAATCTTTCCTTTGAGAAGAATTTTTTTTTCTGTCATAGTTAAATTTTATCAATCTGACCTTCAGTTTTATTTAAATAAAGTGAAATGCAATCTGTAGGTATAGAATTAAAGCATTCAGAATTCCCCAGTGCATTGATGTTTTTTCGTCAAACTGAAAAAAAAAAAAGCAAACTCTTATAGTCTAACAATACCTAGTATATAAAATTGTATCAGAAATGAGTTTTGATAAAATTGAACATTGATGAGATGTAGAATTGAAAGTCGACATTTAAGAGAAGAAAGCTTTACTGGAGGTATAAAAAATACACAGAAAAGTGCAAAAATTCATGTAAGTGTTCTACAAAGTAACACACTAACCTGTCCACCACCCAGATCAAGAAATCATATACCATCAGCATCCCAGAAGCTACGGGTGTGTCTCTCCAAAGTAAATCAATATGCTAAGGACTAGCACCTGTGGTTTTGGTTTGCCTGTCGTTTTAACTTCCTGTAAATGGGCTCTGTGTTGCTTTTGTATCTGGCTTTTTGTTGAGAGTCATCTAGATAGTAACACTTAGTAGGGGGATTTTTTTTTTTCATTTTTCACTGCTTTATAAAATTCTATTACAGGAATGTCCTAGATATATATATATTTTAGCATTTCCTAATTGAACTTCGGATCTTGTGTGTAAATATTTTTAAATATGAACAAATGAAGAAAAAAAACACCTTTTCATGTATTCCCAAAAAATAGTGGAATAACATTGAACTAAGTCATTGAAAGCGAACTATTTTATTCTTATTAGCACACCCTAAATCTCTAGGCTTGTGCTGGAGTGGGAAAGGAGATAGTTGCCTGGTCATATGGAGTTTTGTAGAGTAAATAAGTTGGTCAGGCTTTTACGCCTTGGCTCTATGGCTACCACCTGTGGCCTTGATCTTGTTAAAGTAGAGGGCACATGGGTGTGGGGCACGATATGTCAGGATGCCTAACTGAACACCTGAGGATGGGTTGTGCGCATGTGCAAGTGTGCACACCTGAGCCCAGAGGGCAGGGATATAAGGGTGGCGTTACTCAGAGAAGAACAGCAGAGCAGCTACAAGCATGTGAGGTTTATGAGAGTAAGAAACCACAAGAGAACGCCAGAGAAAAGATTCGTAGTGGGCTCAAGTTGCTGTCTTCCTGTCTGCTGGTTTCCCTTGCTTACCTTTCAAACCTGCGAAAATGATGCCAAGAGCACCAAAACTCGCCTTCAAGTAGCTAGAACTAACGTTGAACCTACTCGGCCTGGGATGGTTGCAAAACAAGTTTGAAAAAAATATATTAAGACCTAATTGCTGCTCCTCTCTAAATCTGTTTCAGCCTCACCTTACAGAAGGTTCAGATAATCAATTTCTGAGCTTTTGAGAAGTTTCTTTAGTGCAAGTCAGTTTTCCAGCTTAGAACTGAACTGTCTCCTGATGCTAAAGAAGTTCCCCTTTGTCTCCTTTCTAGCTTCCAAAACTTTGTTACTATAGTTACCGCTCTTACTCTCTTTAACCTGAGTTTGTCTCTTTAATGTTCTTTATTGTGATTTAGAGAAGTGTTAAGGGGCAAACTGTTCTTGAATCGCCACCTTTAAATAGAAGCTCCTTTTATCTCTCAACAAAATTCTTTTTGCTTAATTCAGCCACAGTTGGTTTCTGTTACTTCAACTAAAATCCATAATTCTCATTTTCAGGAAGACTTTGCTTCCTATAAAGCTAAAAGTTATTCTGAAGGGTAGTAAACAGAACTCAAGATGTTAAAGAAGTAACCGCTAGTCTGAACAGTGCTGCTACTTAATCAAAGAAAATTTCCCAGATTCTGCAGACAACACAGTCACAAAAACAACTACACCCGGCATGTGAGCAGCCCTTCTGCTAGCTCAAGGGAAGATGGCTTGGAAAAGGCACGACAAAAACTTATCCTTTCTTTGTCTGATTTAACTATTTTAATATGTAGAAACAAAACAGTGGGAGAAAGTGTTCTTTAACAAAAATGTAAGGAAAATTAAGGACCAGAGAAGTGGGGGAAAAGTTGCTTAGCCTGGTATGAAGCAAAATACGCAACAAATGCTGATTGAGTAAATAAAACACCTGCCCAATGCAAATAGTAAAATAACCACCCATCATAGCTCATAAGTTTCCATTTGGAAAAGAAAAGCTATCAAAGCTTCTTTAGATTGGGAGTGTGTTAATGAAGAAAAAATAGCTTCTTGGCCAGAAAATCAAGCATCTCCAGGGATCTACTCAGGGAAAAAAAGTTAAAATGCATTTGATCATGTACCCCCCACAAATTACCTAGGGGCTCTGGGAATAATTTACATTAAAACAAGAAAATAGGAATTCATCTGACCTATTCAAAATAGGACAAATGCAAGTCACAATTTTACAATCTGCTGAAATTGAGAACTATCTTTAGAATGAAGACATAATTGAGACTTGACAACGCTGCCTGAGAGGGAAAGGTTCTATAAAATAATCACCAGCATGTTCTAGGCATGGAACAAGGAAGAAAGAAGGTAACAGTTAAGACATCACTTTGATGGTGCAGTTCACCCTTACCGCATTCCAAAAGTGCCTGAGCCCCAGTGCACAGACATGTGCCAAGGCAGAGTGTCCTCGGAAAGAGCGAATCTAAACTGGGCAAGGCTGCCACAAACCTCTAGGGGCACATGTTGGCACATGACCAGGTGGTCAGAAAATTTCATTGAAGGAATAAATAAGCATTTCAGTAAATAATAGATGTTCTGGGCAATGTACACTACTAACACACCTCTCATACAGGGCCTAGGGGACGCAGGAAGTGCCTTTCCCCTCAGCATTATTTGGTGGTGACTATTTGCTAATTTGTCCAACTGTCATGATAGAAGATATTTCTGTTGATCTGGGGAAAGTCCTCGAGAGTTGATATAAAACTGTTATTTTAAACTCTACAAGATTACCTTTCCAAAATTAAATACAGTTTGAATGGTTTTTATTGTACCAGTAAGACAAAACAGCACTTTCCTTTCCTCCTTCTTCATACAGCATTAGGTAGCAGGATACACAAGTGGAAGCTCCACTGAGGGACCAAAACATCTTATTTTAATGTATGAGACCAACATGCACATTTTCAAAGGATTTCATTAAAAGCTTCTAAGTGCCTCACTCTCCACTTGTGATATACAGACTGTGCATATTAGGGGAATGATTTATGAGGACTTTTGGAGAAAGGTGTGGGTGTGCTATTAGCTCCCCTCAAAGGGGAATAGTGGGTGCCTAACGCTTCAGCTCAACCCTAATGAGACAGGTGTTGCTGGAAACCCCCAAACTTTGATATTTACCCCTGAGAGTTGAGGGACACCGTGGAGTGGAGGCTGACGTGCCCTCAGAGATCTTTAGGTGAGGCGTAGCCAGACTGGCTAGGTGTTGATGGAGGAAGGGAAGTGAGGTGGTGATACGCTCCAGGCACTTGCAGAGTCTCAGAGCTGAGTATACAGGCTGTGCGTCCAGCTCCAGGCAAAAACAGGCCAAGTTAGTGTCATGTCCTGGTCAAAGGGTAACCTGGAGGTAAGGACAGAACCTGGTGGAACAGGGCTGCATTTCTAAAATGAGGATGTAGGAATCAAGCAGCCACAGGACTGCTGGGAGCAACCCAGAGAGGCTGATGCAGTCAGGGGTCAGGTGACGGTCTCTGAGAGCCCACCAGAGCTCTTCTCTAAGGAAAGAGTTCATTTTTCTACATTTTGGCTTAAGCTCAAAGCCAATTTAGCAGATTGTGCCCAGCAAAGAAGCCTGTTCTATTCCCTTTCCTCTCCTCCCTGAACTCTCCTCTCCCAGATCTCAGCTTCCCCTCTGCAACCGAGCAGCCTTGGAGTTGTGAAGAATGACTCAAATTAAATTTGAAGTTTACATTATTTACATAGGACTAAACATTATAAATGACTGAATCAAGGCTGTGTTTATAACTTAAAGCGATCATAAAAACGTTTGTTGTCTAGTGACAGCCAGAGTAAATGCCGTGACAGAGTCAGCAGGGAGGAGCGTGGCAAGGACCACCATGTTGCTTCAGGACACCCGGGAAAAGCTCTTTGAAGAAGTGACCTCAGTGAGGTAAAAAGACAAAGCCACACTGATACTCAAGCAATTCTCGGAATTCCTTAAGCAGATAAACAAGTACTAAGAGCGTGAGTGGGGTACGAGCATTAAACACTTTAGAAATGGCAATATTCTCGGCTTGACTTCAGCAGAATGAGAAAGTAAAGTGGGTGGGACATGAAGTGGGAAAGGGAACCAGGGGCAAGAGCACAGTGGGTTTCGTACACCATAGTGAGGAGTCTGGATTTTATTCGCAAGGGACAGGCAAGGTTTGTGGTGGGGGTGGGTACTTGACATCATATGAAGGCAAGGACCTAACCCTGCCCAATCACCATATTCCTTCTGTACAGCAAAAGAGACATTAACCAAAACAAAGAGACACCCCACTGATTGGGAGAAAGTTTTTCCACACAATACTAATGATAAGGGACTGATCACAAAGATCTACAAAGAGTAACAGGCTCAACAAAAACAAAGTAAACAATCTACAAAGTCAAAAAATGGGCAGAAGAGCTAAAAAGACACTTTTCCCAATCAACATATTTTCTCCCTCTCGTAAGAATAATGATTTGAGGATGGGCATGGTCCAAACTGAACAAATAAGGGTCAATCCTTGGACTTGCGTCTTTTGGAAAATAGTTTCTCTCTTTTCTTGGATTGCTCAACTAATAGGATGTGTGCCTCAAACCACGGGGCATCATCAGAGAGACGCTGTCTGAAAAAGCTGCCAACACAGGAAAACAGACATCCAGACAGAAAAAAGTGACAGAGGAATCAACTGTTAATGACATTGTGTGAGCTCTTGAGGGGAGATGAATTTGAAACTAAAAATAAGTCTGAATCTATTCACTTTAGAAGCCAATACAGTTCCTTTTTTAAACTCAAGGTAATTTGAGTTGAGTTTCTGTCACTAGCAAGAGTTTAGGTTAATACAGACACAATTATTAACAGCAATTATCTTCAGTTGCTGAGATGACAGGTGGCTGTTTATTTTTCTATTCTGTTTATATATGTTTTGTTTTACTTTAGTATTAACAACAAATTTACTAATTTGTGATAAAACAACTTTTTTTCCAGAAATCAGACTTGACTAGAGATTCAGGGAAAAGGAAAGGAGAACATGGTCACGTACAAATTGGAAGCTAATCTACCAGTGTCCACCAACTCTCCGTGGGATGCTTCCTCTCAGGAGATGCTTCCTTATACTGAAGTCCTGTGGATCATTTCCCATAGGTGATCCCATGCACTGAACTCTACACCAGAAACAAAACTTCCATCAGCCTCAGGAAGGACACAGAGCCTCCTTTCTGTGGCTTCTCAGACGATCTGCTTCTAGTATGATTGTAACAAACATCAGTGAGGAATAGGTGATAAGGCTGAATCAGCAAAAATCTCCTTGATATTATGTAAACTCTTAGAAAATCAAACTCACAGGAGCACAGAATGGCAGTCTGCATGGCCGGGGTTGGGAAATGGGGGCATATTTGTCAAAGGGCTCACATTTTCAGCTACAGGCTAAGTTCTGGTGATCACATGTGCAGCATGCTGACTTTGGTCAGTAGTAATTCAATTATTAAGTTGAAATTTGCTGAGAGTAGATCTTAAGTGTTATCATATGAGCACAAAAGGTCACTATGTGAGTAGTGGATGTGTTCATTAGCTTGACTGTGATAATCATTTCACAAACACCACGTTGTACACTTTAAATAGGTACAATTTTTATGTCAATTATACATCAGCATAGCTGGGTAGGGGGGTGAGTCTCTTTATCATTATATATTTATTTTGACACTGTCCTATTTCATAGTAGAATAATTTTGGAGAAATCCAATGGAATTTGGTAGAAACACTTGAGGGGGGGGGGGGGGAAACTAACAGTGCAGTGTCATTCTTTAAATGAAACAAAGATATGTGTTGGTGATGGTGGCACGGAGTTGCAAAGATGTATAGACCATGTGACTTAAAAATGAGAAAAGATCATTAAATTCTGAAATATATGCACAGATTGAAAATGGACACCTTTTAAAAGGTGCATTACAATATGGTTAAGTTTTAAGGAAAGAAGAAAAGATAGGGCTTAATGAACACACCTCCTCTAAAGAAATTGGTCCCCAATTTTCCATTTCATCACCATGACAACTAGTACTCCATTGTTGTCATAGTTACCAACTGAATAGCATTAGTCTAAAGACAGGTTCTCTGATTGGATGACCACTGGGAGCCATTAGGAGTAACACAGCAATGCTGAAAAGACTATTTTGCAATCGCTTTGACCTATTTCTAGCCGTCCAGTGTGCTCAGTTCTCTAAAACTAAATGTTTTGTACATATCATAAAAAGGGGTAGGGGACATGGGTATGAGACCATTGCAAGAAGTGTATAATGATTGCACTCCCACATGTAACTGCTATATTTGAGACCATTTGTTTCTAATTTTCTAGAAGTATGGTAATAAGTGATGACCACACCCTTCACCATGCCTTGCAATTTAATTGTGATATCCCCTCTGTTATTGCAACTGGGCACGCTAGCCACATCTAAAGCCAGATGTTGGCCGCTAGTGACAACAAGCTGCCTTCTTTGTTTGACGAGGCCACTGACAAGCTGAACTGCAAGGAAACTTTGAGGGTGGGGAGTGACAACCCTGTGAAATAATAACGGGGAGAAGGATTCATGCCTGTGGCAACCCTCTCATTTATATATGCACACACACTGGCGCAATGTAAAATTGTTTTCTAAAGATGCTATCCCTTTCAAAAAGTTGTTGAGATTTTAAAACTTATTTTCCAGATGATATTCCTGCCTGGCACTTGCTTTAAGCAAACTGCTTATATATTCATGAACTAGTCCTAGCATGTTCTTGGAAGCAGACACCTGGAGAAATCTATTCCACCCCCATTCTACCCCCTCTCTCTAATTGAACCCTGCTTTTCTAGGTGATATTGTTGGGAAACTCCCATGATATTTTCCAGCTCCGGCTCTCATAAAATATGTACTGGGAACCTACCAGGGGCAATATTAAACTTTCTAAAGTGAGGGGCTTGAAAATACAATGTGGTTAGAAGGTGGACAATTGGGAAGGATTGGAAGGGACTTGTCTTGAAACTGATTGCAGAGCATATGCAACTGAATATTACAGATCAATGAAAGTACATTTTTCTCAAGGTGACTTTATTATTTCAACAAATATTTCAGAGCACCTGCTACCTGGCAGACACTTTTCCAGCTGCTTCAGATACATAACAACAATCCTGCCTTTGTGGTGCTTACAGTCACATTTTGCATGAAAATGAGAAAATGGGCAGTACAATATCCAAGGGGAGGACTTTCCATATGAGATGAAGGAAATTATGAGCACCCCATCCATGCATTGCTTGGCATTGCTACTGGCACACGTTAACATCCGACTCACTCTGCTAAAAGCTGGTAAAAGTCATCAAAAATAGGCTCAGTGTCTGGCCTTGGGAACTTTACAGAAGAGAGTTGTTCAGAAATCAATGACCATTCACTTATAACAAAGATCAAGGTCCCGAGCCTCCTTGGTGGTGCAGCGGGTTGAGCGCAGCACTGCGGAAGTATCTGCAGCGCAAGTTCGATCCCCGGCCAGGGAGGGGACCCACATGGCACAGCAGACCTCTCCTGCCTCTCCCACTGCTCCCCTCAGCAGTGTATTTCAGTCAATCTGCCTGTTCTGCTCCCCACTCTGTGTCTGGTGAATCCCCTCACCTCCCGCAACTCTGGCCTGTACCCTAGCTCTTGTATGCATAAACAAATATTTAAAAAAATAATCAAGGTCCCAAAGGAAAGGAAGCAAAGAGTGCTCAGTAAAGGAACCTGAGCAAACCTGGGCAGAGAAGGGCCAGGGTTTCCAGAGGAAGTGATGATTGAGTGATGAGGAAGTGATGAGGCTAGAGGACAAAGCGATGACGGGGGAGACAGGGTGGAATGTAAGAAACCACATTCAGACACAACCAACAGCAAGGACTGTCTCAGGGAGCCAACAAGAGCCACAGAAGAGTGCACAAGATGAGGTGGGGAAAGAGGACGGGGCTGCACACCCCTGACAACATCAACATTTACCAAAAACTAAAGCCTTAGATATTAAACCATGTACCAAGTCAAACTATACACCTTAAACAATATAATATGGTTTCATCTTAAATACATAGATGGAAAATGATTCTTCTGATTTGGTTGGGGATTATAATAAAGGGAATTTGGGGGGGTGTTTAAGATTATTTGTTTTATGCATATAAGATGGGGTACAGCCAGAGTGTGGGAGGTGAGAGGATTCACCAGAGACAGAGCAGGGAGCAGAACAGGCAGATCAACTGAAGTACACTGCTGAGGGGAGGGGAGCAGTGGGTGAGGCAGGGGGGGTCTGCTGCGCCATGTGGGTCCCCTCCCTGGCCGGAGATCAAACTCGTGCTGTTGTGCTGCAGATGCTTTACAGTGTGGTGCTCAACCTGCTGCACCAACAGGGAGGCCTAAGGGAATTTGGTTTAACCCCAAAGATGATTTCAACTCAATAGTTCTTGAGCCCCATCTATGTGGCTGGCACTAGGTGAAAATAGAATATGACCCAACTAGAATATGATCCCTATAGTTTAGTCATTCACACAGACCTAACACAAATCCATCTAGAGTATGCAGAAAATGACTAAGGAGATAGGTGCCTATATGTGCCAACCTTCACCTGAACATCTGCATCTAGTTGAGCTGAGGCTTTCAGGGAGGAATTTCCTTATTCATCCCTATAATCCAGAGTACTTAACAATGTAAAACAGTGGTTAGTAGTCTTTCACCTTCTGTTTCTTTATATTTCAGTCCATCTTTCTTAACTTTTCAGGGGAATTCATTTCCTGATCATTGGATTAAAAGAAGGGGAAAAGAGCATAGGGAAGGAAGGAAGAGAAGGATCAAAAGGAAGAGTGAAGAACTAAACAGTATAGGAATGAAATAAGAATCCTGCCACTCAACACCTAATTCTATGTTTCCTACCAGGCTGACTTCAAACTGTTGATACTCACTTGAGAAGGTGTGATTAGACATAGCTGTGTCAGTTTGTACCGAAGGCCCCAGTGGATTCATCCTTCTTCAACAATAACACCACTGAAGACTTTGTAGAATACTCAGACCCACTCCCTGGATTCTGACCTACGCAAAATTCTTACCAGTGACCTGGATGAGGCTGCATACTGTGCAATCACCATGGACTGATGGATAGCTTTCTGAAATTTTTCTGAAGGGTCCAGTAAGTAACCTCTTTGTTAGACCTTCTTGAAATTAGGACAAAGGACATTTCAGGGTGGGTGTGGCACCTAGGAAAGGCATTAAGTTAATAAAACAGGTGTTCTCTTCTATTCCCAAATTCTATGCTGCTAGTTACATTTTCACAGTGAAGAATTCTCCACTGGACTTACCCTACTCCCCTTCCTTTCTTACTTCTCTCCATAAATTGTAAGATATGTTCATACCCTAGAAGAACTCACAGTCTAATGAATGAAAAAAGACATTTATTCCATCATAGAGCTTTGAAATACTGTAGCATTTTCAGTAGCGTGAATAGTTCAGGAAAATGGAGTCCTTGCTGGGGACAAGTCACATTGAACCCCAGTAACCATAATACAAAGTAGAGAATTAAATATCATTAGAGTAGTATGAATACATAGGGACAAGCATTCTTAAGGAAGGAGAGATTTCTTCTCATAGGGAATATAAGGGAAAACTTAATACAAAAGATCTACTTTTCCTTGGCTTAGGGAGGCTGGAGATTTGGTAGGTAAAGATGGCCTGAGGCAATGATCTATTCTAGCTCAGAGCTATTCCAAGTGTACAGCCAGGGCCTGCAACATCAGTGACACCTGGAAACTTGTTAGAAATGCAAATTCTGAGACCTACTGTTGACCTACTGAATCAGAAATTAGTCTTAGCATTCTATGTTTAGCATTCAGGTGATTCTGATGCACACTCTAGTTTAAGAATCAATGATCTTGTTGGGAAAGGATGTCCTGAGCAAACTCTTTAAATAGGTTTTATGGACCCACCCCCACCCTAAACCAAAGAGATCCAAGGCACCAAGCACTACAAACCCCATAATGTCATTACTACTGAAAGGAAGATTGCTGGAATTAAGGGTGGTGTCAAGCAGCCAGGCCTGGTATATAACCAGACATGTGGGCCTTGGGGGCCCTTGGTTTTTTGCCAGTTCTCAGTGTGCTATTGGAGTTCCAGCTCAGCAGAACTGGTAGGATGTATTTCACCAATTTATCTCTCTTTTTGCTTGAGTCATTCCTTTCTTCATTTCCCTTTTTAAATAAAACCTTTATTAAGTCTTTTTAAAATTTTTTTATTTATGCATATAAGAACTGGTACAGACCAGAGGCATGCGGGTTGAGAGGATTCACCAGAGACAGAGTGGGAAGCAGAACAGGCAGATCACACTGCTGAGGGAAGCAGCAGGCAAGACAGGAGAGGTTTGTGTGCCATGTAGGTTTCCTCTCTGGCCAGGGATCGAACTCCGCTGCAGTGGCAGCAAAGTCCCACAGTGCGGCTCTCAACCCCTTGCACCAAGCAGGGAGGCCGTGCTTTTTTATGTGTGCCTGCAAATGAGCCTCATTATAAGTTCCATTTAAGCACACAAGTGAGGACCCACAGTCAGGCAACCCATTTCACATTGGTGTTGCTCTGTAATAATCTAGATTTGAAATTTAACCTGTACTCTATTCTATGAAGTTGGATAAGGTAAAAAAAATATACCTTTACTTTTACTAAACTCTAACTAAAAGTAAGCATTTTCTTCCATTGCAGATGTAGGTGATAAGCTATTATAATTATTAGGACCAAAGCTAGATCCTATTATTTATAAATGTATTAATAAAGAATACACATAATATCACAAATCTTAAAATATTTTTATATTTGTATTTTCCCCTCAAGTTTGATCATTTACATTTCTATATAAAATAATTTGGGGAGCACAACTTCAAACCTTTATGTGTACACATACTCACCCTCCACCAAAGCTCCAGCACCTGTATCCCACCCTTTTCCCCTCCTTCCCCCTCCTTCTTCCCCCTATCCTTTTTAGTAACCAGTCCATTTTTTTGGGATTCTAATAATTATTTTTGCTGTGCTTTGCCAGTTTGTTTTCTGTGATATAACTGTATTCTATATTGTTGGTTTTCTCATAATTCTGTATATATTATTTTAATGCATTAAAAAAATTCTGAGAATGTGTCCATAGGCTTCACAAACTACAGAGGAGATCCTGTTGTACAAAAAATATTAAGACTTCCTGGCCTAGAGATTCTTCTAGACAAAGAAAACTGAGCAAGGGCTAAGACGTGAGAAAATACAAAGCAAGCAAGTATTTCATTTTAACTGATATGTGAGGTAACAAAAGAAGAGAGGGGGAAAGGCTGAATGATCATCTGACCCGAAACTTTTCTAGCAGACTCTGGAGAGCTATTCAGTCAGGAGTTGGTTTTAAGGGGGACAAGGATCAGAGAGGAGAAACTCAATTAAACCAGGATTTTGAAATGAATTTCCCAGTAAAGTTAAGAAAGATGGACTGAAATATAAAGAAACAGAAGGTGAAAGACTACATTTTTATCTCAGGGTTCACAAAAGCCCAAAGCTAAGAGTGTTACAATGAAAGTGGAAAAGAGTTGAATACGAGAGTGCTCCAAAGAGCTAACATTGAGTGTGACAGAGAGAAACGGAGAAGACTCCAAGGCTCCGGGTGGGAACACTGGAACAGCAGTTGCTAGTGAGCAAAAATTGGAGAGGGCAAGTTTGGGAAAGTGCTGAACTGTCTACAAAATATCACAATGAAACCAGTATTTATTTATGGTGTGCTACTAACCACCCTCAAGACTTATTGCCTCTCCTGAGTAACTATTTGGTCTTCAGCAAGAGTTTTACCCCAACAGAGACTTTTATCTTGGGGGAGCATAAACCCACAGGGGAGTCCGTGAACACTTGAAGTTCTACAAGCAATTTTTGTTTATGGTCATGGTATTTTTCTAGAAGGAAGAGCATCCTTTCATTACAAACTCAAAGAGCCTGTGATCCTCTTTCCCCCTGCAAAAATGTTAAGGGATACTCTATTCATTTACCTAAACACTCCAAGCAAGGTAAGTTCCCTTGTCTAATAATTTTGGGAAGGGGGGATGAGTCTCCCCAAGCCAAAAAAGTCTCAGTAATGAAGCAGCCATGAGACCTCAGCCACTGTGAATGTTCTGAGTCAGAACAGCTCATCACACAGTCACCAGATGAGGAAGGAGTTTGGAATTTCTTGGTCAAAATTCAGTGGAGATGACACTAGAGTTCCTGACTCATCTCTTAAGCCAAATGTTACTTGAATACCTGTTTCTACAAGAGCAGTTATTAAAGCCCCAACTTTTAACACTAAAAATGGTCATTTTTATAATTGCTCCTGCACTCGTCAGCTTTCCACTGTCAGGAGAAACCAGTACTGCCAGGACTGAAACAAAGCCACAGCTCGGAGCTATGTTTTGCTTTAGTATTGCCCTCTACCGGCTAGTTTCACGTTCCTCTCATCAGCAATCATTGTTCTACTGCCAAATGAGAGATTTTACAAGTATGTCAGCTCTGAGAGAGCCTCTCTAGAGAGTTTAGATCCCCAAGAATTCCCCAAAAATGAAACAGAAACCTAACAGCTCCAAAAACAAAATAAAACAGTATCAAAATGTCAACAATAACACCGGAAAACTACAGCATCGTCTAAACTACCGCATTGTTGATGCTCATTGAACATTTGTTAACCCCAGATAATTGAAACAAAGGGTACTTTTAACGTCATGTATATGAAGTGGTAATGAATAAGCAAGCAGAAGAGGCCAAGATACTAGGAAATTTGAAAGTTGAGCCAATAGAACAGAATAGGAAAATAAAAGCCTTGAAAATAGTTGGGGTTGTTTTTTTTTCCCCCATTAGAACTAATTACCTTTGTTAAGTAGTATATAGAAAGTGGTTTTCACAGTAAGTTTAATAAACATAGTGACAGTGATTGCAGTCGAATAGCTGGGAGTTAACATTAAATGGAAGAAGAAACCTTCCCAATAAGGACTTCTTCCTCTTATTTTACCAGAAAGCATTAGAAGGAATAGGTGTTATAATTTACTTCTGAATACACATCCAAACTTTATACCTCCTCCTATTGGCACAAAATTGCTAAAAGAAAAAGACAATTGTACTGAATTATCCCCTTCTTTTCCTTTTTCCCCTACTTTTCTTTTAAAACAATCAACCAAGTACCTTACCTTTGACTCACCTTCATATTAAAACTTTAAAGATCGATTAGTGCAAGATGGCAGAATGCAGGGTCTTCTGACAGCAACAGTAACTTTTCAGTCATGCACAGACAAAAGTGCCCTTTGGGAACTTTGGGACTCAGGTAGGAGCTTGTGAATCTGCAGGAACCCAAGACTATGAGTAATCAAAGCAGTATGATACTGCTGTAAAAAGAGATACAGAGACCAAAGGAATAGAAAAGAGAGCCCAGAAATACACCCACACATATACTGTCAATTACTCTTTGGCAAGGGTGCAAATAATACACAATGGAAAAATGATAATCTCTTATAGGTATTGAAAAAAGGGATATTCACATGCAAAAGAATGAAATTGGATCTTTATCTCACACTTTACATAGGAATTAACTTGTAATGATTTAAGACTTAAACAAAAGGACTGAAACCATAAAACTCCTAGAAGAAAACATAGGGGAGAAGCTTTTGACACTGGTCTTGGCAGTGATTTTTTTGGAATTGACACCAAAGCATAGCTAACAAGACAAAACAAAACACAAGTGGGACTACATCAAATAAAAAATCTTCTGCATAGTAAATAAAAGAATGACATGAAAGACAACCTGCAGAATGGGAAAAAAATATTTGCAAATTATGTACGTGTTAAGGGATTAATATTCAAAATATAGAAGGAATTCAGTAGAAAAAAATCAAATATCTACTTTTTAAAAGGATAAATGATAGGAATAGATGTTTTCCCAAAGACATGCAAATGCCCAAAAGGTATACAAGAGGTGTTCAACATCACCAATCGTCCAGGAAATGCAAATCAAAACCTCACACTCGGGGCCTCCCTGGTGGCGCAGTGGGTTGGGCAACGCACTATGAAGCAAACCTTAGCCACTGCAGCATGAGTTTGATCCCTGCTGCCCACCAGGGAGGGGACCCACATGGCATGGCAGACCTCTCCTGCTGTGCCCGCTGCTCCCTTCAGCAGTGTACTTCTGTTGATCTGCCTGTTCTGCTCCCTGCTCTCTGTGGTGAATCCTCTCACCCCCCTACACCTCTGGCCTGTGCCCCAGTGCTTGTATGCATAAATAAATAAATCTTTAAAAACAAAAAAAACTTCACACTCACGAGGGTGCTTACTGTCAAAAAGATAGCCATAGCAAGTACTGGCAAGGGCATGGAGAAAAAGAAACCCTTTGCACTGTTACAAGGTGAATTGGTATAGTCATTAAGGGAAAAAGTATGAAAGTTCTTTAAAATAGAACTACCAGCAATCCCTGAATATATATCTTAAGGAAATAATATCAATTATTTCAGAGAGGTATCTGTATACCAGTGTTCTTAGCAGAGCTAATCACAATGCAGTCAACCAAAGTGTCCGCCAACAGATGAATGGATAAAGAATTGTGATGTATACATACTTACACATGTGTGTATGATGAAATACTATACAGACTTTTAAAAGAAAAAAAAAAAGATGGAAATCAGGTCATTTGTGACAACATGGATAAAACTAGAAAATAGAATGCTAAATGAAATGTTCCAGCTCCAGAAATTCATTTATATGTGAAATCAAAACAACAAGGGCCTCCCTGGTGGTGCAAGGGGTTAAGTCGCAGCACTGTGAGACTATCTGCAGTCACTGCAGCAAGAGTTCAATCCCTGGCCAGGGAGGTGACCCACATGGTGCAGCAGACCCCTCCTGTCTCACCCACTGCTCCCCTCAGCAGTGTATTTCAGTCTATCTGCCTGCTCTGCTCCCCACTCTGTCTCTGGTGACTCCTCTCACCCCCCTGCACCTCTGGCATACACCCCAGTTCTTGTATGCATAAATAAATAAATCTTTTTAAAACAATGAACACCTACAAACAGAAAAGAATGGTGGTTGCCAGAGGTTGAGGGTCCGGGAAAGGGGAGTTACTGGTCAAAGGTTCAAACTTTCTGTTGTGAGTTCCAGGGATCAATCTACAACATGATGATGTAGATAACAATACCATTTGTAGATTTGCTTAGAAAGTAGATCTTAAGTGTTCTTACCACACACAAATGGTAATTATCTGAGGTGACGAATGTGTTAGCATGATTGTGGTAATTATTTCACAGTGAATACATATATCAAATTATCGTGTTGTATGCCTTAAATACATACAATTTTTATTTGCCAAATATTCATCAATAAAGCAGGGAAAATAATAAAGTTAAGTCACCATCACCATCTAAAGAGTCAGCAAACCCTCATCTGATATGGAATTAAAAAGCTCTTTGTTGATAATGAAAGGATATGCTGCTGTTCCTTTCTTTCTATAACTTAACAACAGTAAGAGGAAGAAGGAAAATATTGCCTATGCCTACTTGTAATTTTGATATCAACGGTCTTTTTTCCCCTCCTTAGACATCCCCCTCTACCCCAATCTAAAAACAAAATTCTACTCAAGAAGTTACTGAAGTTTCAATAGAGGAGAGAGAAGTTTCTATTGCAACCTCTTCACTAAAACCTGAAAGACCTCCCCTTAGGCATTTTTCTCCTACTTTGTGGGATCTACTTTCTGGGCCCATTCTGCTATACCTCTTCAATATATCCAGCAATCCCTTTTTTCCCCCTCCACTGCTACCCCTAAGCAAAAGGAAAGTCCTACAGATAATCAGGCCAATTCTACACTAAGTAGCTTTTCAAAATATTTCTTCTAAACATTTAATACTTTCCCCAGAACACTCAGGAGGGAAGGGGGAGAGAGAGGCAGAAGAGGAAAGTAAAAGAAGGGGAAGAGCAGGAAGAAGTTGGTGGAGGACTGTGGGCACCTTTTAGTGAGGAAAGTCTCTTCTAAGGGGAGAAATCTTATATTGTGAAAAATAACCAAGGGTGTTTAAAAATAAAAATAAAATAATTTTTTAAAAAGAAGATGTGGTATATATGTATATACACACACACACAATGGAATACTATTCAGCAATCAAAAAAGATAAACTCGTGTCATTTGCAGCAACATGGATGGAACTGGAAGGTATTAATCTAAGTGAAATGAGCCAGATGGAGAAAGATTAATAGCAATGGTTGCACGTATGTGTGGAATCTAGAGAAACCAAGCAAAGGATCAAAAACAAACTAGGACTGACTCTTAAAAGCAGACCATTGAGGGCCTCCCTGTTGGCACAAGGGGTTAAGTCACTATAAAGTCACTATAAAGCAATCCTCAGCCACTGCAGCACGAGTTCGATCCCTGCCTCCAGCCAGGGAGGGGACCCACATGGCACAGCAAACCTCTCCTGCCTCACCCACTGCTCCCCTCAGCAGTGATTTTCAGTCTATCCACCTGTTCTGCTCCCCACTATCTCAGGTGAATTCTCTCAACTCCCTGCACCTTTGGCCTACACCCTACTTCTTATAAGCATAAGTAAATAAAATAAAATCTTTAAAAACAAAAAAAAAGCAGACCTTCCATCTGTGATACTCAGGACGGGAGGGACAGAGGAGGAGGGAAGAGCAGAGATCAAAGTGGGAGGAGAGCACTGTGGAGTGTGTGGACTATGAGCAATTTGGTAGGAAAACTAAATGATTTCAGATTCTCAACTTTTGCATGAACTCTTTCCCAAAAATGTATTTCTGTAAAGGCACCATTAGTAGGTTAAGCGGCTTCTTTCTATCTTCTCCTTTATTTTTTCTTAAGATTTATTTTTATTTACTTATGCACACAAGAACTGGAGTGTAGGCCAGAGGTGTTGGGGAGGTGAGAGGATTCACCAGAGATAGTGGGGAGGAGAACAGGCAGATTGGCTGAAATACACTGCTGAGGGGAGCAGCAGGCGAGGCAGGAGAGGTCTGCTGCACCATATAAATCAGCTCCCTGGCCGGGGGATCAACTCAGGTGGCAGTGGCTGGCCATAGTTTGATAGTGCTGAGACTTAATCCCTAAGCCACCAGTGAAGCCCTCTACCTTCTCCTTTAATAACTGCTCTCTCCCACATGAAAACAAACCCCCTTCTCATCTACAAGCTTGCATGATATGTTATATAATTTTCCACCTTTTACCAAGTCTGCAGGTCTTAAGAATGAGACACTAACTGCCTTAAGTCTCAGACTATCTCTCAAGGATATTTGTGACCTTGTCACATCTGAAACACTGTGTCTTCCTCAGAGCACAGAGCAGATATGTTTAATGTTCTGGGTTGAATTATGTCTCCTCTCCCTACCCCTCCCCGCCCCAGAAGAGGTCAAAGTTCTTATCTCCACTACCTCAGGATGTGACTTTATTTGGAAATAGGGTCATGGCAGATATAAATAATGAGATTATATTGGGCTACGGTTCACCCTAATCCAATATAAAAGTGCCCTTACAAGAAGACAGCCATGATAGACAGAGACACAAAAAGAACACCACAAGATGATGTAGCAGAGACTGGAGTTCCACAGTTGGAAGTCAAGGAATGCCAAAGATTGCCAGCAAGCCCAAGGAGCCAGAACCAGGACAAGTTTCCACCACATGTTTCAGAGGAAAGATGGCCCTGCCAACACCTTGATTTTAGAGTTCTGCCTCTCTGAACTGAGAGACAGTACATTTGAGTCCTAGAATGTGTGGCACTTTTTTATGACAGCTCTATGAAGCCAATATATTTATTGCCCAGAATAATAATGTCTCCCTTGAGCAATGAAAGATGCACTTGCTGACCATTATAAAAGATTTGGGTTTTTTTCTGATTAGAATTTCCCCCCTGAAATACATCTATTGTGTGAGCATCCATCTGGCCCATTCACATTGACCCTGAGGAAGTTGAGGCTCAGGAAACAATTGCAAAAATGGTGATATGCTGGCTAGTGCTGATACTGTAATAATCGTCTCACATTTCCTGCAGCATCCATGAAACTGTGGCAAGCCAACTTGTAAAATCTCAGACCCTTTACAGTTCTTAACAATGGGGTGTTTTGCGGGGTGCAAAAAATATCTTCCCACCAAATAAAAGGACAAATTAGACAATTTCATTAAGTCACTATAAACACTGTACCTATTCATGTCATGAATGATGTATTTTGGAACTAACTACAGTCCTCCGCTCTACCAGCTGAGTTATCGAAGGGACATGAATGATGTATTTTGAATTAAATATTGAATTAAAATTTTTAATGCACATGCCACTTGGTCATTATATTCTTAGATCTTTATGCAACAGAAATAATAAATACATGCATATAATATTTACATATAAAAATAATGCTAAGAAGTATTTAATGGGGTGATCACTATGACTTTCAAGCAAAAAAAATTGGAGGAAGAAACAGAATGGAGTTCGGGTAGCAAAAGGAGTGAGATATTTCTAATTGTTACAAAGCCTAAGATATTTTTTAAAATGGAAAAAAATAGTAGCCATCAAGTCTCTATTGTACCAAGGTTTAACTGGACATACTTAAAAGAACAACTGACATTTTAAAAAATGTCATCATCTCTAATATATGACAAAATGCAACTTTGAGACTATTTAAATGACAATTTCAGATTTTTTTAAAAAAAGCACACCAATGTATCATGATTTTTCCACAACTGATAGGAAGGTATGCAAATAAAACAAATTTGAAAACTCTTCATTGCCTTCCTGCTCACAGCCCTCTCAGCTCCCAGCCTGCCTGGGTGGCTAAGCCAGTTCCTTCCAGCACCAACCAAGTAGGCCTCAGTGACTACAGCATCAGCACCCGTAGCATAAGCAATATTTAAAAGCTGTTAAATGAGTGGATGCTGCATACTGGAAAGATCACTCATATCCTCTATCTGCCCTGGTTTGGGGGCACTGCTCTAACACTGCCCTAGTCTGGAGCCACTGAGACCAGGGAGCTCTGGGGTAATTGGGTGTCCTGCATTGTCCTATCTTGTCACACCCAAAATGAAATGACTCTAAAGCTAAGTTATCTGATCAATAGAGTGATTATAAATCCCATATCAAAGCAGGGATCAGATTTTCAAACTTAACTGGATTCTGGAATTATATTAGTTTTTAAGACGAACAAAGGTAGAATTCACTCCCTGGGGACAAAAAGACAAACAAAAAAAGCACAACTACCAATGACTAACTTCCCCTCTGAAATAAATGTCAAGTGCTGTCCTACATTTTCCTGCTATTGCCATTCTACGCCCAAGCACTCCTCTTTCAGGATGTACCCCAGTGCAGTTGCCTCTCAAGCCCCTACCACCACTCAGAAAGCTCCCCCCCAGGTTCTGAGATTACAGAGAGGGGAACCCGTTTGAGTCTCTCCATTTTCTAGCACTGATATCTTACACATACCATATGGTTTTAAATTTAAAGAATCACAGAAACAGACTTTACTATCAAAAGCAGATGGAAAAAATATGCAGACAAGTCAAAACACTTGCATTAATGAAGCCTCATGATTTACTTGATCTTAAGAGATGTCGCCACAGGCAGAAGTGCATATCGAGCCTTTTTCTTGTGAAGCATTTCCTCCAGAGAAGCTTAGAATTATTCAGGCAAAAGGTCATGAAATAATTGCATTGCTAACAGCAACCTGGTAGAAAAAGTAGAGGGGGAATTGCTAAACTCTATATACAGGGCTTTCATGGAGAGTCGCACAGCATGTTTTTTTTTTTTTTTTCTTTCTCACTTAGATGGGAAATAAATCCATTTTTAAAAACTTTTACTTAAAGGGAAAATAAATTCAGAAGTTACTGTAATATTTTTATAGGCAATTATTGCAAATAGACTAAGAATGACCTTTTAATTACTAGTAAAAATTACACTGAAAATATACTGGCAGAGATTTTAGTTCTAAGTAGCTTTTCTTGCTGAACAATCTTTTTTTCTTCCTTACACTTTTTTTTAATGCACAGATTGTAGTTTAATATGCACTATCTTAAATGATGAAGAGAATAATTGCTCTCTTAGTAAGGAAGCATTCTATTCCATAAAATCTAAGGTCCCTGAATCTATCTTAATCTTGTCAACTATTGGATACACACAGCAAGGCTCGCCTGTAGATGGTTAAACATCCTATGCTCGTGAAGTGCCTGGGCTTAATTATGGTCACCCCATTAGTGTCAATACTGAACTTTTCCCTCTATGTAGTTCTTTGTCACTGCCCAAAAAAATACTAATTAGTTGCAAAAATAATCAAAATTAATTACTTTCAAATGCTACTTTCCAAAAGTGGGTCAGAGATCACTGGGGTATGTCCTAGCTCTCTGGGCAGTGGGGGGAAAGTTACTGAAGTGGGTGTGATGAGGAAGATACCAGAAACTAAAGGCAGGAGAATGAGGGAGGAAAAATAGAAGGGAAAGGAAGAAAATATTCAAACAGTAATTAAGAAGGGAAATTAACCACGAGGAAGAAATAAGTGAAGGAAATATTTACATAGCAGGGTCTTGTGATAACGGAAAGAAATAGCCGCTTTATTTCAAATTCAGGATGAAATCTCAGAGGCAGAAATTCTCATAAATTCATAAACATTTCCTTAAAAACTCATGGTATCCCTGGAAGATGCTAAGGAATTAACTCATATTTAAAACTGGTAAGAAAACCAAGTATTTATCCACCTACTCCTATATGAACTGTTTTTTAAAATAATAAAAGATATGAGCAATCTAGGTAATTCTGGTTATCAAGTGCCTCCTAGCAAAATACTACTACTACCAAAAAAAACAATACTGAATCTGATCAAATCTCTTCATCTAACCTCAATACAAAGAGAAGAGTAAGAGGAGGATAGGAAAACATATTAAATGACAGTTCAAGGATACCAGCAACAAAATACTAAGTGTAAAAACTTTATAGGAACAATGAACTAAAGCCATTAATTTAAAACAGATCATCAGACTCGAGAGCACAAAGTTGGTTATTGCTTTTTAATCGGTTTTCTTTCTTTGGTTCATCCCACACAGTATGGTGAGAGGCTGCAAAAGACATGCCATGAACAGTCAGCATAAGCACACTAGCAGGGCCATTATCAGGCAGAATGGACTCCAAAGCAAAGAGTAGTAATGGAGAAACTTTATAATAAGAAAGCATTTAATATATGACTAAGAAAGAGGGCCTCCCTGGTGGCGCAGCCGGTTGAGTGCTGCTCTGTGGATCATCCACCGCACAGCAGCTGAGTTGGAGCCCCAGCCAGGGAGGGGACCCACATGGCCGCAGACCTCTCCTGCCTCGCCCCTGTTCCCCTCAGCAGTGTGCTTCAATCTGCCTATTCTGCTCCCCACTCTGTCTCTGGTGGATCCTCTCACCTCCCACAACTCTGTCCTGTACCCCAGCTCTTGTGTGTATAAATAAATCTTTAAAAAATATATATGAGTAAGAAAGAAAAATTATAAATGAATATGGGCCTAATAAAAGGGCTTCAAAGCATAAAGTGCAAAAACTGGCAACAAGATACCAGAAAGATTCTAAAATAAGAAGAGTGGGTGGGTTGGTTAGGCATTTATCTGCCACCTCTTCTAAACTAGTTCTAAAAGCTCTGTTCAAATGTCATGACTAAGCACAGGCATGAAGAGAAAGTCAAGTCAGGAATAGGAGAGTTGTTGAGTTGAAGGAGAACGGTCCATCTTTCATTCCAGTTTTTATGCCCAAGTTAGTTTTCAAAGCCAATTTTAACATGCATGACCTCATTTTATCCTTCCAAATTCTTTTAAAGAAGCAGCCCTGGCCTCCCTGGTGGCACAAGGGGTTGAGTGCAGCACTGTGAAGCTATCACCAGCCACTGCAGCACAGGTTCAATTCCCGGCCAGGGAGCTGACCCACATGGCATAGCAGACCTTTCCTGCCTCACCCACTGCTCCCCTCAGCAGTGTATTTCAGTCTATCTGCCTGCTCTGCTCCCCACTCTGTCTCTGGTGAATCCTCTCACCCCTATCCCCCACCACGCCTCTGGCTGTACCCCAGCTCTTATATGCATAAATAAAATCTTTAGGAAAAAAAAGTAGCCCCCGTTTCCTTATCCCCCATTTTCCAGATAAGGAAGGCAAATTCAGAGGCTGAATTTTCTTGCAAAAGAAAGAAAACAAGTTCACTGCTAGATCAAAGGGTGGACACAATTTAAAGATCACTGAATGGCTCTACTGGATATGAAACATAAACTATTTTCATACTAGAAAGTTCATTTTCTCCACTATGTCCAAATGTACAAAGCGATTATATATAAAATTATATATTGGATCCTGAGTTGAGAAGACTATGTCCCTAACATGACAGTCAGGTATTGGGTTGAACCCAAGGGAAAACAAAGTTGCAAATGTTCACCCTCTGTCCAAACAGCTTCCCCAAATAAAACACTCTCAGATGGACTTGTTGGCAAACTCAGGTTAAGTATTCACTACATTCCAGGTCACTCATAAAACCTGATCAAGTTGTGCTTCAGAAACAAATTTCAAATAAGCCCTCTGTGGAAAACATGCTGATTTATTCTTGCAATTAACAATCATTACTGATTTAGAGGACAAATCTCGAGTAAAATGACTTTTGTTTCTTGGCTTGAACCAAATATGTTTAAAACTAAATATACACTCCAAATACGTCTTCGGCAAGGGCTGGTTACTTAAATATAGTATTTATATTTTATTTACACTCCTCTCCATGTCCACTGAAGCATATATTTTTAGCCCCATAGGAGGCAATATTATTAACAATATCATTAAGGCTAATGGTGATTTTATCCAGGTTCAAAAAAAACCCAAAAACACAACACACGGACATCAACAAATATTTTCCAGTATCTTGGCAAAACATAAAAGAGAGATTCAACTTCCAATTGTTTTCAATATTTCATGCAAGTCTGACGTTGTAAAATCTCTTCAGATTTTTATAGAACCTGATGAATAAAATGCAGAGATAAATCATTACTTTCTATTTAAAGTGAACTGGCTTTTTAAAAATACATTGTATGATTTTTATTTTGAAAAAAACACATGTTCTCCCCCAGAAAATAGGCCGGTAGGTAGTCTTCCGGCAGGTAGTCCAGATAGAGGTGCGTAGTCAAACTTCCAAACTCCGGTGAGGGTGGGGGCTCTCTGCTCTGCCAGTGCTGCCAGCTCGCCATACAGGGTAACAGTGGTTCCATTCAATCATCAGAAATGGGACTATCTGACCATGACAACACACACAAGCTTTGAAGGAACTATCAAATAGTAACAGCTCAATTACTCTTTGTATTTCTGTTCTGAATCAATAACCCGGAAGTAAAGGTCTCTATAGTCCATTATGCCTTTACTGACCCATTTATTTCTCCCATGAACACCTACTGAAGGAAAGTAGTATGGCAGCGAGTGTTCAAATGTATGTTATCACCACTTCTTAAAAAATAATCTGGAGGAGGGGCCTCCCTGGTAGCACAGTGGGTTAATTAATGCACTGTGAGACAAACCGCAGCCACTGCAGCACGAGTTCGATCCCTGCTGCCGGCCAGGGAGGGGACCCACATGGCATAGGGGAACTCTCCTGCCTCGCCCCCTGCTGTCCTTGGCAGTGTGTTTCAGTTAATCTGCCTGTTCTGTTCCCTACTCTGTCTGGTGAATCCTCTCACCTCCTGCATCTCTGGCCTGTACCCCAGCTCTTATATGCATAAATAAATAAATCTTTTAAAAAAAATAATAAACTGGAGGAGACAGGCAGGAAACTCAAGTTCGAATGCACTTAAGTACTGAGTTGATTTAATTATGAAGAGGTCTTCTGAATGCACAATTATTTGTAGCTAGTACAAAGTGTCAAGACCTCCATTTTGACTTTATAAGAGTAGGCTAAGTTTCATTAATATCTAAAAGTATCTGAAAAACTAGGACTGCATGCCTTTTCAGCCTAAAAATAAACAGGGAGTGGAGCCAAACATGAACAGAAAGGTGATAGACAGAAAGTGAAGCAGATAATGAAGAATGAAGAAATCCCACATAATGTCTTATCTTGACCTTAAAGCAGAGTGAAGAACCCAGATTTTATAAAGATAAACACAAATATGTTAGCTGTGTCACCCCCAAAGAACCCATGACTATTAGAGATGCCATGAGCTCCTCCAGACCACTTAAACCTGATGCTGTGCCACCACTGATTCACCTTCGGTAAGTGAAATTTCTCACCAAGACCCTTGTTTTGGCATCAAAAACATTAATTTGTAGATCAGAATCATAAAATTAATAAATCCATGTTAACTTACTAATTTATGAGATAGAAAACATACAGTCCTCAATTCTAAAAAGACCATTTAATATCTTATCTCAATTACTCATCCAAGAAGAGGGGAAGGGAGGGGGCATTTGGAATTGCATTAGAACACAATGTTTAGAACAATATAAAACATCTGGGGGAAAAAAACAAAGGCCAATAAATATCTAGTCCACATGAAACACATAAAAATAGAAAATACTGAAAGCAGTTTGCTGTGACATGGAGACACACAGAAGCTATGACCACTTCTCAGATTACTCTTTGGACACTTAATTCAATTGGCTTCAGTTGCTTACAAAGTGTGCCGTACAGTTAAGGAGAATCTGTCCTTAGCTCTGAAAGCACAAAAGGGTGAAAACTTTAATCACAGATGACTGTAGATCATTAGAGCAATTAAGAACACAATCTTCAGTCTTGTAAACCTTGCACACAAATCACCTTCTAACCTTTGGATCCAGGTTTCAGACTTGCAAAAACTTTGGGGTTCTTAAGGGCAAGTGAGACTTCATTGAGGAAGGAAACAAAGTGGGAGTCTCTCTCGGATTTCTTCGATTCAAAGATCACAACAATGGTAAAGTGGGGCTCTGGGCGGGTGAGGAAGTAGGTGCTCTGAACTTTGTCGTCATAGAAATGGACCACTTTCTCCAAGCTGTTCAGATCAGCTGTGCGGTCCGTCATGATCATGATGACATTGGGCCAGTGCATGACAGGCCTGTCGCTAGGCAGAGACACCACAGCTGGGTACTGGTCCACACCTTTAGGGGCCTCTCTGTAGGAATGGGGGTGGTGATAGCCATGACCCTGAAAGCTCTCAGAACCTCGATTGTCAAAGATTAAGGACACATTGGCAGCATCGTATTTCCTGATGAAGCTGGAAATCTTTCCAAAGAGGTCAGGGTTGGCTTTTGCAGTCAACGTTTTCATTTCTGATGCGGTTGTTTGTCGGCTCAGTGCCTCGTGAAAGTAAAAGCTGAACTTGGCAAGAAGCATGTTTTTTAGTTTCATCAGCCAAAGGAAAAGGTGTGGGGGCTGAACAGCCTTCTGAGACTGCCCTCCAAACAGATGTTTCTTGGTCTCCCGCTGTTTTTCAAAGATCTGACCCCAGGTCTGCAGCTTCGTGTGAGCACTGTGTAAGTTAACCAGAGATGGGAGGAACTTCCACTCTGAGACCTGAGCCTGCGCTTTCAGGAGATGACTCAGGACATCAACTTCCAGCTGGAAGCTGCTTTCCAAAGGACTGAGGATGGGGTGGTGAAACCTAAAGGGGAAGATAAATCAATAAAACTAAGTAGAAATGTCACTCCGCGTTGAGATTTTCTGCTTTAAAAAAAAAAAAAAAGAATGTGTTCAGACAAATATTATATGTTTGGGGGGCAGAGGGGAAAAAAATAGAAGAGCACCATGTTGATTTACTTAAAAAGCTATTCTGAAATAACGTCGCCATTTCAGAATTATGTCAACATTTCAACTCTCCTGTGAAAAGAGCCTGATATCTAAAAAAAAAAAAAAAAAGTAGTGGCTACCTTCTTTTCAAACACAAATAAATTAAATTAGCTATAATTCTTATTTATTCTTATTGTTTATTCTTATTCTTACTGGGAATTATATGACTAATGCTATCATCAAAACAAGGCATCATCTTTTCGGTGTGGTCTTAAGAAAGCAGAGGGAGCAGAGGTAAAGAAAAGCTCACTAAAATATCAGTGTGCACATTACATATGAACTTATTTCATGTTCATAATAACTATATATGATTTTATTAAGCCTGTTTTGCAGGAAAGAATATTTTATTAAAGGAATAGAACATTTACCAGAAAACCCATATTAACATTCTACGTCTCAAATCCCTCCATACTTCATTACAGTTAAAAGCAAAATGATAGAAAAAAAAATTGGACACTTCATCACTTTATATTTATCTTAAGATAAAATCCAAAATCCTTAAAGGTTCACTAGGCCTTGAATAAGCTGGTACCTTCTGACATTGAGTGATATTCCCATTCTTCTCACTTCCTCTAGATATTAAGTAAATAAATATCACAAAAAAAGTTAAGATTGTGATTTCATTTCTATTTGTTCTAGACAAAATGCTTTAAAATTTTTTAGCCATGTTCTACAGGGAGAAATACTCATTCTATTGACTAGGTATCTATACACATGTATGTAAGATTTAAAAAATTTCTTATTTATCCTTATTATACACAAAGTACTCGATATTTTCATATATCTATATTAACTATATTATTACAACCAAATTAATTTTATGATTCATATATTGCTGCCTGCTACTTATGAAACATTTTTCTACTTTGCTTGCAACAGTATTTATGAGGAGGCAGAAGATGTGAGAGTATCCTCCTTTCAGGAGAGGGGGAAAAAGGGCAATTGTAAAGACCTTGAAACATGAGAGACCAGGACCTTGTTTCATCAATACTTTCTGATGTTTCGAGTCTTCAGAGTCTCTTCTTAGAAATGTCTTCTCTGTCCACCTCCAGACTATGTCAGGTCCCACAATTATATCCTCCAGTTTCTTTACTCCTCTCTTCCTTTTTATTAGCTTAATTACAGAATTTATCAGACAACTGGGACACAAGGGCACCCCTGCTTTAAGTTCCTCCCTTAAGAAGGAACTGCCTGCTTCTTCATTCCTTATCTCTATAAGACAGGACACATAGTAAAATTTCAGTGAAAGTGGTAACTGTTGATATTTGAATCCTAGTTTCTGCCTCACTGTTTGTCTGTTGTTTTTGATCTAAATGAAATTTTCTAACATGGAATAAAATGGTGTATAGTCAATGAAAGTTATCAAGTTTTTCCGGGCTCCTGCCATTAGTGTCATTGATAGACCCCTGAAGTCCTGCACGCATGCCTGACAGTAGGCACTTGGAGTGGGGTGTGGGCATGTGCAAGTGGATGCACGTGGGCTAAGACACAGGGCATAGAAGGGCGGTGGCACGGGGACACCATGAGAAGAAGCCAGAGCAGGAAATAGCAGCAGAGCAGAGGCACAAAGAGACTAAGGAGCCCAGAGAGTGAAGATTTGCTGGGGGCTTGGAGGCCTGCCATTCTCTTGCCCACTCTCCCCCCCCTCCCTAAGCACCCCCCCCCACCTCCCTAGTGTCATGTATCTGGTTGCCTCTGATGCAGAAAGATGAATAAAGGCCTGAAAAAGCCAAAAAAAAAAAAAAATCCTTGAAACTAAAGGCAAGAGGGCAGAAAAACCTGATAACCTTCATTTACCTTACAAATGGCTGAGAGTCCTCTCAAACATTTAGAGCTTTCATGCTCAGTGTTTTCTTTGGAGAAATGCCCCAAAATTTAGTGTCTGCTGGCAAGGTGTACCTTTCTCTCAAGGAGCCTACCTCAAGCCCTTACATTTTTCTTAAAGATAGGAAGCATCCACAGAGGTTGCAGGAATTATTTTGGCAAGAGATTCGTTTTTAAAGGTTTGGGCAATATCTAGCATTAAATGAGTATATCTTATGCTTCAGGCACTAGGGGAGATGATTTACAGGCCTGAACCCATGTAATTTAATTGCTTCATTGTAGGTGAGACAGAAACTTCTCACACAACTCTGTTTCTGATTGAAGAGGGCAATGGTAGTTATCAATTAAACAATCAGAAAATAATTATCACAAGTATATCTAAGAACTTTTTATCTAAGAGTTTTTTTAAATATACATTTAAACATTAGAAGTATTACAATTATAAGAGCCCATACTAAGTTGGGTATTACATGACAGAAACTGAAAAACAATTGCTATTGTTTTTTTGTCATATTGTATTATTGTCATTGCTATTCACATGACAATAACCATTTTTTTCCTGTTACTGGCATTTTTCCCCTCAATATCCTTAAGAGAGGGAAGCTAAAACATGTGTAGAAGGTCTAATCTAATAATATAGTCAAAGAATCAGAATAATAAGCTAGATCTCAAATCCTCCAATTCATGTGCTAACTCAATTAACTTATTTGGCTTCTTCAAACATTACATTTGGAATAAGTATTAACAAAGTCTAATACATACCACTATATTATTTCTCAAAATTTTTTAATGTAAGAAATGTCCCTACCACATTAATTTTTAGATCCTTTAACACCTAAAGAACAGTAAATATTCACAAGCTTCTATAATCATGGGATATGAAGAAAATCTTCCAAGGAACTATAAACATAATAAGCCTATTAACAAGAAAATGGTATGAGACTGGAGAAAATTCTACTATGAATAAAAATACTCTGAGTTGTTTTTCTTTTCCAGTTGGAAATCATCATTTATATCCAACATTCTCCTTGAAAGGACATGAATTCTTGGTACAAATCCTCAGAAAGAATTCTGAATAAGCTTTTCCAAAAACGTATATCAAAAACATTTAAATGCTCAACATTTATTAGGATGAATGTGAATGTCAAAGTTATTTTTCATCTTTAAGAAGAGCTAAAAATGCATATTAATGTTATTCTGCCAAGATGTTGAGATTAGCATTATGATGTATCATTTCCCCATTTCCACTCTTCTGTGAGTTTCATACCTATTCACAACTCACATTATAGGAGGATCTGTTAAATAGTTATCATCCAAAAATATACACCTCAGTTATAGCAACAAGTTTGAAAGAGTCTGAATAGAGAAAAAACCAACAACTATTTGCAGAAAACATTTGTTCTAAAAAGTCAAAAAAAGAAAGAATAGGGAGGAGTGGTGAAAGGGTGGGGGAAAAGGAAAAGAGAAGGGTGGAGAAACACCCTCTTTCATAAATCCACATCAAGGAGTTCCTTCCAAAAGGAGTATGCAGGTCCAACGCATGTGAGAAGTCAGAAGCCCAATTAAAAATAAATCTGTAGCAACAACAACATGAATATACTAAATGTCATAGCACTATACATTTAAAATTAGTTGTAATGGTAAACTTTATTATGTATATTTTACCCCACACAAAAAAATGTTGTCACCTCTTCTAATTTCAAACAATTAGTTCACTATATTTGAGATGCAAATAAAGTGAAAATACAAAGATGAATTACCAAACTACCAGAGGTCTGCTCTGCAGAACCTACAGTGGCAAATGGGGATATGCATAATGGATACCAGTAGAAAGTAACATATCTCTTATGAGGGTTACAAATAACAGTTTAGAGGAAGGAGCAACTGTTTTTGGTTGAAAGACTATCCAGGACACAGAGGAGACCGGATTGAACTAAGCCATAACGCTTAAAAGTAGTTAGGATTGAGCCATGTGAAGATGAGAGCTTGAATTTCCAATCCCAATTTCACACCCTTTGTCATATGTGTTCTGCACTAGGTCATGTGACTTGCTTGGCCAAAAGGATGTTAACAGATTGGATGCAAGAAACACATCAGAGCTTGGATAGGCTTGGTTTTTTGCTCTTTGATCATCACCAATGGACACCTGTTTCCGCTGTAACCTTGGGCTCAACATGGACACACATGGAACAGATTTAACCCACAGTCACACAATAAACTAAGTCCAGTGAGACCAACAGTACTAGGAAGAGCTACCCAGCTAAGTCCAGCCAGTTTACTCCCAAAACATGTAAGCCAAGAAGACCAGTAAGCTAGCAAGTCCATAAGTATGAATTTTGGGGTGATATGTTATACAGAATTATTGGACAGTAATTCTGGCTGTGTTATGACAGAACAATGTGACAGGGTTCAGAACATTTTTCCACAGCTCTCTACTCTTCATCAAACCCAGCAGGAAAACACACACTAACCGCTTCTTTGGGTCTTCACTTCCTTGTAAGGGCTCACACGTTATGTAAACCTTATCTTAGGTGTATTTTCATGCTTTTCCTCTTGTTAATTTGAAAAGGGTCCTCAGCTGAGAACTTACAAGAGTTAAGGAAAAAAATATTTTCCTGCCCTACAAATGAGAGAGCAATAAGTACAATATATAATAGGGACCAAAATAGGAAATGGCAAATGCTAATGGGGAACATACAAGCATATGAACAGTTTAACTTCTGCTTAAAATCTTCAAAGAGTTCTCTTTGAAGTTTCATTTTACTAAGAATTTGGCTAGAATTTAAGATATTCTGATGAGCCTTAGATGAATCTGATAAGGTAGACTGGGGCAAGATCACAGAAGGCCTCATGTTTACTTGCTCAGATCTAGACTAGCCAAACAGCAATGTTATGTGTCCCACAGAAATGATATGACTATTGGTTTGCTTATGAAATTTTCAGTAGGCAATAATTAAACTTACTGAACATACAACTAACTGCTTCATCAATAGTCTTATCATCACTGATCTTTTTTGGAAGAGCTTAAAGTCTAAATAAAGGGCACAACTCTAAGTAAATTATAGCTCAGCCTTTGGTGAGAATTTTGTGATCTGAAGCATTTAGATCAAGAAACTGTCCTCCCTAAAATGTTATGAGAAATTTTATGTAATTCAATTCTTTCAATGTTTTTTAAAGTCTAGCTATAAAATTATGATTAAATAATAAAAATCACTGAGTCATACATTAGTCTCATACCAAAGGGATTCTAAAAAGCTCTTTAAAACATGAAAATAATTTTTGATTTCTTTTAAAGGATTATCTCTTAAAATTATATTTTTGATTTAGGAGAGTAAATATTAATTTACATTTATAAACTCATCTCCCAGTACTATTTTAACCTTGAAACAAAAAGATTAGCCAGAATTTTCTATTATGAATTCTGTACAAAACAGGTAAGTATATTCAAACTGAATTTTACAGAATCAAAGAACATTCCATTCATACTTCTTTGGGGGAAAAAATCCAAGTTCTACCTCTCCTGGGGAGTATTCAAGGAATGATAGACACACTGACTCTGCATTATCTAAATTCATGTTTTTCCTCTTAAAAGGCATGCAATAAAAACTCATGTGACTAAAGTCAACTATTCAATTTGAAATAATTTACATTATTAAACAAAGACTTACATTTGTTTAATAATGTAATAAATTTACCAAAGGAGGAAACCTTAGCACCATTCTATTAGAATACAACTGACTTCCAGAGAAAAAAACCTGTCTTCCATTCATCTCTGAAAGCAGACTGGACACTGCAATAACTCACACAGGATCTGCATCTCAAATCAGGGCCAGAGGTTTAGACTCCATGCTATACATCATGCTTGTTAATTTTCAACACAAAGGCTCTGAAAGATGAAAGATTCACACAATTTTTATAAGCGTTCTGACATAGATCAGATACACTAGGGCAAATAAACATTCCCTGAATGATAAATCGGGTCCTTTGGGAAAAGGATTAACTCTTTCAGTACAGCAGATATTAAAATGTGAGTTATTTCTCTAGAAGACTGAAACTATGAAAGAAATGTGTTTGGTGTAGCACTAATGCCAAATCAAAAAAAAATCCATGAAACAGGATGTCATCTTGGCAAAGGGAAAGTCACATTAATTAATTTACTTTTTAAATTTTTTTTTAGATTTATTTATGCATATAGAAACTGGGGTACAGGCCAGAGGTGTGGCGGTTGAGAGGAGTCACCAGAGACAGAGTGGGAAGCAGAACAGATGGATAGACTGAAAAGCACAGCTGAGGAGAGCAGTGGGCGAGACATGAGAGGTCTGCTGCACCATGTGGGTCATCTCCCTGGCCAGGGATTGAACTCATGTTGCAGTGGCTGGAGATAGCTTCATGGTACTATGACTTAATACTTTGTACCACCAGGGAGACCACACATTAATTTATTTATTACTAAAATAATCCCACTTTCTAAAAGAAGTCAGTACTTTATATAGAATTTCAAATTTTCATAATTTCCTAACTGAGGTACTTTATATAGAATTTCAAATTTTCATAATTTCCTAACTGAGGAACTTAGGTTGTTCAAATTGACCCAAGCCTCTAATTTAGATAATTTTCAGGCTGAGAGATGTCTATGATCAATGATTCCCTATTAATTAGAGAAAAGTAGCATGGGTGAAAGACAGAGACTGTAGACAAAAACACCTATTAACTGTATGTGATACTGTAACCAAGCTCCATCACAATCCATCAGTATTCCATCAGAATCCATCATATTCCAACAGGATGAGGGGACAGCCCTAATGGCATCAAGTATGAAATCCTGGGATTTACAGGAAAGGGAGAAATTCCCAAGATTCTAGGACGTGGGATATTTCAAAGAAGATAGATCATAAATCTAATAAAATAAAAATGAAATGGTTAAACAATAATAATCATTCCTAAGAGAGACACAAACATATATACAAACACACATGCACACACATCAGTAAGTTTAAAACCCAGAATACTATAATGTTAGCATCTTTCTCCTATTGAACCAAGCAGTTTCTTTTCATAAGGACTATATCAGTATCACAGGAAGCTTTTAAAATGTACAAGTTCCTGGACACTCAATCCAGAACCACTAAATCTTACCCTCTTGGTAAAGAAAAGGAGGGGCCCAGGTATGGATAGTTTCTTGTTTCCCAGCAGTTTAACAAGCCACTTTGAAAGGGATATTTATTTAAATAGTGGTTTGTTAAAAAGTCACTTACTTTAGGGCCTCCCTGGTGGCGCAGTGGGTTAAGCAACACACTATGAAGCAAACCGAAGCCACTGCAGCAGGAGTTCGATCTCTGCTGCCGGCCAGGGAGGGGGACCCACATGGCACAGCAGACCTCTCCTGTTATGCCCGCTCCTCCCCTCAGCAGTGTGCTTCTGTTGATCTGCCTGTTCTGCTCCCCGCTCTCTGTGATGAATCCTCTCACCCCTCCACACCTCTGGCCTGTACCCCAGTGCTTGTATGCATAAATAAATAAATCTTTAAAAGAAAAGTCACTTACTTTATATAATTCTGTTGATGCTGTGTAAACTCTCAGAAGTAGCAAAATCAGTGATCTCTTTTAAGGATTACTTCATTCTCAGTCTTTCATTACTGTTTAGCGAAGTATCTATCCAGCTAGTGTTAACTAAGACCAAAGAAGGTGATGTATATCTGTTGTATAATTAATATGTATAAAATGTAATACAACTCTTTCTCTCCACAATTATTTCACAATAGATCATTGGGAGAGTATGAGAAAAACTAATGGTGTTTGCATGGGATTAAAAGGCTGCTACTTTCTACTATCCTATCTAGACTTACCTGGAGCTGTATTTCTTGAGAATGGTGTCCAAAAGTCCCACAAGCTCTTCCGCATTGATGAACTTCTGGGTGCTGAGGGTATACATCTTCTCATAGAAGTCTGCGATCTCCATCCGAGCCTGAACAAAGAAGCAGAGCTGCTCTGACAGGTGGGATAGGAGTTCTTCCACATGAGGTGCAGTCCCACCCAGGGCACCACGGCCAGTCACCACCTTCTTCAGCTCATTATGCAGAGAAGTGTAGATGGTGCGGATGGAATCCTTCCTGCTGAAGAAAGACTGGCCCCCTGGTAGATAAATGACATTAAGCACAGGACAAATAAAGTAGAGAAACCGTAAGTACAAAGTCCTCCCATCCCCTTTCCAAGTGGAAAGGATTCCACCCTGCTCAGCTCAGTGAACTTTTGTCTGCCATAATCTCTGACCTCTATGATTGGGATTTAAATACATTTTGGTTCATAATTTCACCAAGGAATAAGTTAAACAAATGCCTGCTACAAGTCATTAGTGTAGCCATGAAATGTGTAGTTTCCTTCGCCCATGCACCAATCCCCCTTACCACTTTAATGAGGATTTATTTCACATGATAAATTAGCAAATGACATCAAACTGGATCTAAAGAGCCCACCTTCCACATAAATATATTTAAAAAGGAATACCCATAGTACTCTTGACAAGGTTGACACAATAGGTTATAACAAACAAGCACACTCTGTGAATTAGAGCAGGAAGCAATTACAAATAATTGTTGCTGTAACTCCAGATTGCCAAAGGAAATCAGCAAAAATAAGATTAATACATCCTTTTTAATAGTTGAAGAAGACCCAGTAGCTTAGATATTTCCTTCTATATTAATACATGACCAACTACCATTCTAATAATTACAGAGTCAGCTTCATGGATGTTTTCTTACGCAATTCTGTATCCCACCAGAAGGTCAGAGGCAAGACATGAAAAGAATAAAAGGACACAAAGCTGGTTTAAAACAATAACCCTAGGAAAATATAAAAAGTTCAGAGATGAAAGTCTAAATGCTGTATTGGCATGCACAGAATGTTTTAATAAGTGAACTTATTACTATTCTAAACATATCAACAAGTAACAAGGGATAAAAATTATCCAGGGATTTATAAAATCTCTTAATGAATCTTTTTTTTTTTTTTTTCAGTTCATTGTCCAGTTTGTTCTAAGAGGTTAGTCTTCCATTCCCTTACTCTTACGATGACTAACTTATCCCAGGCTATGCAAGACTTTGCAGGTTTTAGCACTGAGAGACTGGCCTCATGGGAAATTCTTAACCCTTGTTTCAAAACAAGGTCCCACATCTTGTTTAACCTAACGGCCCTAAGTTAAATCTAGACAATTGGTAATTCCAATTACTATTGACTTAAAAATTGTTTCCTCCAATACCCTGCCTTAACAGGTGGATTGGCATTCTTATAATTTCTCCTATAAATAGCAATGAAAACTATTTCTCCTACAAATAGCAGTGAAAATTTCTCCTACAAATAGCAGTGAAAACAAATAGCAGTGATTCAGGTGGACCAATCCTGACACTAAAGTGTCATACAGAACTGTTCCCTGGAGGGTTTGCTCATAATCAGCCTACTTCTGCACATTGTAGAATAAGTAAGGGATAAATAGGTCTTTGTCTCCTCTTAGCTTAGGTGGTTGATAAAAATATCACATGTAACTCAAAAGTTTTGGAAGTCCTACAGAGCTGGTTTCAAATTCCAGCTTCCACAAGTGCTGATATACAAAAGATGTATCTACTTTTAGCCTTAATGCTGTTTTTAACATAAATCTAGTACCAAAGCTGCTAAGAAGACAAAATGATGTAACATTTGGTGTATAATGTGCTTGGGAGAAAGCACTGATCCCTTTCCCCTCCACTTACAAACAATATAAGAAAATTCCCCATAGGAATAACTGAGCTTCTGTAACTCTGGAAAAAGTTGGGAGTTTCAACTGCTATCGTTAAGAATAGCTACTTGTTTAACAGATAGCTGGATACCACAACTGTGTACTCACTTCCACTATTAAACAAGATAACCTTGATGAAAATTTTAACTCTGGGTGGAAAAGGATACCTTCTTTCATCAGGTTACCCTTATCTGGGGGAGCAGTAATACCACACAAAGACAAAGAATACCTTTAAAAGCTTATCAATAAACATCAACCACTAGCATGTGAAACCCAGTTACGGAACACTATAAGGAGAACAGCTGCTAATTCATTCATTCATTTCTTATAAACAGGTGTCTTCTTAAAGTTCTCAGATCACAATCTTATTTGTTCACTACCCTGGTTGTGTTCACTATCTTTGTGCTGGAAAACAAGAAATCAGAGACACCCAACTTGTTTCTTTTCAATTTTTTAAATTTATAAATTATGATTATTTAAAAGTATTTCCAAAAGGCTCTATTTATGAATGTTCATTGTTTCTCAAGACTTCAAATCTACTTTCTGTCATGAAATTTCAAGTAACAAGTATATTAATGAGCAAGCAAAACATCCAAATGAGTATTTCAATCTGTAGCTTTTTGCTAATGATAAATTTTTAAACATCAGTTCTCAAGTTACTCAGGTCTATTATGGTAAATTCAGGAACCAGAGTTTGAGGAAATGCTCCTGTCATGAAAAGGAAGAAAAGTATGACTTCCCAAAATCTTCCACAGGCACTCAGCATATTTCAATCACTTATCCTTCCCCAAACAGGCAAATTCTCCCCTCAAAGGAGAGAGGCTCTAAGATAAGGCCCTGGCTACAGTTCTTCAGAACTGAGCCAAGATTGGAACAGAGTATTCCAAGCCAGGTCTGTGCTTTGTCTAAGGACTGACGACACACCATCAGGATACACTGCTGAGGTCTCTGATGTTATCAGTCACAAAAGCGAGATCAAAAGATTTACTTTTGAATCATGTTTTAAATTTTAAAAATATACACACATTTCTTTGTTGTTTTGAAACATTTAAATCAGCAAAATAGTTGAACAGGGGAATGTTTCAATGGAGCCACAAAAACTTTTCTCCAAGATTTTAAGAAAGTGGAGAGTCAACCCAACAATCCTTAAGTCTTATTATAAGCACACTAATATAATGTTTGTACAAAAAAGTATGATATCTGCAAAGTTAAGGTTTTAATTATAGGACTTTTGTGAACTGTACATGTAAATAAGTGATATGGCATTAAAATTTCAGGACATTTACTCAGAAGTGCTAGGTCACCTGAGAGCCTGCTCAGTGTTTGGGCACGTTTCACAGTTTAAATCATCCCAAGGGATCAAATTCAAGATGCACCCTCTGGTTCTGCAGGCCTTGGGTTCTGCTCACCAGTGCACCAAGCCAAGGTTCATGCAGAACCAATGATTTTACATAAAGGTCACTTTATTGAACACGCCAGTGAAGGTCTTACAAAAGTTCTTACATAAAATACAGTCGGTGATGTTTACCTAAAGCCTGACACAAATAAAAGCAACAGTAGCAGATTTTTCAACGGGATATCATAAGTAAGTAAGTTTAGGAAATCTGACTGCATCCTCTCAGATTATATGCAAAATTGTACCTACACATATACAGGTAGGGGAATAAGTCTACAGTTTTTAATCAACTCTTGCTGATGCTCTAAAAAATATTAAGAATCATAGCACTGGGATCAATTGCTATTCTTTATGAAGAAGGGGAATCTAAAACACCAGTTCACCCACTTTCAACTTTACAGCCATAATTCTCCCCTATATGTATACATATATACATATGTAACAAAGTATATATAAATTATAACCTAAATACAAATTTTTTAAGCCATATGGAAACAAATACAATCTGACAGTTCAAAGCAGATATTCTATTGATAGTTTGGCTTTTGTCACCCATCCCCACAACTGCACATCACAATTTTCCAATTTGTAAAAAAAGGGAATAATTCTGCAACAGTAATTGCCAATTTGTGAGAAGTGCCATTGTAAAGAGAGGAAAAATACCCAAGATTAATCTACCTGACCAATTTTTGCCAGTAAGGCAGCATACCAAATAACAAGTTATTTGAATAGCTAAGGCAGAAGATAATAGAAAGTCCTGCCCCTGAAAGCAAGATGGAGATAGTCACCTTCAGGCAACATAAGGAAACTGCGGGTGAAGAGCATCAAAAGGGAATCTAACTCAATTTAATATTTCTGTTCTCTGTATTATACCTTTGTCCTTCATTCATACCAGACCCTGATAACTAAAGGGTCTAATGCAGGCCAAAGCACTAAATCAACTCTAAAAGCTATGGGATTCGTAGTATTTATTACTGGTAACAGTTTGTATGCATAGCCCTTGGCTTTCAGATACATTGTCTCCTTCTGATCTCATAATAATTGTCCCTACCAGTGAAAAATCACTTGAATCTGCTTTACATCTTATTTTCAGGGGAAAAATTTACAGAGTGTTAAGTGTTTACCATTTTCCCCAGTAAGTCTCCTCCTTTTGCCAATGTTAGGCATATTTCTTGTCTTTCCTGCTCCGTATTCATTAATTTCTTCACTAAATATTGATTGAGTACCTACGAAGAGCGTGTAGGACTCCGTTTATAAGTCGGGGGCCTTAACCTTAAGAGGCCAGACATGGTGTTTATTCATCTAACTAGGTCGAACTACCAAGTTTTCCTTCTCTGGCCGCAGTCACTGGTTAGAAGAGCGAGGACACTGAGTTTTGTTAACTTCTCATTCATGGCAGCCATCCATGCATGGACAAAACGGATACACCATCGATTTGGGGTACAGCCCAGCAAAGCGCATCCACCCCGCTGGCCAATCTATCAGCAGCGGAGGCCGGTGGGCGGGGTTTGTAGAAACCGAGGGAAGGGTGGGAATGGTGGGAGGAGACCTGCGAGTGATGAGTTGAGCCTGCGGCAGGCTTAGAGTGACACAGGGACAGGGAACCCAAGCCGCTGCAAATCGGGGAATACTGCCCGTTTCCTTCCTCCTCAAGGGGCACGAGGGGCGGGGCGGAGGTACCTAGTTTCTGCCCCAGGTAGGTGAGGCTGTGATAGACCTTCTCGGCCGCAGCTAGGTGGGCCAAAGCCGCCAGCAGCGACAGCCAGCTGCCCCCCGCGCTCTTGTTCGCCTCTCGTTCCTTCTCCACATTGTCCTTGGCCTTGTCGTAAGAGAAGATACCCAGGTGAGAGAAGAACGTCTCCAGCACCGCCTGTTCCACCGGGACCGGGGCGGCCAGCGGGATAGACTCCCCCATGCGAGCTGCGCTCCAGCTCCACCCACGTGGCTCGCCTCTCTCTCTCGTACTTCCGGGTTCTCAGCAAACGTGCGCGCCAGCGTGCGTGCGCGTGACCGCCACAAACGGCTGGCTCGAGAGCGCGCCGGCCCCTGGGCCGCGCCTGGGCCTTAGGGAGGATGCGGTACGCGTCAAAGAAGGTGGGACGTCACTGCTTCCGAGCTCCAGAGCAACGCCGGCGCTTCAGTTCGCACAGCTCTGACTATTCGGACCCTCAGGCTAGCAGGGGAGGCGGTCAACTCTCTGCTCGGTGAAGCTGACTGCGTTCCGAGGTGAGCTGAGAGGCCCCTCCCTGTGAGACTGCGTCAGTCCTGGTGACATCACGGTTACATGACGTCAGTAGTTGTTGCCCTGACTTTTATGGCCCAGGCTTGGATGGCCTGAGGGGCTGGGCGAGAAGGTGAGATTTGTACTTGGACCCGTGCTCATTCGAGAGGCAGGGAGTCGGTTGTCATAGCTTTTAAATCATCTCCAGTGAGTGTTGGTGATAAATTACAATAGACGAAGGACCACGATTTCTGTCTTCTCTGCCCGCCTAATCTTCACCCCAGTCATACACAGTGGATTAATTCTCCTCTACAGCCTGGTCTTCTCAGCGCAGGCCCTTGTTCATGAAACCACTTCAAAGCCGAACTTATCATCTTGCCAGTATTGCCCAAACTATATTAGGCTGCCTTTAAAAGCCTGCAGAATGTCGGGTAAATTTATATAACTTCTGATAAAGGACCTAAATTGATGCACTTTGTAGTTCAGCTTAATTGCAAATTTCTTTCACATTGAGTAGACGCCATAAATCCAGTTCATAGGTATGTCACTTATACCCCAGGTTAGTTTTTTTTTTTTTCTTTCTTTCTCCTTCCTTTTACAGATCTTTCTTAACTTGCTGTGGGGTTACATCCCAATAAGCCCACCGTAAGGTGAAAATATTGCAAGTCTAAAATGCATGTAGCCCATCAAATATAACTTAGCCTACCTTCCATATGTTCAGAACACTTACATTACCCTATAGTTAGGCAAAATCATCTAACACAAAGCCTATTTTATAATAATAGTGTTGAATATCTCATAGTTATTAAATATGATACAAGAAGTGAAAAACAGGATGCCCCAAATGAAAATTGGAAGTTCAGTTTCTACTGAATGCATACTGATTTTTGCATCAACATGAACTTCAAAAATTGTAAATCAAGTCTTCATAAATGGGGACTATATGTGCAAACTTATTTTATGCTGCTTAGTCACACTTTATTGCCTGTATTTAGAAATTTCCCCTATTAAGTGGTGAACTCCCTAAGGCTTATAATATGTCCATGATGGCTAGCACAGTGATATTTGTTGAAGAAGTCCCAGTAAACTCGTTTTAATGAATGTGTAGTTCACTTGATCCCTCCCCCTCAAGAATATAATGGAATAAGATCAACACTGTTAAATGATATAAGACAGAATTTTACGACTGATACAGGTAAGAAAGGAGTTAGCAGTAATATCTTTTTGAGTCAGGATAACTTCCTAGAAGACAGTGTGACTGTTATCAAAAAGTGTAGTACTAGAACCAAAACCAACAGACTGAGAGTTATATAGTTCATAAACTTACCAAGTAACATAAGAATTCCTTAAATAATAGGGGTGACATCATTTATAGACACATGGATGGAGCTTGAAGGGATTATGCTCAATGAAATAAATCAGAAGGAAAAAAAAAAACTGGATGGTCTCACTTATAGGAGGAATATAGGGGATCAAGGAAAAACAACAACAACAAAAAACCCACAACAGAACAAAATAAAAATAACTACAAAACAGACATTCTGCAGGGAAGAGGGAGGGATTGGGATTAAGGCAGGAATGGGAAGAGCACAAGGGACTATGGTGACAGTGCACGGGTAAATGGGTGGTAGGAGTTCTATGGGGACTACACCTAGAAAAGAAAGCAAACATTGTAAGAAAAAATAAATAAATATAATTTTTTAAAAAAGAAAACCATGAAAAAAAAAATAGGGTTGGCATCATAAATCAGTACGGACAAGTGAACATTTAGTTAGTAGTTAAGGAGACATGATTATGGAAAAAAATAATATCCTGTATTCAACAAAAAATAATTACATATGTAAAAACAAAACCATAAATTTTTTAAAATACAAGTGCAGATTCAATTGATTTAGACATAGAAGCTTCTAACTATAAAATAATTGGGAGAAATTACAAATGAGATGGACTTGACTGTTTAAAATACTTTTAATTTTTACTTGTCAGGAAGAGATGATGTCAAGTGGGGAAAAATATTTGTAATATGTCAGATAAAGGTTTAACGTACTTAATATATCAAGATTTAGTAATCATAGAAATGCAGATTATTTTCCACCTATCAGATTAGCAAAAAAAATATAAGTGGTGGTAGACATATTGTGTTTACATTGCTATACATTGCAGATGAAATGTAATTAGGTTAGATTAAATGAGAGTGTATGAATATGTACAGTGTCTAACACAGAGTTGATGGTAACTATTAATAATACCTATGATTGTTATTGTTATCATAAGCATCATGCCTTTTAATCAACAGACCACCTAGAATAACACTTTGAACTTAATGTTTGTTAAATATTTGATTGGCTGATTCTCCTTGTCTTATAAAAATTTTATGGGATAATATATAGAGTTAATGACATGTCAAACTATTAAGACATTAAAGTTGTAAAGAAGTTACCTTAAATGATCACTAGGTGTATCCCCTAAGCAAGATATTTTGTAGAGTATCAATAGCTGTGTTAACTATCAAATAACTCCCCAACTTAGTTACAACAATAAAAATGACAATTCTCACAATTTCTGAGAGTTAAGAACTCAAGGCTACTCAACTGGGCAGATCCAGCTCAATCTCATAAGATTTCAGTCAGGTGCTGGCTAGGACTGCAGTCTCAAGATTGTTTGGAACTGGAGATCCGCTTTCATGTGGTTCTCATGTGACTAGCAAGTTAGCCGAGGCTGTTGGCCCTCGCTGGCCTCTCCACAGGACAGTTTGAATGTCTTCATGGCAAGGCAGCTGCCTTATCCTGGAGCAAGTGATCAATGTGAGAGACCGAAACATGAACTGCAGTGCCGTTCATGCCTCTGCCTTGGAATTCACACATCGCTGCTGCCACGTTCAGGGCAAACCTCTTTGGAATTTGGGCAAAAGACTTAGTGAGGAATCTGAATGCCAGGAAGTAAGGAGAAATGAAGACTCTCCACAGGCTGGCTACCATGGGAAAATGAAGATAATTTCAAGCATGGAGAATGATCTATCTTCTTTTAAATGCCTGAGGATGAAAGTCCTTAACTGCTCCTTTAGTAATATTGCTCAGGATGTTATTTCTTAATTTCAGTTATAATGTCTTCTATGTCTAAAAAAAATCTCTGAGATCATTAATACCTTTTGATACTGCTTTTTATAGGTCTTTGAAAATATCCATGGTGACAAAACCTTTTTAGTGATATCAACCCATTTGAGGTGCAAAATGACATTAAGGATTTAGCAAGGCATTTATCTTCTTTTTTCAAGCATTTATTCCTTCATTTCTCTGATAACAGTGCACTAAATTTTATGTATAGTCAATATACACATAAAGCAACATGTACCAGAAATAATTTTATAATTTAATAATTTAATGAATATGCCAGTTAATTACTACCCAAATATTATATTACTTGAGCTCCCTTAAGCTGATCTGTTTTCTAGACATAATACTAACACTCTTGACATAATACAAACAGGGATAAAACTGTCATTGATTTACCACTTACAGGTACTTTTTAGATCGCTAATCTTCCAACTAATTTCAGGATATGTGAATAATGGAGAAATTAAGTAATATGTCCAAATTACACACAGCTAGTACCTAATAGGGCTGAGATACAACTGGAAATCTGTCTCTCCAGAGCTAGTTAGTGAGTTATTCCCATACACATGTGCCTGTCACCCAAGAGGTAAGAGATTTGTTATTCAGGAATTTTCTGATTGTTTCTGCAGTTATATTCCTTACTTCTATCTGCAGTATGGTTGAAAGATGTACTATCAGTGAGAAGTCTTTTTTGGCTTATCAAGAGAAAACCAGTTATTTGTTATGGAACAATCACTTTTATTATCTTTTCAGATTATTTACTGAAAAATACCACAGTTACCAATACATTATATAGCTTTTTAGTTCCTAACTCAACTGGCTTACTTTCCCTGTTGTATGTAAGAAGTCTAACCAAAATAAAACCAAAAAAAAATGCTTTTTTTACACTTAGTTAACTTTTCCCACTTTGTTTTTCTATATGTCTAAATATGATGTGATTTTGGAATTAATATTAGGAGATTATACAGGGTTAAGGAACTACTCTAAACTTCAAGAAAGAAAGAATAGTTTATAGGGACATTTATAGAAACATGGATGGAACTAGAAGGAATTATACTCAGTGAAACAAGAAGACAAGAGAAAAATATCGGATGGCTTCACTATTAGGAGGAATATGAAAGAGCAACAACAACAACAAAAAAAAAAGAAGCTCAAGAAAATAGGCAATTATAACCAAAAGCAAAAAAAAAACAAACATCAATACCAAAAAGCCAAGATAAACCAAAGGGACCATGGTGGGGAGGGGAAGAAGGGGATGAGGGCAGAGAGAGCACAAGGGACGTGCTAGTGCACGGGTGGAATGGTGGTGGGTACTCCCTGGGGAATACAAATGATGTCAAATATAATTAATTAATTAAAAAGAATAGATTTATTCTCTAAATAACCATTGCTTAGTACATTTAAATGAATTAAAGCTAAATAAATTTAACATTTGTTTCCATACTTGGTGCTAGCCACATTCCAAATTGCCATAGCTACCTTATTGACTAACCCATACAGAAAGTTCTGTTGGACAGTACTGGAAAGAAATAATATTATAAAAAAGAATTTCATAAATTAATCAGAATGAGCCAGAATGAAGAGCAAGTTCTGTTATTTTAATCCTATTTCATAGATTCTTTGTGACAGTATCCAAATTTGTTTTCTCTTTAAATTATAACATATTTTTCTATATCTAAAATAATTACAACTAAATTTCATAAATTCCAGGAATTGTGGTGTTTTATATGAGCTATGTCATTTAATTCTTAGGACAATGCTATGTTCATTGTGGAAAATTTGAAATATATAAAAAGAAAGACAGAAATGCACCTTAATCCTCAACCCAGAGATTATCATTGTTGATATTTCTGGTGGATGCTATGGTGTGCTGCCCAGATCCCAATATACAACTGCTGGGAACGTTGACTCCTGATGGTTCACTGTTAAATTCCTCTCCAAAACTGTCTTCTATGAAGGATGCTGCCTCACCCAACATTGATCTCCTCCCTGGGGGCAGCCTGAATCCAATAAATGGACATTGTGGAAGTACAAAGGCACAGTCCTCTACTGGAACATCCCAGCTCTAGAATTTCCTGTGGAATTGATAAAAAGCCTCTATGGTAACTGCCCTGTAAGTCACCTTTCCTCTGCCCAGTCCTGCCTCATTTAGGGATGCTGCACCTGAGAGATCTCTCCTGTAAACCACCTGCATGACAATTGTTGCCTCAGCGCCTGTTTCTTGGAATATAAGTTTGATTTTTTATCTATTGAAAATTTTTAATGTATCTAAATTTATTACACTAATAAATTTAAGTGTTTTTTTTTTAGTTACTGCTTTATATGTTAACTTTTTAGCTGAAAACAGTTCATGAATGATTTTATGTGCAATGAAATATTTTTCTATTACATAATTTTTTTTTTCGGGACCAGGAGCTTCAGTTTTATTTGTAATGTATTCTTTTTTTTTTATTTTTACAGTTTATTTATTTATTTATTTTTATTAGTTATATTTGACATCATTTGTAGTTCCCAGGGAGTACCCACCACCATTTCACCCATGCACCATCACCTCAGTCCCTTGTGCACCCTCTGGCCT
>JAGFMF010011752.1:4359342-4421663 GCA_019455555.1 Galemys pyrenaicus
CTCAATTTCTCTACTTGATATTGGTCTGTTTAAGTGTTCCAGTTCTTCTTTATTTAGCTTTGGATGGTTGTATCTGTCTAAAAACCTGTCCATCTCCTCTAGATTGTTAAACTATTACATAATTTTTAACAGCTACCTGGGATTCATATGGTACACTACAGTCTACACATATATTTTGATGTCTCCTGGTTTTTCACAGTGGCAGACCCTAAAATTCAGCAGAACAATAATCATTCCCAACTTTCCTTTCACTTACCTTCCCCAGAAATAGGCAAACCTAATATTCCCAAGTATTTTGTTTTCCTATCCTCACTTATACCTAGGGGCAGTGTCAGTTCCAGCCACTGGGAATGGAACTAAAGATTTCTGAAGTTGAGGGGGAAATTCCAGGAAATGACTTGCCTTTCAAATAAAATGGGATAGCCAAAACTGGTGTCCAGTTTTATCTGTTCTTTCTACATGATAAGGAGTGAAATATCCAGCATTGTAGCAACCATCTTTCATTTTCAAGGAAAAGATCAGGAAAATTAAAGACTTTTAATCTTGAGCTTGTTGAACACTTAAATCAATGCCAACCAACTACTACCTATCTCTTGATTTCTTGTTATGATAAGACAGTAGCTATTTTTAAACTTGTGTTTGGAAGTTATATTTTTTACAGATGAAGTCATTTATTAATGTCATTCTTGACATGGTTAGAAGTAATGAAGTGGTGAACATCATTGTACATAAATACTTGAATGCCAACAACATAAAACTCAGGGACGAAGACAATTAGGATCTTTTGTTTACAACATTTTTTTTTAAAGATGTTATTTCTGCATAGAAGAACTAGTGTGTAGGACAGAGGTGTGGAGGGTGAGAGGATTCACCAGAGAAACAGAGTGGGGAGCAGAGCAAGCAGATTTACTGAAATACACTGGTAAGGGGAGCAGCTGGTGAGACAGGAGAGGTAGCTCCTAGGCTGGGATCAAACTCAGGCTATCCTAGTGGTAGCATTGAGACTTTAACCCCTATACCCCCTAGGCCACCAGGAAGGTCCCACATTTTCAATGTTTCTTAGCCACATACAGCTTTATATACTCGTTTTCTTTTTCTTGTGATAACCAGAAAAATAATGCACATAAGGGTTTCTAAAATTTTCTGACTCCGTAAGCCATCTTGGATAAAGTACAATTTTACCAATGTGCTAAATAAATTGTATAGGAATAAAGAATCGGAACAATGAGGCAATTAGTCATATCATATAAATATTTTTGAGAGTTAAAAAAAATCTCTTCAATATTTTCAATACTGACAAACCAACTTATTCAGCTTCTCTAATTGTGTGCTTCCAAGAGGCACTTAGAAGAGGAAATAGACTTTTGAAGAATCTTATTTCTTCAAAAAGGAAATTTCAATGAGGACTTTTTTTTTTTTTGAGCCCCAGATTGCATTCTATACTAATTCTCTCACTGGAAATCATTTAGGTCACCAAGGTTGGGATATTTTATCCCCTCAGAATAAAAAGAATCAAGTAAAACTCAACTGCCATTTGAAGTAAAAGAAACAATATTAGGTAATAAAATTATGTATAACACACACAAATGAACACAAGTAAAACTAGAGCAATCCGAATAAGAGCATGAATTTCATCAATGAGAATAGTGAATATCCTGTTTGTAATATTGTACTTTTTCTTCTTGTGAGATGTCACCATTGAGGAAACTGGGTGAAGGGTACATCTATGAGATCTTTATTTTATTTTACAACTGCATGTGAATGCAATTTCTCAATAAAAATTTTAATTAGAAAAATCAGAAACAATGTTAAATGGAAAAGTAGATATTGAAATTTTGTTTGATTCCAATTTTCTTGTGACGGATACTTGACAGTGCAAAATCCAAATCTGGTGAGTCCTCTTCCATGCCTTCCACCTGTACTATCTTGAGACTGTTTCTAATTCTGCCCCAGAAATCTTAGGTTGGTTGATTCTACTTTGAAGTAAATGCATGAGGGTGCTTTTCAATATTGTAGGGAATCAGTATCTAGGTTTCAAAGTGTCCAAAATAGAAAAGCTTCTAGCTCTTTCTCACAAGTGTCTAAGATGGAAGATGGCCCTAGATTGACTAGTCACAGTACGTGGCTTGAGACTAGACTTCCATTCACATGCACAGACTAAGACAGACATTAAATCAACAGAGTGAAAAATCATATCTGGGTGTGGTTAATATTTAGAATATATTAAAAACTCCAACAACAAAAAATAACCTGATTTTAAAGATTTATTTATGTGTATAGGAACTGGGGTACAGGCCAGAATTATGGGAGATAAGAGGATTCACCAGAGGCAAGTGGGGAAAAAACAGGCAGATCTACTGAAATACACTGCCGAGGGGAGCAGCAGGCACAGGAGAGGTCTGCTGCACCATGTGAGTCATCTCCCCAGCCAGGGATTGAACTTGTGCTGTAGTGGCTGCATATAGCTTCATAGTGCTGCGCCTTAGTCCTTTGCACCACCAGATTTTTAAATGGGCAAAATAGGTATTTAAATGGCCAACAGGCATATGAAAAACTGCTCAACATTACTAATCATAGAAAAGTGAAATCAAAACTACGTTGAGATATCACCTCATGCCCATTAGAATAGCTACTCTCAAAAAAAAAAAAATCAACAGAAAATAAGTGTTGGGAAAGATGTGGAGAAATTAGAACACTTGTCCACTGTTGATAGAAATGTAAAGAGGTGCAGCCCCTTTGGAAAAACCCTATGTGGATGTTCCTCAAAAAAGTAAAAATAGTATCAATATGTGATCCAGAAATCCCACTGCTAGGTATATAGCCAAGATAATTGAAAGCAAGATCTTGAAGAGGTATTTACACACCCATGTTCATAACATTATTATTCACAATAGCAAAATGATGGAAGTAACCCAGATGCCCATAGACAGAAGAATAGATAAACAAAATCTGGTATATACAAACAATATAATGTTATTCAGCTTTACAAAGGAAGGAAAGAAGGAAATCCTGTCACATGCTACAACTTGGATTTTGAGGACATTGTGCTAAGTGAAATAAGTCAGTTACAAAAGACAAATAGTGTATGATTCTACTTAGATGAGTAGAGCAGTCAGATTTATAGAAAACAAATTAGAATGGCAGTTTCCAGGGCCCAGAGGAATGGGGAGGAGAGGAAAATGGGAAGTGTTGAATTTTCAGTTTTGCAAAATGATGTTTCATAGATTGTTGCACAAAAATGTAAGTATACTTAACATTGTGGTGGAGAGGGGAAGAAAGATGGGAAAAGGGAAGGAAGGAAAAATGGAAGGTGGATAAGAAGAGGAAGGAAATGAGGACAGAAATAGTTTGCTGTCTGAAAATTATATTATGCATGGCACATTGTGCATTTTTGTATTATTGGTTTACTAGGTGCTAGAAATAGGAACCATTCACATCATTAGGCAAAAGAAGGTTTAACACAGACATCAGGAGTTTAACAAATCTTTGGAAAGGCTAAAGAAAGGGTGACTTAGCAGGGCTTCAGGATAATTCCTAAGGCAAGACTCCTAAATGGGTCTACTGGCCAAGCAGCTCTTATGGCTAATAAATAAAAGATGGGCAGTCAGGACTCCACTGATTACTGCTGAGTTCAAAACCATCCCACTGTAGCTACAGTCAGTCTAAGGATCAGAAAACCACTGCTGCCCTTGCAACTATATCTTAACAGCCACAGATTTAATGCTTAGATACTGAAATAAGCTTTAGAATGTGCCCACAACCAAATTTGCCCACAGAAACAGCTTGAGGACCCAGCCTGAGATACATGTTCCAAGTGCTTCTAATTGGCAAAAGCAGAATCCTAACTGCAGGGCAAAGGGGAGCCACTCCTGTACAAGGTAATACTAGAGGCTCGGAAAGAATGATGAAAACCAGCTCAGAGTACTTAAAACAGGTGGTTTGTGGTTTTAGGCTCTTTCTAACTCTTCTTAACTTTGGCCAACTCCTTGTTCTTTTATTTGAGAAAACTTCCCTGACACTGTTTCCATATTACTAGATTGGATGCCCTTTTGTGAGTTACCATACCTCTTTCTTTTAGTTCTGCAATGTGTGTGTCATTCCATATGGCAGCAGTCTAGTTTCCTCCTGCTGCTTTCACCAGACTGCAAGCTCTATAAACTAGGAATTCAACTTTATTCATCATCGTCTAGGTAATTGGTATATATTTGTTGAGAATAAGAGTTCACATAATATCCTAAATCTTCTCCTTTCCTTGTTCTATATTCTTGTGTATTGATATCTGTGAAAATGCAATGTTAACTTACTGACGACTTTCTTTTTGACAGAGTGAAGAGAAGCTCCACCAATGCTGTGTGTGTCCTTGTTTGACTCACTGTATACCTGTATAGGTTAAGAAATACTATGGAAAGCATCTGCATTTGAACAGTTTCAACACACTAGGTAATATATCAATGCACAAATGATATTTGTACTCAATCCTCTTCACTATTCTATTAGATAAATACTATTTTTATTCCCATTTTATAGATGAAGAAACTGGGGCTTAGAGAAAGTCGAAGCTTATCTACATTCACACAGTAAGTTGCAGAACTGGACTCACATCCAGGTCTAGCTAATACTAAAAGTCATACTCTTAACCATGATGGTGATACTAATGACTATGATTATAATAGCTAATGGTTTTAGACATTATGCAAAGTATTTTACATGTGTTATCTCTGGCTTTATATTTTCTTGCTTAGGATTGGAACGTAATAGTTATTACATGTGGTAAGGCAGTCAAAGCTCTTGATATCTGTGTTCTAATCCTACTGTCACTGATTCACCATTGACCTCAGGTAAACTATTGACCCCAATTAGCTCTATTTTTGTCCTCTGCAAATCAGCAAATCATCTTTAAAATATTTCTAGTTCTAAAATTCCACAGCTCTATGAAGAAATTGTTTGTTTTTCTTTCCATTATTATTACTTCTATATACTAAGACTTCACTCATCCTCTAAATTCTAAGCTACTATTTTGATTTTTATTGTTTGTTTTTTTTTTTTATATCTTCCATGGTACCTAGTCTGGTGCTCAGCATAGCACCTAACAACTCATGATAAGTGTGTGTATATGTGTCAGAAAGTGATTGGAGTTTGTCCTAGGAGAAATATCCACCTTCACAAGAATCTATACTGTCACGTTACCTTTCTTTGAGGATGACATTCAAATATAATTTAGGGCCCCATGGAGAAATCAGCACTCAGCACCTTTGGAAACTTTCCTGTACTCAAAGATAAGATTCTTATTTTAAAGCTGTGGTCTGCTGTGGTCAGAGCTCCAGCACTTCTTCTGTGAGTACATACAGAAAGATTTCTTTTATGAAAACTGTGCTGAATGCATGTAAAAGGGTCCTGGCCTGTGGATAATACCAGATACAGCAGGAAATTTTCTACAGGGAAGATTTTATTCTGCTCCTATCTCTCTGGGCAATCAGAAAATTGCCTATATCTTAAATCCTATAGCTTTTCTGAATCTTTGAGAAATCTATTTAGAAAATAGTAGAATTTTTTTTAAGGAACTAAAATTCCCTGTAAACATATAAGTGACTTATGCACCATGCAGAATATTTCAGACTTTACAATATTTGACTTTACATCTATAGTTCAAACAGAAGAAAAAATACCTTAAATATATATCAAATGGGAGAATTAAGCCAGAGCTTATAAATAGGGAAATTTCTTTAAGTATATTTAAAATGTAACTTTAAGTAACTATTGCTGCAATTTTTCATCCTAGGGGGATGACAAAATCCATCTCTGATGGAGATGGAGCTTTTGTTTAAGGAGAAAAAATAAGGATGGGCTTTCTGGGGTTGTGAGTTATTCCTTGTGGTAGGGATTTGTCAATGAGACCCACATTGATCAATAATAATAATAATTTCAGAGGTTTGTATATAAATAACTCAGAAAGGAGATGGAGGGGAAGGAAGTCTGAACAAAATGGCAGTAGGCAGGGTCTTAAAGGAAAATACAGTGAGAAATTCCTTATCTGAAAGATGGCCAAAAATTTCTGGATACTTGTTTTCTTGTCCTGTGCTATAGTATACTAACTCCTCCTTTTATTTCCAAACTTTCAGTAAAAGTCTGTTATAAGCATACATAATGGTGAATAAAAGGTGGGAACAATGGTTATAACTAGTTTGAGGTGGGGCAAGCAACTTCAGGAGAGAGAAATGAAGAGATTTAGAGTAAGAGATTATGAAGGATTCCTTGGGTTAACCATGAGCAAACATACCTATGTATTAAAGAGCTGGATAAACTCAGAAGCGTGAGACACCTAGGTCATTCCAAATCACACCTGATCCCCAAGCAACAGGAAAACCCCCAAACAGTACAGGTTAAAGATGGGTCCACTCACTCGTGGTTTGGTTTTCTTTAAGGATTTGAATATAGAGATTTCACAGAGAAAATGAGGTTGATATAAAGAACCATTTATCTAAATGAAAAAAATACTACATTTGAAAAAAAACCCAGAACTCTATAACCTGTACATTTATGGAGCTGTGCATTTCTTAGTAACTGTCACCATGGTAGCAAGGCAGTTGGACAAGGATACCTTCTTAGCACAGTGCATACAAAGAAGAGCAGTGACAGCTAATCATGTACTATTTCATGCCTTCTTTATTTAATTGTGTTGATCCTAAATTGCTGACTATTAGCCTCTGATTCTTCTCTCCCTAATAACATTAGGCACAGTGCTAGGAATAGATAAGGCATGAAAACACCTATATGATAATTGATTAAATAGATGGTGTTTCAACTGTGTCTTCCCTTCCAAACTACAGTTACCTGGCAGAAATTGACTTTGAAAAATGACTCCTACTTTTGTCTAGAAAATCAAAACTAATCTGGCCCAACATGGATTTCAGGTTGAAAGAGTGTAAGGACATCAATTAAGTACTCAGAGACTCTATAGTATTAAAAGACTAATATGGAAGTGGTAAAGTAGAAAAGTAAGTGCACTTCCACTTCTAGCCATTCAAGGCCTAAAAATCACAGTGCTGTTTCTTAGGTGTAAAGAAGAGTTTTGGCAATTTCCTAAAGTATTTAATGTCAGGCCTAAATTAAAATCCTGAGGATAGGTGTTCCGCCAATTTGGGCTTCAAACTGAAAAAGCATTTTAAACCCCTCACCTCTCTTTATATCCAATTAACTCTTTACCTTAGAAGCCTTACCATAACTCTTTTAGTTAATGATACTCTTGATTATAGCCTTTTTCTAATGTGTTTTTACATTTCTTTTTGTTATCTATATAATTGCTCTGCATTTCCATTTCTATTTTTAACTTCTTGTTATTTCACATTTCTTTTAAAAAGAGTTTAACTGTAGGGTCCTCCCTAGTGGCACAAAGCATTAAGTCACAGCACTATGAAGCTATGCAGCATGAGTTCCATCCCAGGTCAGGGAGCTGACCCACATGGTGCAGCAGACCTCTCCTGCCTCGCCCACTGCTCCCCTCAGCAGTGTATTTCAGTCAGTCTGCCTGTTCTGCTCCCCAGTCTGTCTCTGGTGAATCCTCCCACCCCCTACACCCCTGGCCTGTACCCCAGTTCTTGTACGCATAAAGTTTTTCTCAAGTTATTTATGCTGAAGGGAGCAGCGGGCGAGGCTGGAGAAGTCTGCTGTGCCATGTGGGCCAGCTCCCTGGCCAGGGATTGAACTCAAGCTGTGGTGGCTAGATACTTCATAATGCGGTGCTTAACCCCTGGCACCACTAGGGAGGCCCCTATGCATAAATAAATCTTAAAAAAGTTTAACTGTAGACACACCTTTTTTATTTTAATAGCCAGCAAGTATTTGCTATTTTAAAATCTGGGTTCCTTGTCGGGAAAGTCATGACTTATTTTTGTTTTTCAAGCAAAAATGTGTCATGACTTTTCTGACAATAGTTAACAGTTCCTCATGGTATCCCACTTCCAGTTTATAGATTAATATCGTAATACTTTTCAAGGTTGAAAACCACTGCAAGCATTTGAAACTCTTTAGCAGCATTTCCCATTTGATATAGTCCAAGTTTGGCCAGCCTATGGATCTACCACTGTGATATCATCAGGATGTCACCCTCACAGGGACAAATGTGCAGGACAAGTCTCTTGCAAAACAAGCTGCAAAAGTCACTTTTCCCCAGAGGAACAGGTTAAATCCTTCCAAACCTGCTAAGGAATTTGACCTAGTTCCTTGAAACTAGAGTGTAACTTGAAAGTGTAGTTAGTTGCAAAATGTGTTTCTTCCTCAAAATTACTTTTGAATCCCTGTGAGACAGGGAGTCTTCACTTGGACTGAGACCACAACTTTTGATGAGCCTAACTAATTCAATATGAAGTTTGGAAAACAAATAATGTGACTTCATCTTACTAAAAAAAAAATACACAGGCCTAATATAGAGTACATATGATATTATCACTCAAGTCTCTTAACAAATTTCTTGCCAGTGTGCTTATCAATGCTAGGCATGGGTGCTCAGTGAATAGGGAAGGAGTAAATGAATGAATGAAAAGTTCCTTACAATCTAGCTCTTACCTTTCTTTCCGGTTACATTTTCTGTTGCTCCCCTTAACTCTAAACCATAGTTTACACTGGAAAGTTGCTACTGAGTTTCCTGAAACTCTTTCCTGCTTTCCCACTTGCATACCTTTGCTATTGCTGCCTGGAATGCTCTTCTTTCACATTCCAGACAATGAAAAGTATACTATTTTTCAATCCTCATCTCAAATGTTACTTACTAGTTATCTCAATAAGCTATCTCCTCTTAACTCATGGAACTTGGAACCTTCTGATCATATATTAACAACTACCTTATCATTATTTCTGTGGTTAACTTATCCCATTTGCTATACAGTGAACTTCTTAAAGATAGGGGCTGGGTCTTATTAATCTCTATGACTAGCACAGAGTTGTTGAAACACTTATAGTAATCAGTTTTGCTAACACTCTACTATGAAACCTAGCAAATTTTTTATCATCTTTCTTAATAAAGTCTAAATGTTGTTTTCAAATATGGATATTACTTAAACTCCAAAACTAGATTGGGATTGTATCTTTGTTAATATTTTCTTTTCTTGTAATTTTGCAGGAGACTGGAGAACTTTTTAAAACTCTCTCTTAATGTTTAAAATGATCATGAACTTCTTTGTCTCTTTTGACATCATTAGTATCATTAAAATTTATATCCCGTGAGCCACAGAGATCTTTTGAGTATTAAGTATATATGTCTATTAGTAAATTCTTAATTCTTCTGATCATTCTGCCATTCTTGCTTACATTATTAAAATGTGGCACTTTCATCCAATTACCCATTTACACACAATACAAAGGTCTTCTTGAAGACCCCTGAGGTTGTGCTTTCTGCATATTATTAAACTTTCTTTCTATAAATGCCCTTTAACACTTAATGATAAAATAGAGGATTCTCTTTCAAAAATTTTTTAAGCTATCACCACGTGTATGACATAAGGAGTGAGAAGATGAAGCACAGATTGCCCCCTAAATTGATCCTGGGAGTAAATTAAGAAACTTTAATCTTGAAAGCAGTAACAGCTATGTTCTGTATTTCCAAAAACTTCTAGCCCTCCTGAGGAAGATTTGTAATATCTGATTGGGGGGATCTTTTAATTTTAATTTTTGGATTATATTTTTGCTTTTAATGTGTGCACATGTTCCATTCACCCTCTACCAAACCTGCTATGCCAATACCAGGTTATAAACATTTAAAACAAAAGATATAAAGAGTTAGACAAAATTGTTCTTTACAGAGACTACATGATCTATAAAACCTAAAATATTTACTATTGTTTCATTTACAGAAAAAGCTTGTCAACCCTTGATATAGAATATACTTGGATGAGGGTATGAAGATGTGGGTAGGAAGGAGAAATATGACTACCCAGTAGAAATAGATGTTTTTTTTTTCCTTAATAAAAACATACTACACGCAGGAGGAACAGAAGAGAGAATCAGGATTTTATGGAGCTTAGATTACTGTATTTTCACCTGAAACCTGTGGAATCCTTCAAAATCTAGGCTCTCCCCATCCTGCAAATTTCTCCCAGAGTTCTATTTCTAATCTACTCCTCTGATCACATATTGTTCATCAGAAACCTCCAGATGTTCCCCAGCACTTGCTGACCTCTTCGTCAAAACTAATTAGCCAGTGTGTTCCATGATCTGACTTCATCTTTCCAGCCTTATTTCCAGCACTCATCTTTCGGTGAATTTCAAGATTCTGTGCTTTTGCTTTTATTTTCTTTTCTACTTAGAATGCTTTTCTCTTCTCCAAATCCTAGACACATTTTATTATAGTTATTGTGAAACATTTCATGCATAGAGAGAAGAAAATAATCCAGAAATAATCTGTGTCCTCAACACCAACCTTTGCTAGATCTTATCATTTTGCCATGTTCTTTCTTTAGCTTTTTTTTTTAAAAAAGATTACACTTAGACTTTTTTTAAACCTTAACTGCCAGATCCCTTCTAAGCATGCGTACTTAATATACTCAGTAAGAATTAAACTCTTTGTTTCTGTGATTAACATAACATTTCTTCTTACCTCTAGTATCTGGCTTACTCTGCCCTTATATGTTTTAAGTATTCCTTACTATAGTCATTTCCATGAAGTGGTACAAAGATTATTTTTGATCTGTAAGGAAAAGGTATTTAAAACATTTTATTGTGTTTATTTAAAAATGTACATTAGAAATACATGCAGAGAACTATTTAAAAATATGTGTCCAGGATATCAAATCCACGATTTCTCAAATGGCCTTTACGATATGTTTAAAGTAGCTAGAGGTATTAGAATATTATTGAGTAAATGAAAATACAAATGACAGGGGGAAAACAAGGGTTTTATTTAAATCGTTTTGACTTAGCTCATTAGAACAGAGACACAATTTTGTTGATTTTTGTATACCCCTCAACATCCAACTAAGAATAAATGCTCATTGACTTGAATTGATTTCCCTCTGGGACAACAAGATTCTTGAAAATTATACATAACCTCCTAAGCCTTCTACAGACCTCTTTTAAGACATTGAGTGCCCCACATTCCAATAAAACATATACCAGGGACAGATGTTTCTTTTTACCTCTCTCCCTTCTCTGTCCATTATGACATTGCCCCAGTTGGGGATTGATAAGTATGAAATAATGCTAATAATAATGATTTTCTGAAGGAATGATGATTCAAGGTTGTCAGAATGCTCTCGTTAGTACTGCTTGAACATACCAGTCCCAGGATATTTCAGTTTGCAGACCACTTTGGTTCTTGGATCTGGTCCAATTTACATACTCACTTTCTCTCACAGTTTATTTTTTTAAGGAATCTTCCTCAGCCTCCTTAAAAAAATCATTATTTTGTGGCATCTCTTTATTATTGTTAGCACTGACACATCTAAAGTCATATTGGCAACTGCATTTGGTCTTGGGACTTGGCAGGAAGGAACGATTTTGTTGTGCAGCAAGCCCTGTCCACAAAGTTAGCCAAATTATGTCATGCAATTACAAAACTGCTGTCCTGTCTTCCAGCATTTCTGAGTAAATGTGACTTTTTCAGAAGTTTCACTCCTCCTACCCTAAAATGACCTTATATGCACTCAGATAGCAAAGGAGCTTAACTGTGATGAAATCTTTTACTTTGTATCCTTTCTTATAGCCTGTGATTTGAAGTGGTGTTTTAGGAGTGTGGAGGAGTAGGGGGGAACCCCTGATGGCTCTGAGTCACAAAAGAAGATCAAAACATGTCTGAAGTTTAGTTTAATCCCCCAAAGCTTCATTCATATTGAGCTAGATGTTCTTCTTTGAGAAGCCTATAAATTTCTGTAAATGGTTTTAACTTCCTTGTTTCCTAACTCCTACTTCTAAGGCACAGGTCTTTCCTGATCTTAAAAGCCCATGCCAGGGCCTATAACCAAGGTATAGAACCTTTTACTTTGTTATCCTCATGAAGACATTTTTGAAAATGAAAGTGCTGAGAAAAAAAGATATAAAATCAGGACTCACGTAGGGAAACAATGATGTTAACTCAACATACTTAAATTGGGCCCCTCATTCTCTGTAGCAGACTCCTTCAAATTGGGACCTAGATTTCAACTTGAAAGCCTGTGGGGTTTCTTAGGGAACTTAAAGTTTTGTTTTCATTCAATGAAATACCTGTGTTTGCATTGTTTATACTGATTTATTGTTTGTCTGTACAAAGGAGAACTTTTATTGTCCCTGGTCAAAAAAGAGAACTGATGCTAACTTCACATATAGTGAAATGATCAAGTCAAGTGCAAGGCAAAGATCTGCATCTTCTTAATAAAAATGAGGTAGCTGTGAAAGAGAAAGGTGAAAAGTGACTATAGGACCAAATTCAAGATCTATGTTGTAGCATCCTACCGTGTTCATTTTGCAAAGGAAGATGGAGTTTCAGCAAAACATCATGCATTGCATCATTCATGATAATAATAAGCATTTATTCTTATAAAAACTTTTAAGTTATAAAATTGTGTTGATTCTATAGAAGTACAAGAACTTTTTTACACCTAAATTTATGTTAGTACATATTAAATATGTGTTAAAAATAATTTAATTGTGAAGGTCTGTAGGAAATTTTAATGTTTAAGACTCAGTGCTCACACTATGTTAAAGCAAAGTTTTGCTTTATTTCTGTCTTCTTAATACAACTATGCCCTCTGGTGGTTATAGTTACTAATAGAAGTAACATAGTATACTTCTATCTTTTCCAAATTCATTTGTAGGTCAACTGGACAAAAGATAGAATAATTTCCCTGTACAAACACTGTCATAAATAATGGAAGACATTTTGGGATAATCAACAATAACCCCGGTGATCCTATGTCATTTGACCTCCCCTCCTATCTCCTCCACTGCCCTTCTTGAAAACAAATCACCATATCTACAGTCACTGCCCCACCACTATTATGTCCCTGTCACCAACAGAAGTAGAAAGAGGAGAAAAGAGGGTTAGTTAGTACTTCAGTCAAATTCAACGTTTTTATTTAAATGTACAACTTCTGCCCTGAATCCCCATACCCATCCTAGGGTCTTAAAGGAGTGGACCACCTAGAAAAGTGAGGGCCTCTTTGTCTCTTCAGAATCCTGGGGCAAATATTAAGGAAATCTTGCTTCATTTCTCTTGCCCCACCCATAGTCCTTTTTGTCCTCCAGAGTCAAAGTTACCATCTAAGTAAAAGGCAACAAACATGAAAGGAAAAGAAAACCCTTGGACCCAAGGTTTTCCTAAACCCAGTAATCTGCAGATATGTAGCCAAAAACTTTCAAAGACCTTATTTCTTCCCATCTCTATAACGTTCCTCCTCCAGTCCCTTCCAGGGGCTGACTGAAGAGGAAAGAGTTGAAGGAAGAAGCAATGTCAGCCTTCTTGGGGTACATCATATACCATCAACACTTATGTGGTCAGTGATTATTTGTGCTGTGTGATTCCTGGGGTACCTCTCTCCTAAGGAGCAGTGATGATGTGATCCCTGCTGTGTCTAAGCAGATATAAGCCCCATTTTAAAGGAACTAGAATAACTCTGTGGAATATTATCAAATCCATTTAAAGTAACAAAAGGGAAATTTTACATCATGATCTTAACAATATAGAAAAAAAAAAAGCTGGACGGGCATATAGACAAAAACATTTAAGCTAGATAGAAGTGTGGCCTGATTATGGTGAATTATTTAATTTGGAATTACCCTACATTGTTACTACATATAATTTTGCTAAGACAAATAAAAACGTTCTTTTTTTTAAATCTACTGCTATGTAATAAACAATCTAAAATATAGAGGCTTAAAGCAACTCTTTATTTAAAAAAAAATCAAACTCATAGAAACAGTAGCAAGCGGTTATCAGATTAGGGGGTGGAAGAAATACGGAGATGTTGATAAAAGGTTGCAAACTTTTGAATTATAGAATGAGTAAAGCTCTGAGAGTTAATGTATAATGTTGACAATAGTTGATAACATTGTAAAATGTAATTGAAATTTGCTAAGAGAGTAGAATTTAAATGCTATCACAAAAAAGCTAAATATTTGAGGTAATAGATGGATTGATTCAGTATAGGAGGGGGTAACTTCACAGTGTGTATTTCAAATCATCACATTGTATACTTTAAATATCTTACAGTTTACTTGTCATTTATACCTCAATATAGCTGAGAAGAAAATATAACCAGCTCTTGATTATATCTCAGAATTCTGGATTGGATGGTCAGTTCTTCAAAGGTCTCACTTGGGGTCTGTCCTGAGTTTGTTGTGAGATGGCTGGAGCTCCTCTATGTAGAAACTTACATTTCCTTAATCCATTCCTTTACTCTATGGAGAAGAGGCACTTTGTACCAGGCACTATTCCACATGTTGGAATATAATATTGAACTAGACGAGCAAGGACTGAACTCTCATGGAGCTTATATTCTTAAATTCTTCCTTTGCAAAGAATAAGGAAGTAAACAATATATTAAAAGGTCATATAGGTGGGTAGGAAACTACTTTGGAGTGATTGAAGTAGGAAGGAAGTTTCACTTTCCTCTCTGGAGTGACATTTGAAGATCTGGGGAAAAAACATTAGCTAGTGCAGATTTCCAGGGCCTGAAAGTACTTGGGGTATTCACAGGAAGGGAAAACCACAAAGGCCAATGTGTTTGGGAAATGGTGAGTGAGAATGATTGAGTTAGGTCACAGAGAAAGAGAAGAGGTGGTCTAGGTCATGAAGGGCTTGGAGGCCATGATAAGAACATTGACTTTTATCCTGGGTACTAGAAAGCAATGGGAAGGTTTTTATTCTGAAAATCTATTGATTTTCTTTTGTTCCAAAGATAACTACACTCTCACTATAGAGAAAGGGGCTACAGGGATGAAAGGTGAAAGCAGGGTGACTAAGTAAGCTACTGCAGTAAGTTTGAGAGGTTTACATGAGAAGGTAATAGTAACTATGGAAAGTAAAATTACAAATATACTTTTGAAGGAATTTCTAATAAGTACCATGGATACTATGCATTTAGAGAATGAAGTGCCACTCAATAAGAAGACTAGTGGAAGAACTGATTTTTATTGGTAGAGAAGACAATCAAAAAATTTAACATTCCATTTTTTACATGTTTAAGTATTTGGGCACAATTCAGTTTATAATTGAATTATATGATTTTATTTAAAGTTTACCCAAATCTGTGTAAGGATAAGCCTTTAATGTTGACTATGACAGTTTTCTGTTAAATAATAGCTATGATTGAGGGGTTTCTGTCTGCTTGAATCATACAAAATTTCAGATAGTGATCACTTACTTTTAACTTGAAAATGGCAATGCCATATGGTTCATCCCAATGACCACAGAACTGTTTGTTTACATGTAAATAAGCATTTATAAAAACCCTTAAGGTGGACTTTTTATTAACTTATAATTGATGAAGCTGAAGTTATTTATGAAAGAGATTAAGTAACCCGTCAAAGTCTAATGACAAGTAAGCAGGCAAGAGTCAAAACACAGCATCTGGATTCTTACTCACTAAATTATACTATCCAGGTTTTTAGCCCAATAGTGTTGCTGCTTATCCTCCAAATAAGAAAAGCTTCAGATTCAGAAGACACAGATATCAGACACAAGAAATCTTGGGCTGATTGAATGGAGATCTGCTGACTGTCTCCCTCCTTTAGAGAGTCAAATCCAAGTGAACCGTACACAAAAGTATTGCATTTTAGAAGTAAATATAATAAAGAGAAACCAGACAATCAGTTAACATTACTAAAGTTTGCTCATAAATCCCCATCAAATTCATTCTTTTAAAAAATGTTTAGTTTCTCTTTCATATTAACACTGACCCCCTCTATTCTACAAATATATTAAATACAAAACAAGTGATTATAAGCTTAAAAAAATATAATGCCTGGAGCAAGTCACCAGTCAATAAATTTTGACCTTGTTTATCAAATGCTTTATGACACAATTACCACTATCTTTGGTTTATACTAGATTATCTGGTAAAATGGAAAACTTTTCACTTTCTCTAAAGCTACATGTAGATCAGTTAGGAACTGTATAAATTAGTTATCAATTTGATCAGTTAGTAATTAGCTGTTCAAATCAAAGGCTAAAAGACATTTATACATCTGAAAAGCTCTCTGTCTACCCTCAGTAAGAATATTTTCCATGTAGCTCTTGCATTAGTAGTGTTAATTAGAGCCTTCATGGTGGTGAATAGTAGAAATAGTGACTTATCAATTAAGCCACACTTCTGCTAATGCAAAATTGAATTCATTATAATAACCAAATGACTCTATTCTGCATTGCTATACAGATCAGGGGTTCTTTGAATACCCTGAACCAGTTCCCAAATTGGTCCAAAAAATAAGGACAGTAATTACTAGTTTATTAGTTTCTAAGTCCCCTGCCAAGTTTTGGTATTATTTTAACACACAAATACCATTTACTCATTACTTAGTACATGCCAGGTACCATGTTATATGCTTTACCAACACCTTCTCATTTAAATCTTCTAACAACTCTATGGGGTAGGGTCATATGATCATTGTTTTAACTAAAGTGTAGAGATGTGAAGTAACTTCCCAAGGTCTAAAACTAGTGTAGAGCTGGAATTTTAACTCAACCATTTGAGTCTCAAAACCCATATTTTTCCTATATAAAATTTTTTTCTTTTTTATTAAATGGTAGAGCTGATAACCATAAGTGACTTTACTAGGGAGTGATTTGCAATGCTTGTATTATAAATATGGCTAAATAATCTAGAATCTTGAATCCAGCCTGAAAACTGGCCATGTCTTGCCTTTCTGGTGATCCTTTGTATTCTCAAAAAGTTATTTATGTGATTTTCAAATTTAAATTTTTTCTGTTATTACTTTTCTTGAAAAATAATTATTTTGTGGTCAGGGTCAATATATGGTTAACCAAATGTGTCTGGTCACTAGTAGAGATTATTCAACCAAAAACAGTTTGGGTGACAGAATCATTAGCTAAAGTATGCTCTTAGAGCAAAGAGAGCAGAAGAGAAGGACGAAGACAAGGGGACACATAAGATAGACCTTCTCCAGGCCCTCTTCAGAGCCTGCACTGCTCCTAGTCCATAGCCAAGGCATTACTTGGAAGCCAAAACCTCTCATCGTCATTCTGTGATTTCTATCGTTCACCATTAGTTAGCCCACTTTTCGTCATTTGTCAGGTTTGAAATGTTTTGTGTCTGTGTTATAAGAATCTTTTCATATTTGTCTGATCATCTCTTGAGAATAATCCCCCATTTAAAAGCCCAGGACACTCATCAACACCATTTTGCCCCCTCTATGTCCTCATACTAGAGAATAGAAGAATTACAGACCTCGATAGTGATGGTGGAGAAGGCCTGGACACTGTGTAGGGTGATATTAGTGACAGCTGAAAGGAAAATATTTGTTCCAAAGTAGCAAGATTATTTGGGATCAATGTAAAAATATCTGCTGAGCTCATATAGCACAGTAATGCATTGCCCCATTACAGCCTTAAAAAGTATTTTGTCACAGGCAAAGAACATCTAGAGAAGTACATCTAGACCTACCTTCCATAGTAACAGAGGCGGCCTGGAAAGCGAGACTTAATTCCTTAAAGGTCAAATAATAACTGATTAATGACTCAGAACAAGAGGTACGATGTCCTAAATGAATTTAGTTCTCTCCATGACATAGCACAGACAAATCTAGTTTGGGAGCGCTTTCTTTGTAGGTGGATTTTTCTCAGATCCTCCCTTAGTTCATGCTAAATTGAATAAAGGGCACAGTTCCTAGATTTTTAAAAGGCCAAATTTAGTAGCTCACATGGATACCAAAGTTAGGATTTTGTTTGACTGAAATAGTTTCTTGCCATAAGAAACAGTAAAGACAACTACATATGGACAACTTCTCTCTCCAGGACTGCTCAGGTTAGCCCAAAGGTACCTGACACAGTGGCAGGATGTGCTTAATTTTGTTGATGTTAAGTCAAGCTTTGGTCCCCATAATAAATGAGGAACTGCCCTTCCTTACAGTTATGCCTGTGTTTTGCTCATGCATATTTTTGTCACTAGAATTTTTATAAGTAGAAGAGGAGGGTGTTCCTCTCTGTTGAGCAGTTCCTACTGCTCAACATTTCTCTAATGATCACTTTATAATTTATGCTCCCCACAACTGATCTTTGGATGGTTCAGCAGCTTCCTGTCACAAGGCATTATACTAACAAAACCCATGAGGTTTTACTTTGTGCATTTGTTCTCCCTGGGATTCTGGTTCTCTTTACAGTTTTTATAACTTTAGAAACTATTTATTGTTTCAGAAACACCAGTTCTTAGCACCACATTGTGTGTGTCAATTTATTTAAACAGTTTCAATTTTATAGCAGGTATAAAAACTTTAAAGGCTTCTTTTACAGCAGTATTGATGGAACACTCAATAAAATCTCTGTTTATAGGCCACAGGGAGAGTCAAATAATAAATAAATAAAATTTTTCTCATAAATATTAAGTTGACTCCAGATTAACATTATTGTATACTCCTCCTAACATTTCACACATTGTTTCTGTTCAACCAGTTTTAGGACTTCATGAAAAAGTTGAGTGGTAGGTTGGGTAATAGGGTAACACAATGGGAGCCTTTTTTCCAAAGCTGGCATGTGAATAAAGTACCTGAAATGATAAAAACAAACAATTCAGCACCTTTAAAAACAAGAACTTTTCACATCGGTCATATGAATATGTTTACATTCACTGGTATGAGGTTGTTAGGGTGGGAGTCTAGGCCACAGAACACAGCCAACATTTTCAGCCCTGCAGCCTCTCCTTCTCTGACCTAGATTTCTGACATACATGCCTTTTAGGTCACTGAAGCACTTTACTTCAGCACAGGAAGTGAATTTCATTAATAATGTATCATCATCAGAGCATTAAAGGAAGTCAGGACTGTGTGAGCTGAAGTTCTTGCGTCTTGGTTTCTCAGGCCAGAGAAGTTGAAAGAAAGAGTCAAATTGTGGGGACCACTAGAGCCAAATTAAGGAGGGTTCGGGTTCATTCCCCTGGCCTCAGGAAAAGTATAGGAAGGACCAGTGGAAGAGACGTACAGGAGACATCTCTTCAGACCTCTCTTTGGATGGCTAAATGGATTGGTTCTTACCCCCAAGAAACACTGGAATCATCTGGATAACTTTGTTAACTATCAGTACCCAGTTCCCACTCCCACGCAAACTGAAATAGAATTTTGACATGTGAGACTTGGATTTTAGTATTTTTTAATAGTCAGGTGATTCTAGTACATGACAATTGAAAAATCACTAATTTAAAACAAGGGTCACAAACCTAACTGCCCAGGTACACAGTAGGGAGGCAGGGTGCCAGTGAGAGGAAACAGTTACAAACTCAATACATGACTCACCTAGGGGGATAGATGCAATTGAGCTCTAGATCAGTTGTCATGCAGGAGTGAAGGAGGAGTGTGACACAATATTTACCTGTTCTGATTTTTAAATGTTCATAACTTTCTAAAACTGGCTAATGTGATACATGCTACAACATGGATGAATCTTGAAAACATTATGCTAAGTGAAAGAAACCAGACATAAGAAGTCATGATGCCATATATATAAAAAGTCTAGAATAGGCAAATCCACAGAGACAGAAAGTAGATTAGTAGGTGTTGGTCTTATGTGAAGGAGAGAATGGGGGTGTGACAGCTTAATAGGTACCAGGTTTCTTTGGGAGTAATGAAAATATTTTGCAATTAGTGGTGATGGTTGTACAGCATTGTGAAATACAGTAAAAGCCACTGAAATGTACACTTTAAAATGTTTTCAATGGTAAATCTCATGCTATGTAAATTTTATTGCAAGATAAAAAAGAGGGGAGAAATTGGTTTGTGTGCCTACTCAAAAGGGTCAAACACAATCCTTTTATGAGAGCCAGAATGGAACCTATGTTGTAAACCCATATAGAGGAAAAACAGGATCTATAAAATTGGGGTGAGATTTTTTCAGAAAGCCAATCCTACATTTCCATCCCAAATAGTGGCAAAGCTATGCTCACTGCATCCTTTTCATCTTAAATCAGACACAACCAGAGTTGGTTGGTTGGTTGGTTTGTTCCCCTTGCTAGGTGCTAGTGTAGGGCTGTACCACAAAATGCACTTGGTTTTGCCAGTTTGTACATAGAAGTGGGAACCCCTGCGGTACAGGACATGCTCGCTGATGAAACCAGTGCTTGCTACTTCTCTTTCCTACTACTTTGTTACTGAGAGTAAAATAGGAATGTAACAAATAATGACAAAAAAACCTATGAATTTTGTTTATTAATTGTCCCTCTAGCAATTTTTTTTGTTCAGTAACTCAGCTGCATTCACAATCCATAATTCATCATCCTTTTTAGTAGAGTTTGTTACTCTTAACTCACAACACATTAAAATTCATTATTACTTCTGTGAGATGCGGCTATAATAAAGACAGTGAGTGAGATCAAAGAAATTTTGATGTCTCACTAGTGTTCTCTGACAAGAGGATATACTTCAAATGTTAATGGTGCTTAGAGCTCCCTGAAATCCTACCTTACCTCAGATCAGTGAAATACTAAAAACAAAAATAGATTTTTTCCATTGCCTCTTAATCTTCTAAATATTGGGCTATGTTGTAGTTTTGTATAAAAATCAGAAATCAGTGAATTTTATTGCAGATTAAATTCCATTTTTTCTTACCTGAATTCTTCTGTGTAGTCATTCCTAATATACTCAGCTAGAGTCTTGCTATACTGAAGACAGCTCTTGAGGATGTAAAATTGCTGGTACAATAGCACTGCTTGTCCAGGACTTAGCAGCTCAAATGAAGCTGAAAGCCCCTTCACCATTTGTTTCACAATACTGGCCACGAAAGAGATCTAGTCAAGGAAAATGCAATTACATGTAGGCGGCACATCATCCATAAGAGTGTCTTCTTCAGCTGGAGCCTATAAAGCCAGGCAGAAAACCTCGCCGCCCTTATGCCAGTATCCTTCCATTATTTCCCACTGACATGGTACTCACAGTACCAGATCACAGATCAATTGGGTTCACCAATTGCCCCCCCCCTTCAAGTAGGGTAAAAACTAGTATAGACTGTCAAGGAGGTTTGGCTTCTACATCTAATTTGAAATCGCTTCAAAAGGAAGAACACAGAAGCATCTATAAATTACTACCTTTGTAGGAGATTTCCAATGAGTTGTACATTGATTGAATGCATGGATACATGAATGAATAATGGGAAGCTTAATTTGGAGGATGAGACAAGTTTAAGGGGAGAAGCCGTTATTGGAATTTATTCAGCAGATGTTTTACTCAGTACCTACTGTGCAGCTAGCACAACAGACATAGGGGAACATGAACTGGCATTTAAGCCTCTGGCAAGAGTTAACACAGGCTAATTCTGTTCACATTCCATTGGACAAAGCAAGAACAGAGACCCACCTAATTTTGAGCGGCAAATGAAGTACAAATCTACCATGTGCCTGGAAGGAGGGAACATAGAATATGTGTGGATCCTAACGGCTACCATAGGAAGGAACCAAATAGTAACACAAACAAATGCAGACTGCAGCCAAGTCATATGAAGGAGAGGAAGAGGAAGCCATGTGAGGCTATCTGTGCCTATAATGGGGGTTTTGACCTAGTCAGAAGGGTCAGAGAATCATAACCCCAACCACATTTAGGAAGGGACACTGAAATTTCAAGAATGAACAGGAGTTAACAGACAAGAGAGAGCAAAGCACTGTAGACAGGTGGAATGGTGAAGGTCCTGTGATGGCGTTGGGGTTGTTGGGGTGGGGCAGTAGGGACCCACATAGCTGGGTCAGGGATCAGATGAGGATAAAATGCAGGGACTTGTAGGCTATATTAAAGAATTCAGTCTTAATTCAAAGGAAAAAACTGTTGAGAACTAAAGCAATAGATGACATATCCAATTTCTTATTTGAATCAGTCCCTTTATTGTTTGGTGGAAAGAGGAGGACAGACCATATGAATTCAGTTGTGTCAAGAAGAGAGAAGGTGATAATATAAACTAGTATGATGACTTTGAGGACAGACTGCCCAGATGATCCCAAATGGTATATTCACATCTGCTAATTTATACTCATTACTTAATTAAATGTTCATTTTTTTCACTTTCTTATACATTTGGTATTTTAATAATATGTTTTCTACATATATCTTAGGGGATTTTCATTATATTATGATCTTATTTAAGATTTAAGTACCTTAAACATTCAGGCCCCAAATATAAAAACTTTTTAATTAAATAATACAATCTTCAAATCATCAAATTTATATTTTTGTTTGATAAACTTAACTACTTTTAGAGAAAAATTTGTGTTTTATAAATTAAGCACAAGAGCATCTTTTTTTGTTATATAAGTTTAATAATTTTTTTTATTGATTAAACTTTTTTATTTTCTTACTTTTCTGTTCTTTTTTTGGACAATATTTCATTTCTCCCTTCAGGTGTAGTCCCCACAAATCTCCCATCACCACATCACCTGTGAATCATCACCATTGTCCTATCATCTATTTAATTAGCCCCAATTAGTGGTTTTGTTTTCACTTCTGGGTACTTACTATGGGAGGACAACTTTGTAGAAAGGACATCATCCAGCCAATAGCAAGTGTTGACCCCAATCCAAGATTTCCCTAAAAGATTCAGAAAATAAACAGGTTATGTTCATGAAGTGCAAGTTGTATCTTAAAGGATATTCATTCTGAAATACATTCTATCTTTAAGATCTTCGAAGTCAGTATTTTTATTATTTTTTATTTATATATTTTTGACATCGATTGTAGTCCCCATGGATTTCCCACCACCGTTTCAGCAGTGCAATGTCACCTCAGACCCCTGTGCTTTTTCCGCCCTCATCCCATTCCCCCCCCCACGAAGTGTTCCCAATTTGTCCTTGTCTTTTTGTACTTTTTGTTTTTATTGTGTTGTGTTTTTGTTTATTATTATTATTGCTGTTACTATTATTTTCCTTGGTAGTTTATTTGGTTCCCTTATATTCTTCCTAGGGGTGAGACCATCTGATACTTTTTTTTTTTTTGCCTTCTAACTTATTTCGCTGAGCATAATCCCTTCTAGCTCCATCCATGTTTCTATGAATGACTCTAGTTTATATTTTTTGATTGCTGAATAGTATTCCATTGTGTATATGTACCACACCTTCTTGATCCAATCATCTGTTTTGGGGCATTTAGGTTGTTTCCAGGTCTTACCTGTTGTAAATAGTGCTGCAATAAACAAAGGGGTGTAGGTGCTCAACAAGGATCTTTTGAATCAGTGTTTTTGTGTCTTTTGGGTATATTCCTAGGAGTGGGGTTGCTAGATCATATGGGAGTTCCATTTTCAGTAGTTTGAGGAATCACTACACTGCTTTCCATAATGGTTAGACCACCATACATTCCCACCAGCAGTGTAGTAGAGTTCCTTTTTCTCCACATCCTCACCAGCATTTGTTGTTGCTACTTTTTTTGATATGTGCCATTTTGACTAGTGTGAGGTAGTATCTCATAGTGGTTTTGATTTGCATTTCTCTGATTACCAGAGAAGTTAGCAATTTTTCATGTGCTTGTTGGCCATTTGCATTTCTTCTTTGGAGAAATGTCTTTTTAGCTCTTCTACCCATTTTTTGACTGGATTGTTTAATTTTTTTTAGTCTGGTCAGCAATTTGTGGACCTTTGTGATAAGTCCCTTGTCAGTAGTGCTGTGTGCAAAGATTTTCTCCCAATCAGTGGGGTGTTGCTTTGTTTTGGTTAGTGTATCTTTTGCTATACAGAAGCTTTTGAGTTTGATGTAGTCCCAGCTGTTTATCTTTTCCTTCACTATCTTTGTTTTGGATGCTGTGTTTTTAGAGATGTTACTGAGGTGTATGTCATGTATAGTTTTGCCTACTTTTTCTTCCATATGGTTTCAGGTCTTATATATAATTCCTTAATCCATTTTGAGTTGATTCTTGTGCATGGTGAAAGGCAGTATTCTAGCTTCATTCTTTTGCATGTAGTAGTCTAGTTTGCCCAGCACCATTTATTGAACAAGCTCTCTTTATTCAATTGCACGTTCTTTGCTCCTTTGTCAAAGATTAGTTGTTCATAAACCTGTGGATTTATTTCTGGGCTTTCTATTCTGTTCCATTGGTCTGTGTGTCTGTTTTTATTCCAGTACCATGCAGTTTTTAGTATTGTTGCTGTGTAGTATAGTGTGAGGTCTGGAAGAGTGATATCTCCATTCCCCTTTTTTTCAGTCAGAAGAGCTTTGGCTATTCAAGGTTTTTTGTGTCGCCATATAAAATTCATCAATATTTGTTCTATTTCTTTGGAGAATATCATTGAAATTTTTATTGGAATAGCTTTGAATCTGTAGATTGCTTTTGGCAGGATGGCCATTTTGATGATGTTAATTCTTCCAATCCATAAGCAAGGGATGTCTTTCCATTTCTTTGTGTCTTCTATTTCTTTTAGCAATGTGTTATAATTTTCTTTGTAGAGATCCTTCACCTCTTTTGTTAGATTTATTCCCAAGTATTTGCTTTTTTTTGTTTTGTTTTAAAAGGAATGATTTTCTTGATTTCTTCTTTTCAGATTGGTTGTTTGTATATAGGAAGGCTACTGATTTTTGTTTGTTGATTTTTGTATCTGCTACTTTGCCAAACCAGCTGACATATCATCTGCAAACAGTGATAGTTTTACTTCTTCTTTCCTTATTTGGATTCCTTGTATGACTTTTTCTTGTTTTATCACTCTGGCTAGGACTATCAGTATTATATTGAAGAGCAGTGGTAAGAGAGGGCATCCTTGTCTTGTTCCAGATAAAACCTTTGAAGTCAGTATTTAGTAAACTAAATGAGCATTTAAGAGCAAAAATAGTATCTAAGTCATCCAATTTTTGAAGACTGTCTCTAATACAAGAATTTTAATAAGGTATATTACATATATATAACCATATAACAATCACATAATATGTATAACACAAATACATATTTTACCTGCTGAAAGACAAGAAGTATCTCATATAAAAGTGCTGTAGCTGTATCTGTATATTCCAGGATAAGCTTCTGTAACTAGAATTGTAAGTAATAATGCAATATCATTGACAGAGCCAAAAAATGGTAATTTCTCTTGGTTCTGTTTACAAAAGAATTTTTGAGTAATTGATAATATAACATGAGGTCAGTTTTCCTATTCCATTGTTTCAGTCACTCTCAAAAAAATGACTCATAAAAACACTACACATTTAATATAGGCTAAGAAAGTGAGCCAGGGAAGGAAGCTACAATGGCCTCTAGAATACAGACACACACACAAATTGCACGTTCGATTGGAAAAGCAATCACGTCAACAACCTTACTGCCTTTCAAGAATGTAGAAATATGCTTCCCTGAATTAAGGTGACAGATTCTCTGGGAAATTTCAACTTATGTCCTACTTGAACTATCATCCCTTCTGTAGGATAAACATAAGAGTTAGAGACTTTTTTTCTTTTACTCTCAAAAACTCCAAACAGTTGGTGAGTCTGGCTACTAGCCCACAGGATACTTGGCACATGAGACCCCTATCTGTGGGCATATTATAAGGTCATATATACCCCATGACAGTATTCTTTGCAAGGAAGAGTTCTGTTTGAAGTCCCACTCCTTTAGCGCTTGGAACCAAAATTTATATTTTCTGCTATGGTCACACTAATAGTCCAGGTCCAGTCCAGATCAACAGGTCCAAAAATAGGAAACCCAGACCTACGTATTCTTCCCACTAGCTACTTTCATAGGAAGTTACCATAGGCAAATCAAAAGAGCTAATCCGAAGCCAAGCTCATTATTTCCTCTTTGAACCTATCCTTCGTACTGTAATTCTCATCTGAGACTCTGGCCACTATATATAAGTCATCTGATCTTCACATTTTATTGTCACATCAATCTATCAACTCCATTTCCTAAAAATTTCTCTAATATATTTTTACAACTACTATCCCTTATTTTCCTCACTTCAATAAATGTGCATCAGACATAGTGCTAGGTATTGGGGATACAGTGGAGAGCAACAAAGACATGGTCCCTTTCCTCATGGAATATTTAATCTATTGAGGAGTAGGCATCACTCTAACAATGAAATAAATAAATGCATAGCTGCAAATAGAAACAAGATCTATGATGGGGTGGGGAAATGGGGGTGCAGAAAGGTAGAGGATCTCCAAAAGGAAGTCTAGTTTTGTTTGGAGGTCAAGGGAGTCTTCCTTCTGTCTCATATCATCCCTTACCTGTATTCCTGCACTAGTTTAACAGCTCTGCCTATCTTCTATCCCACTCTTTATTACCAAATTGATTTATTCCTTTATTGAAAGTGGTTTTATAGGTGCTTTGTTGAACGTGATATTGTAGATGATTTGTAATAATACAACTATATTATATTTGATTGACATCTATCTCTTCTCCCCTATAAAATGATAAAGGCAGATATTGTGTCTGCTTTGTTTCTTGTTTGGACCCCACTGCCTAGCACACTCTTCTCTTCTGAAATATTACTCTTTATGTTAAAGAATTGTCAAATCATGTCACATTTAAAAAAAATAATTGTGTTGGCTTGCTTGAAATAAACTAATAATAAACTTATACTTCAGGGTAAGTATTTTCTAGGAAGTTTGATAGTTCTAATGTTTTAGTACAACCTTAGAAAAACAAGAAACTCGCTGAATTGGTACTACTTAGATAGGCATGGAGATGGTAAACTAAGGCAAGAAAGTTAAACCCCAAATCTCAGAAACAATGCTCTTTTGTTAGGCTCTAAGTGTGGAGTTAAATATACACAAACATTTTGTATAAACAGATTCATCTAATTTATATAGAATGCTAATTATTTTCCTTAGTTATACACACTTTGAAACATACAAAATAGGGGCCTCCCTGGTGGTGCAGTGGGTTAAGCAACGCACTATGAAGCAAACAGCAGCCACTGCAGCATGAATTCGATCCCTGCCCAGGGAGGGGACCCACATGACACAGCAGACCTCTCCTGCCTCGCCCGCTGCTTCCCTCAGCAGTGTGTTTCAGTTGATCTGCCTGTTCTGCTCCCCGCTCTGTCTGTGGTGAATCCTCTCACCTCCCTGGATGCTGGCTTGTACCCCAGTTCTTGCATGCATAAATAAATAATTCTTTAAGAAAAAAAAGAAACATACAAAATACATATACTGATAAGATAGTTAAGTTTTTAAGATTAATGACAAAATATTTACTCTTTGATTTAATTATGTTTCTATTTTTTTTATTAATTATATTTGACATCATTTGTAGTCCCCAGGGAGTACCCACCACCATTTCACTGGTGCACCATCACCTCAGTCCCTTGTGCACCCTCTGCCCTCATCCCCGTCTTTGCCCTCCCTGTTTCTATTTTCTACCATATCATGGTCCTCATTAGTAAACATGGTCTGCAATAAGAAAAAACCTATATGTTATACTTAGTCTGGTCCAAAAATTCTTATCTCACCTCAGCATCAAAAGACATCTCAACTAAAGTTGAATCAGCCACCAAGTGGATATCAAACACAGGACAAGACTTTGGAATCTGAGGCTCACTAATTAAGATTACCAAGAGATTAAAAAGTATTCCCCTGAAAAAATAAATAAAAAGCAATTAATGAGTAAAGTTTTGAAAAGAAAAACAAGACTACATTTACAGACACTGACATTAATCATACTTAAAAGTATGAAGCACTGCAGACTATCATGATGAACTTTTGGATCCTTGGCCAGGCATATAGAGGCCTAATGATAAAGACATTTAAATAAAATTAGAATTTCTTGGTCTTTTGCCTCAGAGAAAATGTAATTATAAAAGTTCACATAACTTGGAACTCATAAAGCATCTGGATTTTATGGAGATTTGGATTTCAACTGTATTAGTACTTTTCCAAAAGGTTTTATATGGATTAATTCCTGGTAATATTTTATTCAAAGTAAATTCTGTGGTCAAAGGATGTATGAGAAGTTCTTAGTTAAACCTTTGGATAACTTTACTACAGGACTTCTCAGAGCCTTTAATGTTATTGTACACTGTATATGGTGGGGGGGCAGTAACAGTATGCAGCACTTCTTAAAATGCTCATTTGATCACAAGTTATTTGAACACGAGAAAAAAAACAAGTTATTTGATCACTAAAACCCATTTTCGGGCCTCCCTGATGGCGCAGTGGGTTAAGGAACGCACTATGAAGCAAACCAGAGCCACTGCAGCACGAGTTCGATCCCTGCTGCCGGCTAGGGAGGGGACCCACATGGCACCGCAGACCTCTCCTGCTGTGCCCGCTGCTCCCCTCAGCAGTGTACTTCGGTTGATCTGCCTGTTCTGCTCCCTGCTCCCTGCTCTCTGTGGTGAATCCTCTCACCCCCCAAACCCCTGGCCTGTACCCCAGTGCTTGTATGCATAAATAAATCTTTAAAAAAAAACCCATTTTCAATAAAGCATTCAGAAATTTATTATTTTGCTGAATTATTATTCAGCTATTAGTTAATAAAACCAATATTAAACCTCCATCTTTTGCTTTCACATGCAATGTACTGACCTTATAATAAAAATTTCATATTCAATTCCTTAAATACTATTATGTTTCAAAAATATACTGTTACCTAAGAATAAAAATTCCCAAAAAATTACAATTCAAAATACATACCCTGAGGAGCTGAATCAGAAACACCATCTTCCTATGTGTGGTGCAACTAATATGTGATTGAAAAGGAGCTAGAGGTAGACCACTAGAAAGATAAATTGCTTAATTGAAGACAGTATCACATTGATTTTGACAGGGAAGAACAGTAAAAAAATTTTCAGATAAAACTATAAAAAAAATCCTCTCTAATCGTAAGCATTCCTTTCATAATGAAATAACGGAATCATCTTTAGTAATATGTGAGACCTTCTAGTATTTTTACAATCATTAAAATTATTACTATAAGTAAAAGTTCAAAATTAGCCAAGATTCTAATAAAAATATAATTTCCCTTCTTTTGTCCAACTGAAAAAGGACATCTAGCTCTCATATCTGGAAATGAAGAATCATATCTGTGTGTTTTCAAAAAAGCAGGATTCTCAAAAAAAAAAGTCATACAGATATTTCTTGATGCTTTGTTTGGGCTACTATAAAAATCCATTTTTACTTTTAGAAAACCTTTCCAAAATCAACAAAACATTCTATTTGGGAGCTCTTCCTGATATTAAATTTGAATTGACATTCAATACACTTTTTGTTTAATTATAGTCCCTTATTTTCTGCGACAGCGTCATTTTGTAATATTGTATGAACCCAGACCAATTCTGGGTCACTTACTGTGATAACATTAATTCATCTGTAATGATACAGAAATATGAAAGGATTATGGCACATTTCAAAAATACAATGGAGTGGCTTAAACTACTAAAAACACTTATAAAAAAAACAAAGAAGAAAATGCTAAAGTGAATACTTATTAATTTACACAAAGGAATTTTAATTTGAAATCTACCCCTAAAGCCAATTCAATTTTAAAATCCACTAGAGCAGTAATATAAATTTTAATCTAAATGATAGTTTCATTCTGAAAATAGAGACTTACTATAGGACTGACATCATACCCTTAAAAATGGTCCCAACTGTTTTATGCTTTCATTGCTTAGATGGTTATTATTCCCAATTTAAAACTTTGAATGTAGGGCCTCTCTAGTGGCTCAGGGTCTTCAAGTCCCAGAACAGCCAAGCTATCACCAGCCACTGAAGCATGAGTTTGATCATAGACCAGGGCGCTGACCCACAAAGCACAGAAGACCTCTCCTTTCTCACCTGCTGTTCCCCTCAGCAGTGTATTTCAGTAGATCTGCCTGTACTGCTCCCTACTCTGTTTCTGGTGAATCCTCTCACATCTTGCACCTCTGGCCTATACCCCAGTTCTTGTATGCATAAATAAATAAAATAAATCTTTTTTTAAAATAAAGTTTTGAATTTAATACAGTATCTTTCAAAATACAGACTTCGAAGGGAAAACTTACAGTCTCAATCAGTCTGTGTTGTGGTTGGCAGAATTCTAAGAAGGTTTCCAAAATTTCCACCTTCTGACCCCCACTTTTGTACCTCCCCACTTCTACCCTACCTATACCCTACTTAATCCATTCCTCTTAAATATGGGCAGGACCTATGAACACGTTAGGCTGTCACTCTCATAATTAAGTTATGTTAGATAAGAAAAGTGAAGGGATTTTACAAATATAATGAAGGTCAGTGATTAGTTGCCTTTTGAGCTAATCAAAGAGAATTTATCCTAGTGGGCCTTATCTAATCAGGTGAGCCCTTTAATGAGAGAGCTTACCCTTCCCTGACCTCAGAGATATTTTGATGTCAAGAAGCAAGCTGCTCTGAGTTTTACAGCTGTAAGGAAGTTAATTCTGCAATCACTCCAAAGCGTTTTGAAGAGGCCCCACATCTCACATAAGACTAAGCCTCAGCAGACACCTTGATTACAGCCTCTGAGACCTGGGTCAGAGGATCCAGATAAGCCATGCCCAGCTCTCCTGACCGACAGAAGCTGAGATAATCAGTGTAGGTTGTTTTGAGCCACTAAGTTGCTGGTAATTTATTCCTGGAAATAGAACATGTATAATACAGTTATATTATTCATTTACTGTGCTCGTTAATGCAATGAGTAATATGATTAGACCTTATGCATATCAAAATTTGCTAAAACATTAAACTGTAATCAGGCTCTACAACAACATATTGTATGTGTCAAAAGACATGAAAAGAACTAGTCATATTGGGAAAGAGGTTGATATAGTAGGTCTGGATGTAACAGTTTAAAACAAAGGTTAGTTAAGAGTGACTTTTATTTCAACTCGAATAGAGAAAGGTAGGGACCAAAAGGTGGAAAAGGGAACATGATTTAGTAATAATTTCAGTGTGAGAAGAGACAGAGATATCAGAAATATTGAGTCTCTATTGTGGTAATGACATTACTACCAATTGCATACATTCATATACAGAAAGTAAGTGTGTATTTTTCTTGTTTAATGGAAAGCAGGATCAGCAAACTATAGCCTGCAGAACAAATAGCCCAGAGCCTGTTTTTGAAAATAAAACTTTACTAAAATATAAATTAATGTGCTCATTCATTTATGTATGGTCTATGGCTACTTTTTTGCTGTCACAGTGAGATAATTCATTTCAACAGCTGAGTATATGACCTGAAAAGTCAAAAATACTCACTATATGGCCTTCTACAGAATACTTGAACCACTTGGCAACACCCCTCCTGCCCACCTAATGCCGATGCAGGTGTCTCTTTTAGTGAACTTGTCCCTTTTGGGGACAGCTCTGTCTGCCCACTTGTGTCTATGCACGTGCCCTTTATTCTCTCCCTTTTGGATATAGATATAGTGTACATAGCAAGTTGCTCAATAAATGTTAATGAATATTATTACATAATCTATTCATAAAGGTATTTAAAAAATAGACTGAACAAATATTACTATGAGTTCTTAGACTTCCCCCTGGTTCAAATGTTTTACATTTCATGGTCTTCATCTACCGTCTTCATACATGCATATACAGGGCATTTAGATTGATGAGAGTAGGAAAAACTTAAAGAGTTTAACCAAAATATTATTCAAGGATAGAGATCAAAGTCTATAAATCATATATAAAGGTCAACAGATCATATACAAAAAACATGCACACAGATACATACTTTCTGTGGTAAAGAATGTTTTTGTCTCCAACTTGAATTTCTTCCATTCTTCCTTTTAATAACAGATGTCCCCATTGCCACCCAAAGTTTAACTAGGCATGTAGCCATCCAACTATGGACACATTCTGCAGCTTTTCTTACAGCTAGGAATGGCCATGTACTTAAAGTTTTCACCCATAGAACATGAGCAGACGTTTTTTAGACCTTACTTAAAAAGGAAATGTGTTTGCCTTCTACTCCTCTTGCTGCTTACAGGGTTTAATGAAGCAAGAACATCAGTTAGTTTTAACAGTTAGTACAAGGGTAGCCTGAAAGATGATGACAGAGCAACAAAAGGGAAGAAACCCACTTTTCTGAATAGTCTGTGAGAAAGATAAACTTCTGTCTTCTCTGGAACACATGTTTTAGAGCAGCTTCATTATAGCAGCTTATTCTATAAACCCTCAACATCTTTCACTTGAAGGTCACAGTGTTATGTACTCAATGAAGCTATTGTAACTCCTGCTTTTACAATGTCATTTTTCTGTTGGAAATTTTGCTCTGGAAAGTTCTAGTACAGACCCCTGGCTTTTAATGTATGATGGGTCATTTGGTCTTTTTCAAACTTACCCGGCTATGCAAAATAAAGAATTATTCTAAGAAAATCTTTGTGCCCCTAATGATCTAGAGAGACAGAGAGAACTCAGTATGTACCAATCTTTTCATCACAGAAGGAAATGAAGAAACAAAAGAGTTTAATATACTTACAAGGGGACTGAACAGAGAATTCAGAGAGTTATGAGTTTTGGAAGACACTCAACAGAATGTTTAATAGGTTGTAATTACAATCTCAATGTCTTCTAAAAGGCCTTACTTCTTAGCTACCAATGTGTTCAGGCGTGATGACTCAGTTTCTGTTTCTCTGAACATTAGTACCAGAGTCTGTACAATTTCAATGCATGCCCTAGAAAATAAAGAGGAAAAAAAAGCACTGAAATAGCATCCTTTCATTACAAGTTCAGAATTTTACATATTCAATAATTCTTGCTAGAACTGTACTCACATACACATATAGTAAAAAGCATCGGAAGGGAATTCTCTGTATCAAATGGTCAGCACTGAGTGAATGCCTGTTCTGTGACTGCTACAGACTAATCATTCAAAAATACATGTTGAAGAATAAGTAGTTGGATGTTGGATTAATAGTCATTGTCACAGTTTTTGGTACTTTTATTTTCCCCAAGGTTGTGATGATAATCACATACTACTTTATTTTTCAATTACTTTTCTCAATTTTTCAATTTTTCAAGTAGGTAATATTTGGCTCAAAAGTCCAAAGGCAAAAAAAGGGAATATAGTAAAAATGTCTTTTGTCCAGATACCCATTCTCTCCTCTTACAACCAATATTATTATTTCTTGTATTTTCTTTCTTTAAAAAATAAAATGAATGTCATTTTAAAGATCTATATGAAGGGTCTCCCTGGTGGCACAGGGTTTAAAGACACAGCGCTATCAAACTATCATGAACCACTGCAACATGAGGTCAATCCCTGACCAGGGAGCTGACCCACATGGCACAGCAGACCTCTCCTTTTTTGTCTGCTGCTCGCCTCAGCACTGTATTTCAGTAGATCTGCTTGTTCTGCTCCTGACTTCGTCTTTGGTGAATCCTCTCACCCACCCCCCACCCCTACCTCTGGCCTACACCCCAGTTCTGTGTGCATAGATAAATAAATCTTTTTTAAAAAACACCTACATGAAGAAAAATTTCAGCACTGTTAATCACTGATACAGTATATACTTTATTGAGTGCCTTCTGTTTATCTTTAACACTCTAGGGGGAAAATACCTATAATTATCCAGTTAGTACTTACACCAGCTCATCAGCCCTCTGGCTTTTATTTTGAAGTGTGTTCTTATCCCTAGACTCTGGCAAATACTCATGAAGTTTGTTCACTAGGAAATAGAAAAGGTCACTGGTCTGTGAAAGCAAGCAGGAAAGAAGATGGTAATAAACATATCTGTTGGTAAAACGCTCCTTACATAATAAAAATGTGAAGAAAGTTCTGTTCTTTGATTAAGGAGGAAGTAAATTACAATATTTCTCATTAATACTAGCACAGCTCAAATTAGAAACATGCTTTTACTTATAACCAGGAAGCCCCTACCCTAGTGAACAGAGAAAGAGCAACATCTATGGGGTGTTGTAGGGAGATGCGTTTTGGGCCAACTGGTCCACTCATATTGAAGATCATTCAAAAGTATGTGTGCAATCTCAGAAAAGTCATCCAGTAACATATGACTGGATGACATGGGACAATATATTAAATATGCACTACTATAATTCCTGCCTTTTCAAAGTAATTTGACTTTTGTGAGAACATAAGAAATAACAGCTAGTAAAGCTCTCATTTTAAAATGTTTACTAATACAAAAACAAATGCCAGCACAGGCATAGCCCCTGAAGATGGTGTAAAATGGTATGATACTTCTGTTAACATTGGAAATGTGGATTACATTTCTGTCTACGTAAATTCTGACTTAAAAGTGGAGGAACCAATTTTTGTGTATGTTTCTATTCCATCTCATAAGATAAACTGAGCATGAAAAAAAGCAATCACCCATGAAATCAGGCAAGTTGGTTCTGATGAGAAAGATAATGTAATTGCATCTCTTTTCTGTTCTCTAGTGTTCATTTCCCTCCAATACTTTTGTTTACAGGTTTTCTTCACTACCTGAAAGTAAAAATTTCCATTTTGGTTTGATTTGGGGAGAACGCTAGTACCATTTATATGAATTTTTTTTTTTTTAGCATTCCCAGACCTAAAAAGTAGCCTACCAAATAGGAATGTTCTGCTTTCATATAGCAGGGAAACCTGGTATCTGGTTCTGTTTATTTTTTTTTAAGGGTATGGGTCTATTTTTTTTAAAAGATTTATTTATTTATGCATACAAACACTGGGGTACAGGCCAGAGGCATGGAGGGTGAGAGGATTCACCAGAGACAGAGCGGGGAGCAGAACAGGCAGATCAACAGAAGTACACTGCCGAGGGGAGCAGCGGGCACAGCAGGAGAGGTCTGCTGTGTCATGTGGGTCCCCACCCTGGCCTGCAGCAGGGATCAAACTCATGCTGCAGTGGCTGCGGTTCGCTTCATAGTGCGTTGCTTAACCCACTGCACTACCAGGGAGGCCCTCTGGCTCTGTTCAGATATGTATATGTGAGCCCTTATTTAGGTAATATGCATGAAAAAAAGCTAAGGATGCTGGGTGGAAAGAAGAGTAGGATGTATACCAGGCCCTCTCAGAAGTGCTTACATTTACCCAAAACCCTAGCAAATTTTAGAGTGTGGTAGTTTTACATACTGGCTTTCTGAGTTCAAATCAGCTGCCACTGGGTAGCAAACTACTTATACTTTCTGGACTCTAGTGTTTCTTCATCTCTAAAGTGAGGTTAATACTATTCCTTCATGGCATTGATGCCAGGATTAACTAAGGTAGTATTTGTAAAGTTCAAGCAATGTCTAAGCACATTGAAGTGCTTCATAAGTATCAGTTATTATGATCTTCTGACTGCTTGCTGGTTCAGAAAATATTGTGTCAAAACAAACCAGCCCAAAAGAGTACATACTGTACAATCCCAAGGAAATGAAATCCTGAGACAGGCAACACTAATTATAGGGACAAAAGCACAATAGTTGCCTGAAGCCAGGGATGGGAGGAAACTGACCGGCTGCCAAAGAGCACGAAGTAGCCTTCTGCAGTGCTAGAAATGTTCTAAATCTCAGTTGGTGGTTGTATAGATATATACACTTGTGAAGACACTAAATTGTACATTAAAGATGAGTGCATTTTATTAATGTAAGTTATAGCGCAGTAATTTCTCCAAAGAAGATATATAAATGTCCAATAAACACATGAAAAACTGCTCAATTTCAGTAATCATCAGGGAAGTGCAAATCAAAACTATGCAATACCACCTCACACCCACTGAGCGGGCTGCTGTCAAAAACTCAGGAAATAGGGCCTCCCTGGTGGCGCAGTGGGTTAAGCAACGCATTATGAAGCAAACCGCAACCACTGCAGCACGAGTTCGATCCCTGCTGTCGGCCAGGGTGGGGACCCACATGGTGCAGCAAACCTCTCCTGCTGTGCCCGCTGCTCCCCTCAGCAGTGTACTTCCGTTGATCTGCCTGTTCTGCTCCCCGCTCTGTCTCTGGTGAATCCTCTCACCCCCCACACCTCTGGCCTGTACCCCAATGCTTGTATGCATAAATAAATAAATCTTTAAAAAAAAAACTCAGGAAATAACAAGTATTGACAAGGATGTGGAAAAACTGAAACCTGTGTGCACTGTGGGTAGGAATGTAAAATGGCACAGATGCTATGGAAAACAGTAAGTGGCTCCTCAAAACCACTAAAAGTAGAATGACCATATGATTCAGAAATTCTGCTTCTGGGTACATACTCGAATTGAAAGTAGGTCTCAAAGAGTTATCTGTATACCCAAGTGTCCAACAACTAATGGATGGACAAACCAATGTGGTATATGTGTACTATGGAATATAATTCAGCCTTCGCAGGAAGGAAATTCTGACATGAGGTGCAAAACATTGTGCTAAGTAAAATAATGCAGTCACAAAAATGTTGTATGATTCCACTTCTATAAGATATTTAGAGTAGTAGAAATTTAAAAATTAGAAAGGAAAATGGTGTTGGTCTCAGAGGCTGGGGAAGGTAGGACATGGGGCATTATTGTTTAATGAGTATAGTTGAAGTTTGCAAGATGAAAAGAGTTCTGGAGATGGGTGCATAACAATGTGAGTGTACTTAATGAATACCACTAAACCATATACTTTAAAATGGTTAAGGTGGTAAATTTTGGGGGTGTTTTACCACAATAAAAAAAAAACACTGAAGAAAAGAAATCTCATATAAGAAAAAAAAATAGTTGAGAAAGAATATGAATAAATAACTCTTTAACTATTCATTCACTGAAAAAAATCTACTATTGATTACCAGCTATGTGTCTGGTACTAACTAGGTAATGAGATAACATCCCGAGCAAAACACACAGACATGGTATCTATACTCAGAAAGCTCACAGTTTACCAAACTATAAAAGAAGTTTCATAATTGAAAAATTTATTGGTAATAAAATTTAAAAAGTAAGAATTACCTAAAAAAAAAATTATACCCTGACAAAGTTGATTTTAAAAGGAGAAAGTGTGTGTGTGTTCAGCATATATATGGAGACCTATTACTATAAATGCATAACATTTTCCATCTGGGTGCAGGTTCTTTAGAGACCTTCACACAACCTTATATTCTCCAGGGAACCTAACACAAACTTGGAAAATTGCTTTAGCTTAAGACAGTGACAACCCATTTAGATGAAAAAGCTCTGAAAAGATGAAAATATTAACTTGTATTAGTTCACTTTATGCAAATGAGCATGACCTTAGATATAACCAACATTTTAAAATATAGCATCAGAATAAATACATTTATATTTTATGCTTGAATATGCTGCATTTGATAAGCAGGTGAAACAAATTTTAAAGATTAAAAACAAACAGAACACCTACTTTCCAGAAAAGTCTTTTCAGAATGAAGTTTTTCTGGGCTGCAGCTTTAAGTTCTGTAATTAAACACAGTATCTTCCTTAAAGTATTGTCTTTAAGAAAAAGTTCAGATTTAAGTTGACTGAAGTGCTTAATTTTCTCTTCAGATCTACAGAAACAAAGAAACATCAGTTAGGAAATTTGATACACCCCAAATTAAATTATTTATTACTCTCCCACATATTTTTTGCCCACAACCCTTTATTCCAGTTGTGCCCATGTCAGGAAATATTCTCACAGTCCCTCTTTCACAGCCTTGTGCCGAGTTTGTTCATATACTAGTTACCATAATGCATGAACCGCATATAGCATTATTTACTTAATATTTTCCTTCAAATCAACTCACTTTTATGTGTGTATGTGTTTAGATAAGTTTATTTATAAAGAAAATTTGTATTACAACTTTACTGGGAAAACCGGGACCACTTGACATAGTATCTTAAAAATAGTATGAAAGCAACACAACTTCTAAGCAGATATTCCATATTCCAAGCCTGAGGTCAGCCCCCTCTTTGACCAAAAGGCAGAAGAGCCCGTTAGAGAACTGCCACTACTGAAATCAAGCTCATTGGTTCTCCCTGACAAGATCAGATTCCTTAAGAAAGGGATCACTTTTTTGCCATGGAACTTTCTTGCCATGGAACTTTTGCCATGCCACTTTCTTGCCAGGTCCCAAATCATCTCCCATCACTGACCCATGTGTATCTGACATATCAGGAAAAGCTCATTTGGCTGAAATGAGTAATACCTTTTCCTTACAGCTTTCCCTAATTCCTCCTCTCTCATGGAACTTTCTTCACACTTCCTGTCACACTAATCATATTATACCCTATTGTAGTTACTTGTGTTCTTGTCATTAACTGGAAGAGAAGTTGTCAAGTTATATATTATTTTCCTCTCTACTGTGCTCAGTAAGAACATCTTACACTTGAGTGTGTGCTGACCTGACTAGCAGCAGACTCTGGCGTGGGTCCTTTTCATGAACCAGCCCATTCATTGTCACTAAGGGGCCTGAGCTGGAAATTACTGTTGCATTATAGGATGTCAGAGAGGTTAAGTAACATGTACACACAACCAGTAATTCAGAAAAGCAGGGTGCAAAGTAACAGAAAATAAATATGTCATGTTCTATGTAGGTTGATAGAAACTTTTTAGACTTTTTATTTGAAGTAAAAATATTTTTACCTCCCACTCCACAAACTTGACATCAGCCATTTATGCCAATACTACTTCTACTATTGAGTATCTGTTTAAGGAGATGAAAAAGTCCTAGAAGTGGGTGATGATGATGGTTGAAGAACAGTGTGAACGTACTTAATATCATTGAATTATACACCCAAAATGATAATGATAAATTTTATGTTATTAAAAACAAGGTGGTTCTTGAATATTACCTTCCCCTTTATTTAAAAAAGATCTAAGATATTCTCTAATAAGCCTCTCTGTGAGATTGTACTTCCCTACTCACTTCTAATGACCACATTTCATTTAAAAAACTATAAAATCCTTCTACTCACTGAGAATGTTAAAGACAGTTGAAATATGCTTTTCAAAAACAAACGAGCTTTAAAAAGCAAAAAAAATTAAATCTATAAAAAGTAGAAGAAATTATATATGAAGCTTCCATGTATTCATGACCTAGCTTCATTACTTTTTAACATTTGCCAATCCTGTTTTATCCTCTTATTCTTACACACACACCCTGTTTTTAATAACAGAAAATAAAATTTACCATTATCATCATTTTTGGGTGTACAATTCAGTGACATTAAGTACTTTCACACTGTTGTTCAACCTTCACCACCACCCACTCAGTTCTAGGACTTTTCCATCTTCCCAGACAGAAACTCTACACCAGATGGCAAGCCCCATTCTACTTTCTGCTTCTATGAATCTGTCTATTCAGGTGCCTCAAGCCAGTACAATCATAAAATACCCCACTTATGTCTGCTTATTTCAGTTAGCATAATTTCTTCAATTACCCATGTTGTTACTTGGGTCAGACTTTCATTCCTTCTTAAGTCTGACAAATCCATACTTTTAAGTCAAATTCAGGCTTACTTGTTTTAACAAAGATAGGCATATGATGTTGTATGTTTTATATTATATCAAATAACGAGGCACAAGAATCTGCTTATCCCACTTAGTGATGCTAAGACTAACTGATCTCTCCACTTTGAAATTGTACTTCATCCTTGTGTCCAATAGTTTCACCCACTGAGAATTACTGCATGAACTATTATTTCATTAGAGGTTGCAAGACTGGTAATTTTCGAATTCTGTTTAAACCTTCCACATACATTAGCTGGAATTCTGTAAAATGGAATTTGCCTTCATCAGCTAGGGCTACTTGATTATGCTGAAGTGATTATAGTTCATGCAGGAAAATCATGATATATACTTAATTCTTTCCATTTGTTTGCTGATTTGCAGAAAAGGAATTGGTGCCCTAATTATGTCTAACAGAGTTTAATGCATTTTCATTTCTTTCTGGGGAGAAAGAGAAAGGAAGAAGACTCTTTTCTTTGTTATACATTCTGAATTTTTATATTTTCATTGTATTTCTCTGATATTCAAGTTATCTCATTTTTGACTATTCGGAGCCCTTTTACTATTACTCTTTGTGGTCTTACACAAGATGTTTCAGGCACATTTTGGATACTTTCTGCTCTAGATCAAGAATTCCTTCATGGAATTTTGGTTCCCTTTAATGGGGAAAGAATAGCTTATTTACATGACCCTCAATACACATGACTTACTTAATATCAAAGTTTTTGATGTCACTGAGTGTTTTCAACGTGCAAAACAATGTTTCAAGTTAGAAAAGTACAGAGATTAATAAGACATACTTCTTGCCTTCTGGGTACTCACAACCTCCTAGAAAGATTGTACATCATTTTGTCATTCCATTTAAGACTGACTGTTATTATAATATAATAGATCTGTGAATCTGGATAAAATCCAAACTCCTTAGCTTCACATATAGGACCTTTTATGATCTGGTCCCAACCTCTATCTTATCTCATTCATGCATTCATTCATTCTACAAAGGCATATTGGCAGCCTACTATACCCATGAACTAAGGTACTGTCCCAGCCCTTAAGGAGCATACAGCTTAATGGGGGAGAAAAAAAATCAAATGACCATTTACAGACTGGTAAGTACTACAGTATGTGTGAGCACATAACATGATTGAGGGTCAAGAAATGATTTTTAGAGAAAGGGATAGTAAACTAAAACTTGATGAGTTGAAGTTATTCATGAAGGGGAAGAAAAGAGTATAGTGGCCATCATGTTAGGGTCCAGAGAAAAAAATAGTTTTCTGAGAGCTGTGAGTTCAGTGGATCAGGAGCATAGGAAAGGAGTGGGATAGGGACTATGGACTGAGGCTAGAAAATGAAAGGAGACATCAAGAAGATCTGTACAAGCTAACATAGAGTTTAGATATTCTAAGGGCAACAGGGAGCTATTCAAAGGCTTTAAGGGAGGAGTTACTTGATCAAAAGATCACTATGCTGTAGTGGAGAATGGTTTACATAGGGGCAAAAGAGAAAGTGGAGGCCAGCCTGTAAAATGTGATAGGAGCTCAGAACAGAGGTAACTGGCAGTGGAAAAGAAGTATACGGATGTTAACTAGCTTTGTGAAAGAAGCACAATAATTCATATGGTGACTGGCTGGGTGTGGGGGCTGGTGAAGAGGTGCAAGAAAGGAAGGGGGTGACATCCAGATGAGGCAATCTGGGGATAATGGTATCATGCCCTACAAAAGAAATACAGGAGGAAGGTCAGGTTTTAGAAGGAAGATGCTGATCTGTTCTGAACGTGCTGACTTTGAAGTTCCTGTGAGATAAAGAAGAGGTGATATCCAATGGATAACTGTGTTTGCTGACCTAAAATTCAGGGCAGAGAGTTGAGACAGATAGATACAGAGATAGAGATAGAGATATATAGATATATATAAATGTGATGATAACATGTAGAGTTAGGAGAAGCAAAGAGGAGAAAACAATTCCACCATACAACTCTAGTGTCATCACTCCTTACCTATATGGCTTTTGACTTCTAATAGCAGAACTGAGCTCATTAACATATACGGGATCTTGTAAAAGAGTAGCTTTCTGAAAGAGGAGAAAGGTAGGAATAGTTAGAAATATTGTTTACTGATAATCAATTCCTAGTTTTAGTCAATGTTCTATATGTATAGATGTGTGTATATGTATGTGTATATATATTTTTTTATCTTAAATCCTTTCCATACTACATGATTTATCTATGTAATTCATTCCAGTATTTTATTATACAATAGTGAATTTTTGTGTGGAGTGAATTTTTTCCTTACATAGTGTTTTTAAAGTCTTAAGGATAACATGGTAATTACAAAAGTTTCTATTAAAATCAAACAATATTGAAATGTATAAAGTAAAAGGTACAAGTTCCTTGTCTCTCCCTGTTTCTTCCATCCCTCTGTTCAAAGACCTTACTCTTACCAATTTGATTTCTATCCTTTTAAGCATTGAAAACATACTAATTATAATATATAATACATATTTGAAGATTTATTTTATGCTATATATTTAATGCTAGTTGAATTATATCACACATATTAACCTCAAAGGCTTTTTTCTAAAAAAAAAGTTAATATATGGTAGAAAATTTTTCAAGTCTAGGGATATAAATTTATTTCAGTCTCTGTAATGATTATCCAGTTACGTATCCCATAGTACTGTGTCCTTCTGAGCAACACAAACATTTCAGATTTCTTAATGTTAATATGCTATAAGATCAATAATAAATAAGTAAATAATAATTAAAAACAACAGTTATAATTGTATATCACAAGATAAATGAAAAGGATTATATTGTTCTTCTAAAAGACTGCTTATTTTTTATACTGATCCTAGTGCAATTAAAAAGATCATTAAATGGGAGTTCTGACTTTGTCCTTAAACTTACTATATAATTCTGAATAAGTTACTAAAAATTTTGATGCTTTATTTTCATTGGCTACATAATAAAGAACTTAGACTAGTTCTCTATAAAATTATCTGATCCAATGACAAAAGTCCCACTTGACCTACTTCCAAATATACAAGAAATACAGAAACATTCAGAATGTTGAACTTTAAGCTGTGTTCTTTGAAAACAGAAATGGTTGAGAAATCACCCCTGTTAACTGCCAAAGACCACCCTGCTCACAGATATAGCAGGATGAAACCTATCTTCATCCTTCCTCATGAACCCCACGAGACTGACTGAAGACACTCTTGTTTACTTGCCCTGTAAATCCCGTTCTCCTTTTCTTTCAGACACTCCTCATTAATGAGCATCTCCCCTATTACAACAGTCTGCACAAAATCATCTCCTTAATTGTCCAGTGTATTCTGTCTTTCACCACATTATTACATTCAGATTTCACCAAATTATTAATTTCAGAAGTAGGGAGGTAGTGCAAAAAGGCATGTTTACTCTGAAAAAACAATATTTGAGTCAAGGTTAATTTATGAGGACACTTACTATAATATAATTGTTCCATGAACTTTTTAAGTGCAGATATATTGATGACGTTTTGGAAAAAATGTACAAATGAAGTTGGGATTGCTTTTTCTCTAGGTTTGGGTTGCTGTGTAAAGGTGAGGCCAGGGAGGAATTTCCTAAGTAAAACTCATTTCCGTTCCCACTGTACTTGAAAGGGATTTCACTTAAAGACTCTTTGTGATCCAGAAGTCCCTGGGGTTCCTTTGTAGTTGCTGTGCAAGATGGCGTGCTGTCAGCCCGGCAGTGGACTGGCATGGACTGACTGCTCCTCCTGGAGGGCATTGGGAGGGGTCGAGAGGCACCTTGGCCTTGTAGGGAGAGCTTCTTGACATCTGAAGGAGACCAGAGAGCCGATTCCTTGGATGGTGTGCTTCTCTCTTGGAAGTACCTGTCAGGCAGAATTTAGTGTTAAACGTGTTATTTGGAATTTAACAGTAAGGAATAAAGAGGATCTAGTGGCCTAAATGCAGCAGTTTAAGACTCTGTAAGTAAATGCTTTCACATAAAATAAATTCGTGTGAAGAAAAGGAAATGCTTTCCTTGCCCTTGCATGAAAATAGGAACAGTAATGGCATCAATCTCACAGAGTTTCTGTGAGGACTAAATAAGAAAATATGTGCAATGTGTTTGGAAATACTGGAAATAGGGCCTCCCTGGTGGCGCAGTGGGTTAAGCAATGCACTATGAGGCAAACCTCAGCCACTGCAGCACAAGTTCGATCCCTGCTGCCGGCCAGGGAAGGGACCCACATGGCGCAGCAGACCTCTCCTGCCTTGCCTGCTGCTCCCCTCAGCAGTGTACTTCTGTTGATCTGTTTTTCTGCTCCCCGCTCTGTGGTGAGTCCTCTCACCCTCCACACCTCTGGCCTGTACCCCAGTGCTTGTATGCATAAATAAAAAAAAAAAAAAAGGAAATACTCATTAGGTGCTACCTAGTAAGGTTAGCCTGTATTGCCTTGAATTGCTGGTTCATCATTTTATATTCAAGTATCTATCTCCTTTATAAAACTGGAACCTCCTTGTAAGTGGAAAGCTACTTTGTTTTTATTAGTTCTTAAATTAACCTTAAACAAATATAAATTCATTTGTTATCTCTATAATGGTACAAATTATGCTGAATTCCAGCCCTCAGCTCCCTCTATCACTGACCTGACCACATCCTCCTTAAAACAGACACCCCTAGCTCCATCCTCAGTGTTAAGCATTTATTTGCACACTGGTATTGTGGTCCCAGATTGATCTGAAAAGGAGAATGTGAGAACACCCTCTCTTCCTGACATTCCTCCTACCATATGAAGTGGCACATGGGTTGGCCAGATTTTAAACACACAACTGAGCCCTCAATCCCTGTATAATATTCAGTAATTACCTTACTGTGATATTGTCATTTATAACATATTTTTTTAATTCAGATTGCCAAAAATATTTCTAAAATATACGTTATCTACATCAATAGTCCCTGGTTCACACCACCCAAAACTGTTGAAGGGATATAAGGTGGAGTGGGAGCAAAGGGGACAAAGGGGTCCAGGACAGAAGGTTTCCTGGAGCTGTGGTGGTGGGTATGGTGAAATAACATGCAGTTGTAGAGCTGTAAAGCTATACCCCTGAGACATATACGTTGATGTAAATCAATATTACCTCAATAATATAACTTTTAAAAAGGGAGGGGAGAATAGAAAGAGGTACTGTGTTTGCTGACATTTCCAACTGTGTATCTGAACACATATGTCTCTCTTGGAACAAAGACAATAAACCACTAATTTACTAGCTAGTAAGTACTAAACCAAATTTTAAGAAGAGCTATGTCTTTCTTCAAAGTAGTGTATTTGTTAATCACTGTATTGTAGTGACATGTTATCTAAGTAGATAATAACTTTAAAATATTCAGAAAAAGTTGCTTCTTATAAACTGTGCTTATAACCAAAGCTTATAAATTACAGATTATAGAGCCTCCCTGGTGGCGCAGTGGGTTAAGCAATGCACTATGAAGCAAACCACAGCCACTGCAGCATGAGTTCGATCCCTGCTTCCATCCAGGGGGGTGACCCGCATGGCACAGCAGACCTCTCCTACCTCGCCCACTGCTCCCCTCAGCAGTGTATTTCAGTAGATCTGTCTGTTTTGCTTCCCACTCTGTCTCTGGTGATTCCTCTCACCACCCCCGCACCTCTGGGGGTGTACCCCAGTTCTTGTATGCATAAATAAATAATTTTTTTAAAAAATAAATTACAGATTATACATTTATGATTTTTACTAAAACCTCATCAAACATGTAATAATAATGTAATTGACAAGAGAATTGGCCCCTGGAAATGAGAGGGCCCACAGTCATGATGATGGTTTGTTCATATATCATGTAACTGTGGTTAAGAACGCGGTCTCCCTTAGCCCCAGTTTCTCTCATTTCATAGTTGCATTGTGAGAGTGGGCTATTATAATGAATAACATGTTTTTAGCACAGCACCTGTTAAGCACAATTATATATGAAATATTATTTTGAATGCCTTAGTTAGTTATGAAAATAAAATCGAGGGGAAGTACACATCAGAAATTAGACTATTGAAAAAAACATCCTTGGAACTTCTTAAGTGAAGAGAGCCACAAAAGTTAAATGAGGTGACTTTTAGATAGCCCCTAAGGGGGGGCACTGGTTGCCAGGGGGACCAACCAAGTAATTAGAGGACTGGGACTTTCAGTCCCACTGGCTTCCCCCCACTGGGGGTGGGTAGAAGGTAAGATGGGCTAAAGGTTGAATCATAACCAATAGCCAGTGAGTTAAATCAATTACACCTATGTAATGGCTCCTCCAAAATACCCAAAAAGGAGAGCGTCCAGGTTGGTGAGCACATGGAAGTGCTGGGAGAGTGGCCTGTCTGGGGAGCACTGAGGTGCCACACCCATCCCAGTACCTTGCCCTAGGTGTCTCTTCCATAGCACTGTTTCTGAGTCATACCCTTTTATGATAAGCCCTAGTAAAGCACTTCTCTGAGTTCCATGAACCACTGTGGTAAATTAATTGAATCCAGGGAGGAGGTTGTGGGAAGGTCTAATTTACAGCATTCTGGTCAGAAGTATAGGTAACAACCTGTGGCTGTGGCAGTCTTGTAGGACTGTGGCTTCTGATGCAATCTCTGAGAACAATGTTGGAACTGAGGTGAATTCCTGAATCCCCTTCTGATGTGGGAGAATTGCTTGATGTTGTTATAGGGAAGCATGCCACCTCCACATCATCCTCATAGAATTTTGCGTTATTTTCATAGATGCCTGGTAATTACCTGGTAATGTTATCAAAGTGTTGAAGGATATAAGACGCTCAGGCTAGGATTTTCAGGTAAATGACTATTTCTAGTTCAGAAATGGATGATACATACTCTAGTCCTCTTTAAAGGTGTAGTTTCTCTTAATTTCTGCCAGATATGCTTCCTTTTAGAGAAAAACATAGGTTTGATTTCTTTACTTTTTTCCTTCTAATTTACTAATACATGTAACTAAGTACAGCACATTTTCATTTCATAAAAATGCCAAGCAGATCATTTCTCCAAAAGTTTATACTTTTAAATTTTCAATAGCAAAATACCACTAGAGCCTGCAGGTAGATATAAACTCAGATAAAAATTCACCCTCATGCATATGGGCATAACAGACCTGGATTGAGGCATTGTCACTATTTCTTTTCCTCAGATCTTTTTCAACTTGAACTCAATTAAATTTATATAAATCTTATTCTGTGTGTTGTATGGATACCACAAGCAGTAGTCAGCCTCCTCCTGCCCCCTACTCCCAGTTTATTTTTTAAAAAGACTTATTTATTTATGCATATAAGAGCTGGGGTATAGGCCATAGGTGTGGATGGTGAGAGGATCCACCAGAGACAGGGTGGAGAGCAGAATAGGCAGACTGACTGAACCACACTGCTGAGGGGAGCAGCGGATGAGGCAAGAGAGGTCTGCCGCGCCATGTGGGTCCCCTCCCTGGCCGGCAGCAGGGATCGAACTTGTACTTTAGTGGCTGTGGTTTGCTTCATAGTGCGTTGCTTAACCCACTGCACCACCAGGGAGGCCCCAACCCTACTCCCAGTTTAAAAGCACTCTTAAATAGCTCGCAGTACTTTTCCTAAAAGCACATTTTAGTGAAATATCTACATAGACTTTCTGTAGAAAGAATACATGAAACTAGCCTCTAGTAAAGAGCTCCACTAAATATAGAGAAACCTAAATACTGATTCTCATTATCAGAGATCACTAGTCTGTTTTCTATCCCTTAGGTGTTAAAAGACCTGTTGTTTACTATTATCCTGAAAAGTAATCATATTTATGTAAGTCTGATGTCCCCAGATGACTGTATACTTCTTATGACCTGCAGCATCTCGTAATTAGGCCTAAAACTTTACACCTTGGAGATGTTTCAAAGCTCTGTACATGATAACATTCTTTAGTCCTCTAATTAGTCTTCTATCCTAGCCTCTCTTCTGTTTATACTTTTCACTCAAATGTTTAATTACAGAGGTGAGGATGTTAGCAAACTACAGATAGTAGACCTAGCTCCCTAACTACCCCTTTATTTGGAAACCACTCCTTTCCACACATGGAGCACACAGAAGCTGTCATGTTTCTAAAGACCCTACGCTCCTTGCTCTAGTGGATGTTTTTCAGCAGTGAATCATTAATTCAAACTAGGCATCAGAGACAGTCCTAGGATTTTTACATTTGATGCAAGAAGGTGTGTGAGTTGACCTTTGTCCAGTGATATGAGGTATAAAATGTGAACTTAAGACAGTGACTGTTTTTCCATGGTGGGCATTGTATTCAGTGAGAGAAAATGAAATTGATCAACAAACATTAGAGGACACAAAGATAGAGGTCAGTGGTACTCCAGCCCCCAGATGCCACTGTCTCTAAAGCCCAACTTCATCTTTACCACTCCTACATTCCTATGGTTTGGCTTTCAGTCTTTGCTGGTTTTAATCACTATTGTGCATCTAAAATCAAAAACAGAGACCAGTAATTAGAATATACCAAATTAGGCAGCTATCCACTTGTATATATTTATGTCTATGTCCATCTGTTGAATGAGGGTTGAATCACACAAGTGGCCCCAATAATTTCCAAAGAATTCCCCTTTTCATGTAAGTTGGATTTCTGCCATTTTTAACAAAGTTCTAACTTCACAATAACCTAAACTAGGTGACCAGGCAAGAGCTCTCTGAGATGTGTGTCTCACAGTGCGTGTCCCAGATTCTGGCTTACTCAAGCAAGTTCAAGTCCCCCAAATTAATCTAATTTCAGACAGTGAATGTGCTTCAGGAAATGAACTCTCATATGGAATTGACTCTCTAACTTTGTTTTGGATGCATAAATTTGTTAAGAAAGTTTTCTAAAATTGTGTGGTTTTATCTTCTTGTAAATGACAGAAAAGTAAGAATGTATGAATCTGATAATTGGGATCCTCCTCAAATTCTGGAATATCTTTATTACCATAGTCTGACTGGAGTTGGAGAGTTAAATGGACCTAAGACAGCAGGCTCCCCAAGGCAGAAGTCAAGGGGAGGGGACTCTAGAGCTCCTCATTCCCTAAGCTGTTCAATAGCCCCCCACTTGGAGCCCGTCACATCACTACAAACAAATATATGTGCTAAATAAAATCATACCACATAAATCTTCATTTAATATAGTTGATAGGTTCTTAGCAACTGTGACTTTAAGTTATGACATTAATGATTTAATGAAAACAGGTCCTTAAGTAATGTCATTTCATCCAGTTTCAGTTGGGATTCTCTTGTTCTCATCATCATTATTTAAAAAAAAATTCAGGTGAAACATTATACAGACCTGCTCTACATAAAAATGTGTGCCTTCCCAAAGAAAGAGTTTCAAGCCACTCTGATAAGAACACACTCTAAGTAAATGAGTCCCCTGAAACCCCCCTTGACTGGCCCTTTCTATGGAATCTCTTTTATAGACACTCTGGTTCCAGAAAGGATCTGATACAAACCCAAACCCTCCTTCCATATATACTTATATAAGTTTAAACTAGTTTTAAGCTAGTTTTCTTCCTCAAGCTAAAATAAAGTAACAAGGACTAGCTATATACCTTCCTGCACAAAAAGTCAGGAAAATATATGGGGAAAAAACAGCTTTTAAGACACTGTACACCAAGCAGCATAAAACTGTGAGCTCTGAGAGATGGACAACAAGGTGAGACCTCACAATTGCCCCAACTTACTGCTGAAAAATTTGCCAGGCCATAGTATAAAAGAGGAGGTGATAGATACTAATCGTGATGATAGTCTTGTGATGGTTTCATATGATAAAAGGTAACTATAAACTCTAAATATTTATTGTATGTCCTTTACACCTTAAAATAAATTCTACTAACAGTGCTTTCCTTAAGTATCTGGCTTAAAAGCCTCTAAAAATGGAAATCCCATTGAAGGGAAACCATTTAAAATTGTATTATTAAGTTATCACACTGTGGAGTTAAGTATAAACCCAAATGCAGTGTTTTATACGATGCTGATAGAGAAAGCTGAAGAGGATTGCAAGGAGAAGGACAAAAGCAGATAGGATGGGGGCAATGGAAACAAACTTGACAAGTGTATTATTGACTCGTGGAACTGGTAGCTGTGGTTCTGCTGAAAATGCCCAGGGCTGATTTTTCTTGTCATAAGATATGGGACACATTACTAGTCTTTAGCAGGGGAAGAGTCAGGGAAATTCAAGTCCTGCTATGTGTAGGATCATTCTGCATGACAATAAATTGTGCACATAAAATGCCAATAGCACCCCACTGAGAAGCCCTGCAAGAATTATTAGTCCCTCCACAGGGATCAGGTGCATTCTAGAAATTGTCAACATCTTCCTTTGTGATACTAACTAGAACATTTTATCAATCAATTTTGTCTTTGCCAGAAAGTGATTCTTATATTTCAGCTTCAAATATAACCAGAAAATCCAAAGCCTTAAGAACCCTGACAGGAACCCAAAACTACTATTAAAACACCTTAAATCCTCATTTTAAAACCTTTAATAAAATTACAGTTATTGTAGTTCACTTTCCATGATTTTTCTTGTCCAAAATAGTTGTAAAGTTAAAACGGCAAAGTAAACTGGCACTCCCAATGGGGGAAGAAAACCTTGCTCAACCAGAAAGGAAATTATAAAAATAAAATTTTAGGTTTTAAAAAATCAACCTTGTAGGCTATCTTGTTCAAGGAGAGAAAATAAAGGCAGAAAGAGATCCCACCCAGTAACCCCAGTTACTGCAGTGAGGTGCACCAGAACTTTTGAACAGACCCCCAGTGGGGGTTCACTCTTCCCTTGCAGCATTTGCATGTTTCCCGAACTCTTGGCTCTTTCCCCCATGCAGTGAGCTGTCCCATAGGCCTCAGCCCACATTAATTTCCCGATACATATAATGCCCTTGGAATCCTATGCTTCCCTCTTCCTTCTAATGTCTAAGTACTTAAAAGTGTGTACCAGAAATATACTTTGAGTTCTGCAGCTTTGGAAATTATATGTTCGTTTGAATTGAGAAATACTATATTTTTCTATTTAACTAATCTAATTTAGTTCGATAAAAATTCTCTAAAAAGGCCTTCCTCATTATTATATACGTAAGATACACAGAACTCACTCCAGAGCTACTGATAGGAAAATAACATTTAAAAAGCAAATTAAAGTGTAATAAAAAATTTTGGTTAGTAAATTAGAAGTATAGTACGAACAACCGTCTCACCTGAGAGAGGATTCATTCAGTCTCCCAGGCTCTTTGCTTTGCCAAAAGACAGGGCCATTATTCTCTTCTTTAACTTAAAAAAAAAAAACAAAAGTTGATCATTATTACATAATTTGTGTTTATGATTTTAAATTAAGAAATTTAAAGTGCAGTTACATATACTGCTTCTTTGACTCTTCATACATCTACATCATCACAAAACTTGCAAGTAAAAAATTATAGGTTCAGCAGCTTGGTGGAGTAAAAAGAACTTTGTCTTCGACAACCTGTTAAGACTTATAAAGTATGACTTTACCAGTTATTGTATCACTCTGGTCTCAGTATCTTAAATTGCAAAGGAGAATAATTCTGCAAATGAAAATAAAACGATGTGTATAAAAATGACTTGTTATGCCTGGGAAAGTAGGCATGCAATAAATATTAGCTAAATTTAAAGGAAATATCAAAGAACCAGTCATAACTTACATCAATAAAATTGATGCCCATGATATGAGCAGATTTTATCTTTTTATTTGGGGGAATGAATGGTATCTAGTAAGTGTTCTGAAACAAGAACCAAATTTACATTTCCACAAGCTACAGCAAGAGGTCAGTATTAGCTACACATTTAACCTCCAGTGTAAACTTAGTGTCCCTGTCTAAACATGTCCCTGGTGACATGTTTTAATGTCGAAGACAAAGTTCTTTTTGCTCAGCTGTGCTGCAGAACTTCTAATTTTGTACTTGAAAGTTTGTAACTAGAAGTTAAGGTTCCATCCACAGGGTGAGGGCCAGGGAAGAAAGCCTTTGCTCCCACTGAGAAGTCTTTTTGGGGAGTTCCTGACTCTCAGTTTTTGGTTTTTTTTCTTGACTTGCTTGCTTCTGGGTTGTTGTTGTTGTTTTTTTTTTTTTCCCTCTATCCCCTCCACCCCCAGTTGATTTTTCTTTTGGTGTAAAATGTACATAAAATGAAATGAAAATTTTTTCATTTCATGAGTTTAATTCATTTCCTTTTGAGCTTCTCTGTGCAGCGCCTCTTGCCCTCCTGTTTATTTGAGAGTAGTCCAAGTCCCTTTCATGCTTGAGAGAAAGACCCCTCTCACTTGAGAGGATGCTGGATGGGCTCCATAGGAAGCTGCAGGGCACAAGATGGCTTGCTCTGGTCTAAGCAGAGAAAGGCAACTCAGCCCCTTGAAGTCCAACATAACTCATCAGAACTGGAGGCTGTTCTGCCTCCTCAGGATTTGAGGCAAAGGACTGATGATGAAAACTATTCTGCAGGAATCTGAAGGCACAGGAGGTGACTTTAGAAGGACTGACAGTGGCCTTTTGCCTTTCCAGCATCTCTCTCTTGGAGGAATTGTCTTCATCCTATACTTACCATGAATACCCCACCCCACTTTAAACAAGAAAAGAATTTGCTTCTTCCATGTAGTTAATGATGATTAACTTTCAGTGCCCCTCACTTGTATGACTTCCTTCCAGAGTCATAGGAGAGGCTCTAACAATGTGGCTACATGGTCAAATGTTTTTGTAAAATATGCAAAAGGAAGACATTTCAATCACAATCATTTAAGACCACACTTCTTCCCACTTCAATTTTCTTATGTTCTCACTTCCCCTATTGGGAGTGAGCATAGTTCAAAATATTTGTGATTTCTTCTGCCCAGGGTTCTTCTGCAATCAATGCATTTGATATTTTAACTCTTTTCCTTAAAGAGAGCTTTGTGAATTATATGCGCTCCAGTACTCACAAAATCTGGATTCTTCCCTGCATTGGCCATAGATGACTGATCTAGGGTGGGTTTCAATCCAGGTTGGGTTCATCAATGTCTCCCCCTAGACTGGTAACATCTGGACCCAGGAGAGAGCTGGGCATCTTTAAAGCTGGCTGAACCCTAGTAGAAGGTCCCCCATAGGCTGCTCAGGTCCTCACACAGGACCCTGGGTTTCTCTTCCACTCTTTGGCACTCCTGTTCCCCTTTTGATTCCCTAAAAGATTCCAAAATCCTTTCAATAAACTCCCTTTGGCATTAAAAAAGGCACATTAGTATTTTTTCCACTTGCAAACTAGGAACCTTTATTAATACGTAAGTGTTTAAAAGCCCAGTCACCACAAACACCTTAATAGTAGGCATTTCACAAATGGTGTCACAATTGTTCACAAGATGTGAACAAAATACACCTTTGATTATTGCTGGAATTAAGTAAAACATAGAACTTGTAGCCCAGAGATTAGAGAGGCTTGAGCCTATCTCCTGCTTCAGAAACAAGTATTACAGACAGTGTCAGGAGATGAACCACAGAAATCCTGGATGTTGAGCAGCTTGGAGAACTGGAGTGTATTGCAGTTGGCATGCGGAAAAGGAGGAAAAGATTAGCGGGGTTTATCTATTAAGAAGTTGATATTCCTAAACAATCAATCTGTACCTAGGTTTAAGTTCCCTCTTAAATCTGAGCCCGTCCAAGTTCACTAACTAAACTTGAACTTTGTCTTTCTGTGTGGATCACTAAAAGGCCTCTCTTTGTGTTTGCTTAAGATTTAATTTGTAACAATGGTGTGTACACTCTTAGGATTGTTTGTGCTCTCCACTGAGAAATACAGTACAGCTTGAAATCTGTTTCTACATTTGATGGCCTCCTGGATGCCATGCCTGGAGTCAGGCAGGTATGAGATAATTATGACGAGAGCCCAAATATAAACACCAGAGTTACCTGCCTGTGTGCATTCTCCACTGTGCGCCTAGTTTACACTCTTCAGAGTACATGTGAAGTGCTTCAGTCATTTAGCACACTGGATTACAATCTATGGCATGCTCAGTAGCACTGGTCAGCCAAGGACCCTTTTCAGAAGGGGTGCTACATAAAGAATATGTCTGCTTTCACAGTGACAAAAGTTTGATGTTTGTCAGAATCCTTCCCTGTGGGATGACTACCACGCTATGAAGAAATTATCACTCAACCACAGAGACTCATCAGTGCCTTGTGGTTTTAGTTTCACCCCACATCACTGGTTTTAGAGAATGTTTAGATTTTAGGTTTAAAATAAAAGTTATATATATGGGTATATGTGTATATACATGTCAGTAATTATATATAGATAAACTTCAGCTTATGTTTCATTAAATTATTTTATTCTGGTTTGGGAACTATTCTACTTCATTTTGAACCAAATATACCACTACAGTCCTTAAGGACTCTTCTGTGATTCTGTAGATGCAGTGACCAATTTGGTAGCCACTAGCTACCTGTAGCAGTCTCAATTTAGATTAAAATTCATTTAGTAGCACTAGTCACATTTCAAGTGCTCAGTGGCCACAGGAGGTTAATGGCTACGATATTAGATGTAATCGGACTAGATACAGAACATTTCCATCATTGCAGAAAGTTCTACCGGATAGTATTGTTCTAGAATATGCCTGAAACAAAGGGGCTAATAACTCAGTTTATTCTAGAACTTTAACTGCTGGTACAGCTGAGCACTGTTCTCTGCCCTGTCAGCATTGTTCATTTGGAACTTAATAGCCATCCTCTCTTATTTCCACATGCAAAGTACAAATCAAAATACTCACTGTGGGGTCTCCCTGGTGGCACAAGGGGTTAAGTCTCAACACCACAAAGCTATTGGCAGCACAAATTCAATCCCTGTCCAAGGAGCTGACCCACATGGTGCAGCCAACCTCTCTCATCGGCTGCTCCCTTCAGCAGTGTATTTCAGTCAATCCGCCTGTTCTGCTCCCCACTCTTGTTTCCAATGAATCCTCTCACCACCCATACATGTGGCCTGTACCCCAGGTCTTGTATGCATAAATAGATCAATCTTTGAAAAAAAAAGTGCTGTGCACCATAGAAGGACACATGAATACTCAAGAGAAAAGCCTCTTTTCCTCTGTATCACCAGAAAAATCAGGTCTCACTGGGAATTCAAATGTGATGTGAAGAAGCTAAGTATTTTTAATATAAATGATTTGCAATTTAGAACTTCCCTTGTTAAAATAATCTAGTTGGTTGGTGTATGAGCACCTCTGCCACATGTTATAAATATTCCCTAGGCTTTCACCCAAGAGGTTTGGAGTCAGTCTAATAATTACCTTTATTTAAATGCCCAGTAGTTAAAGTGTGCTGCTTCTCTCAGCATGATGTCACCATTACTAACATTACGGATTTAGTAATGACTACTGTCAAAGAGTTGGTCAGACAGGTTTGAGTCTGTCTGTTGCTTCACATGATAGAATATCTATCTGTGAGGTGATCCTTTGGGGCCGTGTGTGTGCACAGCATACACAGGGAACAAGCAGCTTGGAGAACAGCTGGAGGAAACAGCGCACACCACTTCTGGCGTGCTGGAAAGGGGGGCTGTTTTTTGCCTTCCCATGTGTGCTGGGTATGACTCCATGTGACAGTAGCAGTTTTGTGTTTTCAAGAGTTCCTGTGCAAAAGTGTCAGATGGTACCCCAGAAATGAAAGTAAGAGCAGGTGGGGAGAGGTGTCATTCTATCTATACCCAAGGATATAAGCACAAGTTAAGTTTTTTAAAAACACTTTACTACTTTTAAACCCATTTACAAAATTTCTAGGAATTTAAATGTCATAGAACTTCTACCTGCTAGCTTCTTTAACATGTGTTTTTATCTTCTTATACATGTTGGGGGAAAGAGTCAAGAATAATTATTCTTGTAAACAAGGATTAATATGCATTTAAGGCAACCAACACCGGTTAGATATCCTAATTAGTATGGCAAGAGACCTGGGGAGCAACAAGGCGTTTAATAAGTCTGTTAATTACAACAACTTTTACAAACAGTTGCCTTTCTTTGTTGTGTCAGTGTAGAAAAAGGTCCTCAAACACCTGACAGTTTTCTCACATTTAGCAGTTATTCAGCACTCCATGAGTCTGACTTGGAATGAAGTTTAGTGAAGGAGGGTAGGCTGGTACGGGCAGGTCTAACTAGACACCAGAAGTGGAGAGCTCTGGGGCCTCATTCATCCATTCTGGTATGCCAAGGAGGTGACTCTAATAGCTGAGTGCTTTCCAACTGTGTGCCCAGCTTTGTCCATGGTACTCATAGAAAACACAGCCCTGGTAGTAGAGATGAGGAAACTCAGGCTCACAAAGGTTAAGTGACTTGCAGAAGATCACAAAGCCAAGAAAGATGAGCGTTAGGACTCAAATCTTGGCTTAGCTAAGTCCCAAGTCCATGTTCTTTTTCTCTGCTTTTCACCAGCTCCCAGTTTTGTAGGAATAGATACCTTGAAGAGCTCTGTTTTAAACATATGCATTTCATATACACATACACATTTATGTAGAGACTAAACAGTGTAGTACTAACCACACATTCTATTTTTATCCATTTAGCCTTACATTTTTTTTACAACTTCTTCACAAGACACATTTAGGTAAGTCCAAGACATGAAGCATAAAAGCAGCTCTGGTTGAGTTGGGAGATTCCTAATCCTCCCCTCACCTCCCCACTCCAATGTGGATTTTCTAGATCTCCCTGGGCCAATAGAAAAATCACCTGCACCAGACACTGAATTTCCTAAAAAAGAAGGTATAATATGACCTTTTATCTTTTTTTTTTAAAGGTACAATTATTTTTTTAAAGATTTATTTATTTATGCATACAAGCACTGGGGCACAGGCCAGAGGTGTGTGGGGGGGTGAGAGGATTCACCACAGAGAGCGGGGAGCAGAACAGGCAGATCAACAGAAGTACACTGCTAAGGGGAGCAGCGGGCACAGCAGGAGAGGTCTGCCTCGCCATGTGGGTCCCCTCCCTGGCCGGCAGCAGGGATTGAACTCGTGCTGCTTCAGTGGCTGCGGTCTGCTTCATAGTGCGTTGCTCAACCCACTGTGCCACCAGGGAGGCCCCGACCTTTTATCTTTTTATCTATGCATGTGTTATGTTCCTGGGTGGACAGATTTCCAATAAATATTTCTTATTTATTTTTGATAAAACTAGTAATAACTGCAATAAACCATAATTTGATTATCAGGGCTGGACCTCGTGGCTTCCCTCGCTGGTGAGAGGTCCAGGATTCACAGAGACACTTCTTTGCCAGGTTTTTTCATTAAAATCTGTGGTTGTTAATACGGTTATTAAAAAATCAAATAAGAACTGACCAAATTGAATCCAGTTTCTATCGCCTTTTTAAAAAACTGATATTCAGGGGACACTATTCTTTTTCATTTCATTCCTCTTCCTCCCTTCCATCTTCCTTCTTTTCTTTCTTTCTTTCCTTTCTGTATATCCTTATGCATGGCAAGCTATGTGCAGGAACTATGCTGCTGATAAGGAATTGGTCAGTTCATCCTCAGTGTAGAGAGCATTATCTTAGCGCATCATTCATCATCAGGAAAATGCAAATCAAGATCACAGTGAAGTATCACTTCACATCAGTTAGCATGGCTACTATCAAAAGCTAAATGATAAGTGTTGGAATGGAGGTTGGCAGAAAAAGGAATCCTGGTGCACTGTGGGTGGGGAATATAAATTGGTTACAGTCATCTGGAAAATGGTATGGAATCTTCTTGGAAATTAAAAACAATTGCCATATGATTCATCAATCCCACTTCTGGATATGTACCCGAAGGAAATTGAATGTCTCCTCAAATAGCTACATTCCTATGCCCATAGCAGCGTTATTTATAATAGCAAAGACATGGAAACAATCTAAGTGTCTGGCAAAGATGAAAAGATAAAGAAAATGTGAGGTGGGGGTATGTGTATTCATGTGCATTCACAATGTGATAATTATACACACGCATCCAACAGTGTAAATACCATTCAGTTTTTAAAAAGAAGGAAATACTTTTTAAAATCTGGAGGACATTATGCTAAATGAAATAAACTAGACACAGAAAGACAAATATTGCATAATCTTACTTATGTGGAATTTGAAAAAGGCAACCTCATAAGAATAGATAATAGAATGGTGGTTACCAGGGACTGGAGGTTGGAGAGTAGATACTGGTAAAGAATACAAACTTTCAGTTATAAGATAAATAAATTCTGAAGACCAAAATATACAACATAGTAACTGTAGTTAATAATAACTTACTGTATACTTAAAATTTGTAAAGAGTAGTTACTGTTCTCACCACACATAGAAAAAAGATAACTATGTGAGGTGATGGATTAGTCTGATTGTGGTAGTCATTTTCACAATGTATACATATCAAAACATCACATTGTACACCTTAAATACATAAATTTTTTATTTATTGATCAAGCATCAATAATCCTATGGAGAAAAAGAACATTTTCCTTTTTTTGTCTCACAAACTTGCCTTTTCTTGTTTTGCTTTAAGAAATACATTACATACCTTTTTTGTTGTTAGTATTGGCATGAGGAAATGGAAGGAATTTCCGGACACCTTTTGATTTTTCACATTCCTTTTTCAAAACAGTTGAATAATAGATGATACGAATGTGTTGATTAGTTTCTCTATCTGGTGGACTCAAAAATTCTGGATGATCATCAATCTAAAAAAAATTGAGTTGATTGAAGCCAAATACAACTGTGTATTTATTCTGGAATAATGAATCTTCCTACAGATCAGGGCAAGTTTAAATTGTATTCTTTCTTTTATTTTTCCCCTGAGAAATCTTTCCTCTTTTGTGGTTAGATTTGCCAATTTCTCCTCTATTTGTTTTAGTTCTTACTAAAAATGTGCTCAGCAAGAGGACCCAAGAAACTATTTACACTGTAGGAGTGCTAAATAAATAGTAACAGTGTTTTTGTTTATTAAAATGTCTTTCCCAACTTCCTTTTTAAAAATAGATTTTTTTAAAAAAGGTCAAGAAAATATATAATTAACTGGGTTTGAACTAGGATATAATGCACACTTGTAGAAAGCAATCTACAAAGATTCTGTGAATACAAATATATAGTCTTGAACTATAGATAGAGAAAAAATATTATAATGATTCTACAGAATTACTTTGTTTAAAATTTTCTAGCTTTATGTCTTAAAAAAAGCTTCACATATAATGAGTTTAATTCTATTCTATAAATGAATACTTAGCTTATTTAGGTTGGAAATAAGATTATTCACTATTCCATATGACACTGAAACTGTGTTTCTAAGACTGTATATATCTGGAAAGTTGAAAGAACTGCTTTTACCCAGATACCTGTTAGTACAGGTAATAATTGAAGACTATCTACATGAAAATAATTTGAGAACTCCAAATCAGAACATATGATTGATTTTTTTCCCTGTGACATACTGACATCAAAACTCGCAAAACAATTTAATCACACTATATATATCTGATAAATGACCTCTTTTAAATATAATTACATGAAGTTTTATTGACCCAGTACTGTACTTCACTGCTGCATTAATATATATATATTATATATAATATATATATAGCAACTTCAGCTATCATTTCTCATCAGAAATTGAGTCTGGGGAAATCAGAGTTATTTGCAAATGGCCTCGTATGTTCTCCCTCCCTGTTAATATAGTAAAAACTCAAAGACAGTTTTAAGTTATGGTGCCTTATAATATTTGATCTTTCTTTGGCTCTGAGAAAGCTTACTATTACATAGCTCCCTTCACTGGTAGTTTGAAGTCCAACAGTATACCAATTGCTACTTTCCCAGTAAAATCTGGTTCTTCAGAAAAATTTAAAAAAAAAAAACTTTTACCTGTGTGAAGGAAAAAAGAAACAACGTACCCAAAACAGACCACCATAAGATTCTCAGAGCTAAGTGAGAGCTCACCTCTTCAGGAAACCTTAGCCTGACATGCAGATTATTTTGAATTGAAGTGAATTGATGCTCTAAAGGAGGAGAAGCACTTGCCCTTTCAATGAAGAATGGGGCAGGGGGATGGAGGGAACATTGTTATCTAATGAAGGATTATCTGTAGAAATGTCCTCTCTAGGACATACACATGGCCAACAGGCATGTGAGAAAATGCTCAACATCCCTCATAATCAGAGAAATGCAAATCAAGACCACAGTGAAGTACCACCTTACACCCGTAAGAATGGCACACATCAAAAAAACTAACAACAATAAATGCTGGCGAGGATGTGGAGAAAAAGGAACCCTAGTACACTGCTGGTGGGAATGCAAGTTAACCCAACCATTATGGAAGACCATATGGAGGTTCCTCAGTCTACTAGAAATGATCTGGCAATCCCAGCAATCCTAGAAATCTACCCAAAGGACACAAAAACACTGATCCAAAGAGCACCTGTAGGGCTATGTTTATTGCAGCACTATTTGTAATTGGTAAGACCTGGAAACAACCCAAATGCCCAAAAGTAGATGAGTGGATCAAGAAGATGTGGTACATAGACACAATGGAATATTATTCAGCAATCAAAAATGAGAAACTAGGGACATTTATAGAAACATTGATGAAACTAGAAGGAATTATACTCAGTGAGACAAGTCAGAAGGCAAGAGAAAAATATTGGATGGCTTCACTATTAGGAGGAATATGAAAGCCCAACAACAACAACAAAGAATAAGCTCAAGGAAATGGGCAATTACAACCAAAAAGCAAACAAAAAACTCAACAATACCAAAAAGCCAAGATAAACCAAAGGGACCATGGGGGGGAGGGGAGGAGGGGAGGGAAAAGACAGGGATGAGGGCAGAAAGAGCAGAAGGGACTGATGTGATGGTGCACAGGTGGAATGGTGGTGGGTACTCCCTGGGAACTACAAATGATGTCAAATATAATTAATTAAATATATAAAAAAGAAATGTCCTCTCTATCAAGATGAGAAACCCCTTTTCATTTGCAAAGTAAATGTGAAGTCGTTCCCACCTCACCATGTGATGTTCCCTTCTTTTCTCCTCAGTGCTCCAAGCTCTTAGCTCATTCCTTAGTTCAGGATTTAAACTGTTCTCCCCAAGTGAGGAAGGAATCCTCATAATCTATATAGATTCCCTATGTGCACATTACTAAATTGATCCTATTTCTTCTGCCAACACATCTGATGCTGTTTTAATTACTAGATCAGCCCCAAAAGAGCACAGAACAGTCAGGGAATTTTCTCTCATGCCCCAACATCACAAGAGAAAATCATATAAGTATTCTCTCAATCTGTGAGCTTAATGAGTAGATAGATATGTAGGAAAGGGTTAAGTCAGCAGGCCTCAGTTGAATTTTGCATACTCCAAAGAAAGGCCTAGCTTCAGGACTGCTCTTCGGAGGTCTGATCCTGGTAGACAACTGCCAGATAAGAGTATAACATTCTGCCAGATAAGAGTGTTTTTTTATGCTTGAGATTTTGGATCACTCAGTACCCATTTGATCAGATAAGTTTATTCTGACAATGTAAGTATAACAAAAACCTGATTTTGCTAGGTGAAGGTAAGGTGGTGGAAGAGGGACTGGAACCTGAGTAGCCAAGGTCACTCCTACAGGTCATGTATGTCTGTGACTGACCCCCTAGACATAAAACCCCTAGACACCAAGGCTTCCCTGGTTGGTGACACTCGCCACATGTTGTTACATACTGCTGGGGGAATTGAGTCCATCCATGTATTCTACTGGGAAAGGACACCTTGAAACTTGTATCTGGTTTTTCCTGAATTTCATCCCAGGCATCTTTTTTTTTTTTTTAAAGATTTATTTATTTATGCATACAAGAGCTGGGGTACAGGCCAGAGTCCAGGGCGGTGAGGGATTCACCAGACAGAATGGGGAGCAAACAGGCAGACTGACTGAAACATACTGCCGAGGGCAGCAGGGTGAGGCAGGAGGGGTCTGCTAAGCCATGTGGGTCCCCTCCCTGGCTGGAGGCAGGGATCAAACTCATGCTGCAGTGGCTGCGGTTTGCTTCATAGTGCATTGCTTAACCCACTGCGCCACCAGGGAGGCCCGCAGGCATCTTTACTTTTTGCTGACTTTAATCTCTATCCTTTCATAATAGGCCATTTCTGAGTCTTGTGAGTCCTAGTAAAGGCCACCAGGAGCCTAGTGTCCTTTAATCTCTATCCTTTCATAATAGGCCATTTCTGAGTCTTGTGAGTCCTAGTAAAGGCCACCAGGAGCCTAGTGTCCCCTCTGGGCACTACACAGGTTTGTCCTCTTTCGGGCTGAAGGTCAGAGAAGGATCAGCCAACTGTTTCATCCTTCTACTTCCTCTTCAAAGAAATTCTAAGGATTCTGAATCTTTGTAACCAGAGTCTCTGCATTATGAAGATGAGGAAAAGGAAGAAATTAAATGTTCCAATAGTGTTGCATAGAAAATTACAAAGTTTTTAATGTCATTACACTTATTACATATTCTTTTCAGTACTTTGTAGGTATTAGCCCACTGACTCCTCATACAACCCATGGAGATTTCAATACACCTCACAAAGATTAGAGCAGAAACTAATGAACTAGTAAGTAGAAAAGTAGTAAAGAAAACTAACAAAGCCAAAATATTGTAACAGGGTGGTCTTAGGAAAAGGGGAAGTTTTAAAAATTTTGGTTCCGCCTTAAATGGGTGGAGCTGAGGAGGAAAAAAAGATTTTTGCAGAGAAGAGAGGAGGAAGAAAGGACGATGGAGGGACATGTGAAGAAACTGTGCTTGCTTTTTGGTCTTGGACTGGTTGGAACAAATGTGGGTAAGAGACCCGTGGGGAGGTTAGCAATGGCAGTTTTCATCTTGATTTTGATTTTGCTCTTTTCCTCCCAGATTTGTCTGACTCTTTCTGACCCTTTTCTATGGGTCTCTACTGAAAGGTCCT